>CM046376.1:29286921-29485461 GCA_025413485.1 Ficus microcarpa
CAAAAACGAAAAAAAAAAAAACAAAAAAAACAAAAAATCCCAAAGCATGCATGTGACTGATAACTATCTTGAGACCCACCAACAAAACATAGGAACTTATGCAAATATCTATAAATTAAAAAGATGGACCCAGTTTTTACTCTCTTTCCACTGTACACCCAATAATAAACAATATAATGGCCGATCAGTCCTGATATGGGGTATGCAGTATCGAACAATGAGTGCAATCTGAGAGAAAAGAAGAAAATATATCCTTACTATACATAATACAGCTCTTAATCTAACTTAAGTCTACGCATATTGCAATTGCATGCATGGACTATATACAAATGGAAATGGAAATGTTTTGTTTAGGGTAGATGTTCATTTTCTAGTCTTGTTTGTTGATAAATTTTTAGTGGTTGTTCATAGTTTCTATAGCCGCCAACAGTTCATATGTGTGGTCATAGAAAACCGTCGTGGAAGCTTCGGCTTTCACAACGGTTTTCGGGCCTTTTTTCCGTTCTGTGTTTTTTCCGCATTTTTCACAACAGTTTTTTTAAAAACGGTCGTGTAACCTTTGTCGTAAAATCCACATTTTGTAGTAGGGACATCCCTGTATGAACCATTGATCAGCAATTTAAGACATATTTTATTACTTGAAAGCAAAATGGACGGCCATAAATTTGTCAGGGTTGTAAAGGGAAATGGCGGGCATACACTTTAAAGTTTGATGGGCAACCGGCTGGGATTAAAAACAAAGAATTGTTGAAGAATTATGAAATTGTGTAATACATTAGTAGAGGGATTTGAATAATTAGGCAGCAAGGAGAAGATGAGAAAGCGAGAGTGATAAGTGAGAGAGATGAGCTGAAGAAGAAGAATAAGAACAACGAGAGAGATATATGTAAGAGCAAGAAAGACTAGAGATCAGAACTGAAAAAGCAGTAATAGAGAAATATATATATATATATATATAAATTCGAGATTGTAGTTTTGTTACTTGTCCTTTTATTAGTTATCATGTTGCATTAATATTTCTATTTCTCTAGTTTTTTTTTCCCTCTCTAGTTCTACTTTTTTTTTTTTCTTTGTTTTCAATATCAATCCAATTTTATATTGCATTATATCTCACTAGTGTAGTTATATATTAAAAACCCTTATGCTGGAAATGTCCTTGAATGATACATCAATGCAATGATTATAAGTTCTCGCTGGTCCTCTTTAATTTCTTGTTTTTTTTCTTGGTATTATCCTATTTACAAGTTACTTGAAATCACAGACCATTTTATTTTCCTCCACTTGATTTGTATTGTATTAATGAGAGTCTCATATTAATTATTACAAACCTTCATTTTTTACTTTGATGGCATTGATCATTTATGCAAAGGACAAAAATGCACTTATATTATCCATACTTTAATCACATTTTTTGTTTAATATCAGTAGTAAACTCTAGATTAATATATCAATTGTCAATGTATTATAATATACCATTTTAATTAAGATTCGTATGTTATTTGAAAAAAAAAAAAAAAAAACCTATTATGTCTCAAGTAAGGTTCTCAATATGTTTTTCACATTTCAAATTATTACTCTCGTTTCTACTAATTTTCTAAGCACTTATCAATTCAAACGGAATATGCATTACATCTACAGAAAATAGTACTCAATTTCAACATCATTTTGGCTACAAATTAAAATATTATATTTATTTAAAGTACATGGACTTCAAATAGAAAATACATTTTTTCTTTCAATTTACTTACCTACGTATTTAATTATTTTCACTAAATGACAAAATTCTTTGCACTCCAATCATTTTAGAACACTATATTAATTCAAATTTCATGAATTAAATGACACTTTTATTTTCATATCTCACCAAAAAAACCACTACAAAACTAAATATTGTCTCCCATTATATAATTATTATTTATGGTTATTATGTTATGACTGCTCTCCTAATTTTTATTCTCTCTCCCTTGCAAAATTTATAGGTACTTATTGGTGTCATGTGAGGGCTACTCTCTCAATTTTTATTCTTTTAATATTCATTATTTAATTATTCACACACTATTTTACCTTTCTATCAAAAAGTTTCAGCCTTTTTTCTATCCTGTCCAATAACTTTAATCTGTGAATTTACGTACATACCCTTATATTGTTTTCAACTCTCTCTCACATACGGCCCCTTGCCCACAACCTGCTTGAGCCGGTCATTTTTTGTCCACTGCCAACACTCTTACACGGCCACGTGAGGAGTAGGACAGGACTCCCAAAATTTTGTGCTGCTCTATAAAATTGGCCTTTTAAGCCCTCCTTTAGTGTCTTAGGGGTATCCGGTGAATGAGTTTAGTTTAAGATTTTTAAATTTCAATAGTAATTTTTTAGAAAAGACAAAATTTTTTCAAAAAGAAAAAAAAACTTTTTCAGAAAAAGACAAAAAAATTATGATGAAAAAAGTACAATTTAATTTAAGTAGAGATTGAAACCAAACTCACTCTAATTTTAATTCAAATTTTTTATTTTAATTTATATATTTTTTTAAAAAATTAATAAAAATTATAATTAATTTTTGAAAAGTTAATTAACTCCAATTTAAAAATTTTAATTACAATCGTCGACACCAAATAGATACTAAATATATATGCATAATTACAAGTTTTAGATTATAATAATTAAAAAAAAAAAAAGGAAATTTGGCTTTGATCTGCATTGCGTGATCTTTTTGACTCGACGCACTGTTTTCTATTTTTGTGATTCGAATTGTGAGAACAATTCAAATTCAAGTGGTCCAAGATACATTTATACAATTTCTTTTATTGTTATAATTATATATCCTTCTTTTTGCAGCAGCATACCACTTCTGTACGCACATTTCCCAAAGTCTTTATAGTTCTAATTAGAAACAAGTACTTTAATATTATCTAAAACACGCTGATCATAATTTTCAAAGAAAAAAAAAAAATATATATATATATATATATTATAGCTATGTGCGTAAAATTTGAAAGTTATTAGAATAAACGACTTTGAGTAGTAACAACAATTTTAAGTAGTGTAATGATTAAAAATAGAAAGGCAAAAAGTTCAACTTGCCGCTCTGCACTTGATCACCCAACTAGATTAAAATATATATGTATATAAATGTAATGTGAAAGATAAAAAGAAGCAAAAAGAAAATGATAGATTTTGTTGTTTCTTTTCTTTTATTTCTTTTATCGGTGAAGAGGGCATGTGGAACGTGGATATGAAAGTGCCCAGATGAGGGAAAAAGAAAAAAAAAAGTAACTATTTTACAAAAAGTGAAAAAGAAAAATTATTCAATTTATATTTTTATTGTATATTTTTTTCCATCATTGAGCTAGAGTAATTATTGTCCTCACATGACTTCATCGAGTTCTCATGAGAGTCACATTGGGACAATTATGGGATACCATCTCCTTTACACGTATGCAAAATCTATATATATATGTATTATATGATGTACAATTTTATCTACTTACATACATGTACATATCCATATATATTGCATACTATATGACATTTAATTTCTTTAAATGAAAGTAGGAGTCAGTAAGATATGACACATGGACAAATATATTTATACCAATACATGTTTTGAATCTTAACGCAATCATATTAGAATTAAACACCATTTTTCTAAATAAATAGAGAGAGAGAGGGGAAAAAAAAAACAACAACAAGTTCCATGCATATTCAAATTTATTAAAAGGGGAAAAAATCCAGCAAAGACAATCCAGATTAGAAAAAGAAAAATCAGTCCTCCAAAGAAGACATACAAACCCGACCCGTACCAGAAATATTACAAATTTAATAAAAATTTGACAATTCACAATTAATGGAAAATATTTTTTTGTGTGTGTGTATATATATATATATATATATATTTTGGTGTTCCCTACTTCGAACTTTTCCCAGATACATAACACAAATGCAGCAGCCAAAGAGAAGAGACAGGGTACAAATACCCAAAAAAAAAAAAACAATTAATTAACAATTAGATATTGTTAATGCACATCATAGTAACTTGGGTCTTACAATATAGGTACTATATCTAAAACCTCTTACATTTGAAGGGAAAAAAAAAAAAAGAAAGAGAAATATATATATATATATAAATTATAGGAAACATAATTATTTTGCTTCCTCATGTTTTTGTACCTATATTTACACTAATCTAATCATTATCATAACAAAGTTAATTAATAATCATTAATTAGAAGTAATCGACATGATGTGGAATCTGATAAGGCTCTTCCCTCTCTTTTTTGCTCAATTTTGGCATGTAATTACTTGGACCTCTCTTCATCACATTTTTCAAGTAATCTTTTGGCACTTCCGGAGGCTTAACTGACCTAATCAAAGCCCAATTCACTCCTCTAAAAAACTCATGTCGTTTGATTTCCACCGACCCTTTTAAGCTTCCAATCCTTTTCTTTGGATTTTTCACCAAAAGCTTGCTTATGAGGTCTTGGGCTTTGACCATTTCTTCGAACTCTTTGGCGCTCAACACACTTATTCGCGGAAAAGTCAACGGCTGTTTAAGAATGTTGATCAGAGTCTTCTCGTTGTTTTCGCCTTTAAAAGGGGTCCTACCGTAGACCATCTCGTAGAGGAACACTCCCAGAGTCCACCAGTCCACCGCGCTGCCGTGGCCTTGACCCGAGATCACCTCTGGGGCCAAATATTCGTGTGTGCCCACGAACGATTTAGACTTTGCGTTGATGGGCTCCGCCACTAATTCTGGACCGTCCATCATGTTGACTTCAACTACTCGTTGTTGATTACTGTGATCCTGTCCGTGATCATGGTGATGATCGTGGTGGGCTTGTTCCGTTATGGTCGTGATCACCGTCGGCTTCTTCTTGATCCGTCTGGCGGCTAAGAAGCACGACAGGACGGGCTGCATGGGAGCGGCGCAGGATGGTGTTGTTGATGATGATGAGGTGCTGCGAATGCTCCTCATCACGCAAGATTTCTTGTTGTCGTTTGTCGTTTCGCTGTGGTTGTGACGCCTCAAGAGCTTTGGGACGACGTCGCATTTGAGCGAGAGGTCGAAATCGGAGAGCATTATGTGTCCGTCCTCTCGGACTAGAACGTTCTCAGGCTTCAAGTCCCTGTAAACTATGCCCATCATGTGGAGATATTCTACGGCTAAAATTGTCTCCGCAGCATAAAACCTGAACATATTACCCCACATCACATAAAAAATAATTAGTAAAGTAAACCAAAGTAACACACTATATTACTAAATAACAAACTCAAGTACATTTCTACCACCAAAAAAAAAAAAAAAAAAAAAAAGGAAGAGAAACTAACAATCTCAAGTACATTACAGCATTTTTTTTGGGAGCCTATAACATTATTAAAGCTTTTTAAACTCAATAAATTAAAGTACTAGTCAGTGGTAAAACACTATAATGGCTTGATATATGTATATATCTCTAGTTTTTGTATGCATGATTGAAAAAAAAAAAAAAACTTCCTTATATGTAGGGAAATTAAAGCTGATTAACATTTTTTAAAAATATTTAAAGTAAATAACATATTTTAAAATTTTAAAGATGAATATAGACTATGTCATCATGAGAATCATATTATAATCACATTTCTACCATGTGTATCGATAATACCTTTTTCATGAAAGTTAAATCTGATCAAAATTTACAGAATCTGAAAAAGATCTAACAGTTCATGTCATACCGAAATTTGATAACAAATTTTCTATATTTTTTTATTCCTACGACCAAACAAAATTTCTGCGTCAAATTACAACTTGTTTAATTCAAATATAAAGTTAAAAAAAAATTAAAAACATAAATAAATAAAAATTAAAAACATACTTAGCGGATGAAATGCTAAAGCGTCTCCCAGGCTGGCGTTGTCTAGCAGAGTACAAGTCACCGCCGGGACAAAACTCCATAACCAAGCAAGAGTAATGAGAAGCCTCAAACTCAGCATACAAAGTTGGCAAAAAAGGATGATCAAGCATGCCAAGTATCTCCTTCTCCATCTCAGCCCTCTGCAGCTTCTTCCTTATGGCCAGCGCCTCCCGGTCGACAACTTTCATCGCGTAGAAGCACTGCGGTAGCCCGACAACCGGGTTCCTGATCTGGCATAGGTAGACGTTGCCGAGGTCGCCGCTGCCGAGGCGGCGGAGGAGGCGGAAGTGGTC
This sequence comes from Ficus microcarpa, assembly GCA_025413485.1. Lineage (NCBI taxonomy): Eukaryota > Viridiplantae > Streptophyta > Magnoliopsida > Rosales > Moraceae > Ficus > Ficus microcarpa. The sequence continues at coordinate 29,293,103 of CM046376.1, forward strand.
GAGCCCCACTCGGCCGCCCTTGAGCAGTGGAGGCGCCTCATGGCCTCCCAGGCCGCTTGGTTGGCCTTGTGGGGCTTGTGGGAGGTGAAGGAGGACGAGGAGGATACCTCGGTCACCGCCGAGGAGACCGAGCTACGGCGGTGGCTGCCGAAGCTGAGGTTGCTCATCCAGCTCCGGCTCGAGTCCGGCACGGTTATGGAGGAGCAGCTGCTGTCGTAGTCCGAGTCATGATCTGATTTTGATCCTATATAGTTCGCCATTTTTAATTCGGAAGATGAAAAAGAGAGGAGAAGAAGAAGAAGTTATTGCATGTGTGTGTTTGAGGAGGTTTTCTTGATGTTCTATCTTGATCTTTTTATATAGAGTTTTTGTGGGTAACATAGTGAGTTGGTCTCTATATTATTATTATTATTATTATTATTTAAAGAAGGTTACAAATTCCGGCTTTGTATTTGGACATTGAAGTAAAAGATAAAATGCCAAGTATCAGTATTAATGGTTATAATGACTACTATTATATATGTTTTACCAATCATGGATTGTTATGTAAATTAATGTAACATCACATGCACACAATTTAAGAAATTTATATATGAATATATATATTATAGTTAGTTAAAGATCAATAATTATGTTACCACAAGAAAGCAACCATATTATTGTTATATGGTTTAGTTTATACATCTTTATACATTGCTTTGGTAATGGGTTTTGTTGATCTATTTAATTACAACAAGAAGACTCTATTCAAAAACTAGTGTCAATGGTTTTTTTATTTTCTTTCCCCTCATAATTGCTTATATATACATATAAATCCTTTCCTTAAAAAAAAAAAAAAAACTATCATCCATAGTTCATCATCACTATTGATACTTTAACGAGACAAAAATTATTATGTACAATTATATGAATACCTTTATAATAATGATCAATATGTTCCAAAACCAACCTATAAATTTGACATTATTAAAATTGTGTTAATAATGCACGCTTTTAACTGTTAGATCATATCAAAATTAAATACAATTTATGCAAAATAATGTTCCGATAAATGAGGTAATTTTTTTTTTTTTCATATTCTATTGTAGAAATCTTCCAGTTTTAATATTAAAAGTTGCTAACTTGAAAAGAGCACCATGTTTTATGGACAAATAATACTGCCCTTGCTTTGATAGAATATCACAGCATTGCCATTGCAATTACAACTTCTGAGGGATCACTTGTAGCTAAACTCGAACAAATGTTATAAAAAAAAAAAAAGAAAAAGAAAAGATAACTAGTTTCACTATATATTTTTATATTAAAGAAGATTAAAAGAAAATTATTTTAGGGAGAAAGTGCAGATCACCATGAAGATCTTTCTTGGTGAAGTATATTGTGGAATTACAGCAGTGACAGAAGCAAGTACTCAACTTAATCAACATAAGTGAATTCAGCCAAGCAAAAGACCGTCAGCACATAAAGTTAGATATCAGAGAGCCAGGCATGCTTATATCAGCTGACACACCCACTACTCTCGGTTTTCTCAAAGTAACTTTTCCTAAAATGGATTTTTTTTTTTTCACTCTCATCGGCTCATTTAAATATAAACTGAACCAAACAAAAAGATGTGTGTGTGTGTGTATATATATATACATATATATATTGTTGTAACTTGATGAAATTCTTTATTTTCCTTATCTTTTAAGGAAATTTTGTAGTTTGTATCCCTTTGTCAGCTTCTAATTGTAAAATTTTGCATGGAAGTGGTGAATCAAAGTATGTACAAGTAGTCAATTTTTATAGTGTCTTGTAATATATATTTTTTTAGGGTTAAATGATGGTTAAAATTGATATGTAAATTAAAATTTCTTATTCTTAAATTCCATCTAAAAGTAACTTAAATCTCAACAGCTGAAATTGATTTAATCATCATCTAATGCCTAAAAATCTAATTGTGGATTATAATTAAGAAAATGACTTGGTCATATCATAGTGATATGGAAGAAATAGCTATAGTATGACCTCTTATCTTGCACTTCTAGTTGGAATTGCTTTTTAACTGTTGCATTAATTTTTAATAGTTTGATTTATGAGTGTCCACGTTAAAAATTTACAGTGCGTAACAGAGAACTACTTCAATCAGATTATTGAAATAATAATCCAATGATTAAAATTGTAATTACTACCAATAATATAAAATAGGAGGTCCTATAGTAAAAGCTCCCAAACTTTTAGTCCACCAAATTTAATCTAGATGATCAGTTAATCACAGTTCACAAGGAATGTTCAAGTTTTGATGAACCTTTTTACTTTACTTTAGTACAAATGTTAACAAAAAGTCTTGGCGTGTTTTTGCTAATCACAGTCAGAAAAATGATGTCTTTATTTTATTATATTTTATTTTTTTAAAGCTGACGGTCAAAAAAGCCTTTCCTCTTTCTTGTTAAAAGCTCCCACGCCGCAGTCCTGAAAAAGCACGCAATAAAAAGCCACACCCGCAAACCTTAAAACGACGTGTCGTATCATCAAGAAAACGGTGTAACTTTGAAAAATTAACAACCGGTCAAAGGTATGGAGCCTAGCCACACCCGAATAATGGCTTCCCCTTTAGAATGGTAGTTGTTGTTAAGGTGAAAAAAAAAGGAAAGAAAAGAAAAAGGAAGATTTTGCTAATTTAAATCAAAAGCACAGCTTTTTTTGTTGGTGTTAGATTTATAGAAAGAGAGAGAGAGAGGGGAGGAAAAAAAAAAAAAGGTGGATGCATGGAACACCCGTGCCTCAAATTCATATCCCACCTCGTTCATAGGTTCTGTTGTGGGGAGTATATATATATAGACATATATATATATATATATCCCTTTATATCTTCTGGTCATTGTATCTTTATGATATTCTTGTCATGCATGTGATCTCCCATTTAGCTATAGGGGACCTGTATTGGGTCCATTTCCTTTCCCTTTACACATGCCATGGCATTCAGTTTATAGAATATAATTTATTTTATAAAAAAAAAAAAACTTAGACATGAATTATATGATGCATAGCTAAGAATTATGTTCTTAATTATGCTTAATTTATCCCATCATTTGGGAAGTATAGTTTTCAAGTGGATTAGGTACTTATTTTTGTATCATCAAATGACAATTTATGACTTGACAAAGAAATTAAAAAAAAAAAAATTGGCCATTTATGATTTGCATGAAATTTAGTCGGTGTATTTGAGTAGGGATTTAGTATTTTAACACAAGTTAATTAAGATGTTTTAGAGAACTCTGATGCTAATTGTTCTTTCTCATTATTCATTCGAAAAATAAAAATGACTTATTTGGTGATGAATATAACTGCTTGTTGGAGAAACAAATGGATACTTTTGGTTATGTGAAATACATAAATAAAAATGCTTTTTCAGCCAGATAACAACAAGGCAGAGAAAAAATAACAATTAAAGTTGAACTTAATTATTGCTTGACAATCCAAGCCTAATTGTTACCCATCATAATAACTTTGATTTCCTTTTTTCCTTTTTTTTTTTTTTCCTTAGCCGTTTTGTTTTCTAATTACTAGATAACACAAAAAGCTTATGAGCTAAAATGAGTCACAATTGTAGCAATTCAAGTAGTTTTTTTTTTTTTTTTGGCGCTCACTTTCCCTCCCCACTACAAGTATATACTCTAAAATTGGTAGTCTAAATATAAATAGAGAATAATTCGAAAATGTTTTTTTTTGTGTTTGGTGCTGTCACCCCTTCAGCTTACGTTCTATCATGTTTTCATTTTCAATATGGAAAAACCTTGTCATTAAATTTGAAAAGGGCTTCTTCCATTTTCCATGGAAAGAACGGGAAGAAGCTCTAGTGCATCCCCCTTTCTTAAAAGATGTATTGTGAAGTTCAATTTTAGCTTTTCGATGATGAAACAAAACAATTTGAGTTGGCTGAGATAGTTCTTTTAACAAGACTTATAGTAAAAACAATCATAACAGTATTTTAAATACTTTGTATTAGTCGTACAATTAACTTTCTAACTGTAATTTGATCTATACATGATTGTTGGAAAGTTAATCCAACAGTTAAAATAACAGTATCTCTTGGTAGTGCAAAAGTATAGATTTATCATAAATTTTTTCTAGTTTTTTTTAATCAAATGGTTGATATTTTGGTTGCACAGTAAATCCTAAAATTAGGGATTTGCCATAATTAATTTTCAAAGGAGAGATATAACTGTAAAAGTTGTAACATTATTCTTGTTTGATTCCTTTGAGTAATTCAAGTTCAGACAATTAGGACATATATCTACATATATGTGTGTGTTCGTTCCTGAATATGATAATTGATGCATATTCTACAGAACCACTAGCAAAGCACAGGAATAAATCAAGGCGAATTATGGACTTTCATTCAGACACATATTTACTGTTTTATCTTTGTTTGATAAGAATGATCTTTTTACCACATCCTGTAGTAACTTCAGCACATTTTGTACTTCTATGAATCAATTTTTCAGAATTTCTTTCATGAATTACATGCAAAATCTCCCATCAATCCCTTCACATAAAGGCATCTCAGATTATTTTCTCTCAACTTTTAGCTCCAGAAATCAGACAACAAAGATCCACTCAATCACTCTGGTTTGCACTCTTCTTGTTATACACCCCCATTCCATCATGCTGATATTGTGGGTCCAACGTGTCCTTTTCCCTTTTTATTTTATTTGTTTATTTTTTTAAATTATTATTTTTATAAATCAAATAATTCCAAAAAGAAACTGGTCCAGCACATGAATCTTCTTTCAACCGGGAAAACTGAGATGGGTTTTGGATTGGAGTGAACATTTTAGAAGGATCCAACTAAATCTTGTCCCCCATTAGAAAGAAGAGTAATTGGTCTAAATAATCTGTGAACTCTTACAAAGGTGAAGGTTTGGACCATTTTCTTTTTTCTTTTTTGCTGAGATGACCTTAAACTCATATTTTTTGGCAATTATGGTACTTTCGTCAAAATCCGTTAAATTTTTAACAGAATCTTATTGAATGATTATTTTCATAAGAAAATTACTAAAATACCTTCCCCTCTTTTTGTTTCGTCCACCCCTCCCCCCTCTGTCTTTCTCTATCTCTCTCTCTCTCTCTCTCTCGGTTTAAGCCCCCACCCCACCCCCACCTTGCCCCTGCCACAGTTAGCCCCCCACCCCCTCTTCTCTCTCTCTCTCTCGGTCTGGGCCCCCCACCACCGCCACCCCTCCCGCCACCGTTCGCCCCCACACCCCCCTCCTTCCTATCTATCTCTCTCTCTTGGTCTAGCCCTCCCTCCTATCGCTATTAGTCTTGAGCCCCCACCACCCATCGGAACCCAGATTGGAGTTGCCTTCCATTGTCTTCGCCATCATTGAGGTCCCCCCTCCCCCGCCTTGGAATCACAGATTTGTTTCCCCTTGTCTTCGCCGTCGTCGAGCCTCTCCCCGTCTTGCCCTACCCCAAGATCTGGACCCCATATCTAGGCTGCTTTGGTTGAGGAGAGAGAGAGAGAATGAGGGCATTGGTTTGGAAGGGGGAGAGAGAGAGAGAGATTAATTTTTAAATTTTTTTAAAATTAATTATTAGTAAATTACAAAAATGCCCTCTCATTTTGATAGAAATTAATGGATTTTGATGGCAAAGACCATAACGGCAAAAAAATTAAGATTTAGGGTCATCTCAGCAAAAAAAAAAAAAGGCAAAAAAAGAATAGGGACCAAACTGTCACCTTTACAAGGATTTAGAGACTATCTACGTCAATTACTCTAAAAGGAAATTTCAACTTTTGTGACCAAACACTTCAAAAATTTTCCTTTAATATAAGCTTCATGTAAAGAAACAGATATAAAAAAATATATACATATATATTTTGTGTGTTATTTTTATTATTATTTTTTACTTTGCAGGATCTTATCATTTTTTTACTTTTGGTTTCATTTTCAGGCAGCAGACCTAACAAAAAATGCAGTGTAGCAGAGTAGCAAATATATAGGAAAGCTCAAAGCTCCATCACTTGCCCCATACATTCTTCTCCCCTTGCCCATAAAAATATCCACACCCACCCCAATATTTTCTTGTTTCAGTTTATCCATCCCTCTGTTGAAGCCTTGAGGGGAACATTGTTGGAACCAACTTGAGCTAGCTTTGTAAATATATGCTTTGTCTATATTTGCTTTATAATTTTGGTTGACGTAATTTAGTTAATGTTTGAATATAAAACTAGTAATGACAGTGACAGAGCCAGACAAAAATTTTAGTGGGGACGTGAAATAGATATCAATGTATAAAAAGTAAGATATGAAAGTTTTTAATTTTCAGTGGGGGTTACATGAAGATTTTTAATTTCTAATGGGGGCAAAGTAGGAAATCATAACATTTCTGGACAAATTTAAAAGAAAAAATTTGATGGTGCTAAAGCTTCACTTGCCCCCATCTATATCCACCCTCGATTATTGACCCGTGACTGATATAATAACAGAGTAGAAGGTCTTGAGTTCAAAATTCTTGTGCTTGTAGTATTCTAAAAATTAATCTGTTGCTTTGATCATCATGAATGTGGTCAAGAGCTGGGAAATTCACAAATGGAATTAATGATAATATCATGATGAGAATCGTAAATTTCACGAAATTAGGCTTGAAAAGGTTAATCTTGAACAAAATCAAGCAGAAATTTAGCTAATGACAATAAGGTTTTACATTCCAACTTTCTAGACTAGCTAGACACTTGGGCTAGCTTTGTAAATTATATGCTTTGTCGACATTTTCTTTAAATTTTGGTTGTTGTAATTTAGTTAAGGTTAGTTAGAATATGAAAAAATGACAAAAATTTGTCGCTTCGATCATTAAGAATGTGGCCAAGAGCTAGGATATTCCGAAATTGAAATGATAATAAGAAGAGTAAATTTCATGAAAGTAGGCTTGTAATGGTTTATCTTGAAGAAAATCAAACATGAATTTGGTAAATGACAATACAATATTAAGGTTTTATATTCCTTTTTAGTGCTGGAAAAAAAGAACACTGAGCAAGACATGGCCAAACTGACAACCCCCACAACAAATTGTACATGCACCTACTGCGGCATAAAATTGTTCTTTTAAATATATATGTATATATAATATTAATTTTCTGAATCCAAATGGTATACCAAAAGAAATTGTTCTCTAAAAGCATGAATTTCAGTGAAAATGTGCAAAATTCTAAAAGGATATGGATGCATATACTGATCAGGAATTCTGAATTTGATCCTTTTATGTACCCTTTGATACATAGAGTCATTGTCTTTGTCTGGGACATATCAGAGTGGGCAGCTTCAACTCATTGTGACCCAATACAATTTAATTTATTTTGGTCCTTTAAAAAAAAAATTTTTAATCTAATTTTTTGGTTTTCATAAATTTTTTTTTGAAAGGGGTTTCATAATTTGGGTTTACTTAATTTAGTATAATTAAATTATTAGTCCTACCCTGGCGTGCTTCTGTCTAAGACCAAGAGTTGACATTTTTCAAAATGATGCTTAGGACAACCATGAAAGTTATAACAAAATAAGAATATGCCTAGAAACGAGACAGAATTATTCAAAGCATATTATTATACCGTAAAATAATCAGTAGTCAATGACACTTAAAATAAATATATATAATTACAAATTAAATAAAGTTGACAAGGATTATGGCATGGAAAGATATAAATATAGATCATCTTGCAAAATGATATTATACTTCAACAACTGAATGTTATCCCCCTGTTCTATGTATAGATATATATATAAATATATATATATGTGTGTGTGTGTGTGTGCGTGTGTAAATGTATTATGGTCATGACATGACAATATAGAATAGAAGTACATAAAGCTCGGATCAAATTCAACGAACCAATTGTCTAGTTGGTTGGGGACATGAGAATTTGAAGGAAAATATAAATATTAGTTGTGGAAGTAATACCATAAATTAAAAATACACATTAGTTAAAATGTGCATAATTCCAATTCATTTCAATATTCAAGACTGGCCAAAGTCTTCATTGAATATTGTATACACTACATAGATCCATATGTATCAAATGGAGAAATCGAAATTGACCTTTGTCAGAGTCCCACACTCTCAACAATAAATGCACATATTCGACTATAAAACTTATAGATGGAATTATTAGCTTCTTAATTTAAAAAAAAAAAAAAAAAGATCATGAGATGTGTCAAGTTCTGATTAGCTTAAGGAGATACCATGGTCGTCAACATGGACAACTTTAATTGGTTCAGGGTATTTGAACATGTCATAGCATATCATACAAGTTTGTGAAGTCATTGGTAGGTTTAGTCAAATTTTATTTTGGTCAAATTCCAAAAAAAAAAAAAAAAAAAAAAAAGATAGGGAAAAAAAAAAACAAAACAGAGAGCCATTAGAAAGATTGGCCCAGAAAAACAAAAGGAGTTGGTATGTCACCTTAAAGTGCACTTCAAATTAACAAAATTTCCATATTTATAAAATTCTACATCTATAATGAAAACACACAAGAAAGTTAGTGTTCACTTACCCTACGTACGTATTTGCATGGCACAAAATGAATGTGGCCCTTTGTCAAATTCACACCAGAACTAAATATTTTTCAATCTTTACATTACAAAGAACAAGGTCTCTGATGCAGTCAAGAGGGAAATGAAGCTATATGATTAAGTGCGAATATCAATGAATGGAACTACTCATTGGTAATGCGAGAATTGGTGAAAGTTTAAAAGTCTTGCTTTAATGTTGGGAAGATAGAAGTGCAAAAGCTAGTAGTTAATTGAGAGTTTTTTCCCCCCCTTATTAATTAGTAGTGTTTGTTTTTATGTTTGGGGTTTGGAAAATTCACGGACTTTTATTTAATATTTGTTATATTTATGTTGCGGGTTTTTGAAGTTTAAGAGTTCTTGTTTTCATATTGAGTCATGAATCTGTGTGAGTTTGGAGGCCCTATAAATAGCCTGTAATCTTTGATCATTTGGAGTGTGATAATGAGTGACTATGAATTGTCATTTCTAAAATAGACAGTTTTCTCTTTCATTCCGTTGTTCTTGGTATTCACGAGAGAATCAACAAGACTTTGATGCATGTTTGCTAATTTCCCACAAGCGTACGAGGTCAAGTTTTATAGTCAAATAGTAGAGAAAGGTTGTTGTACCTATAGGGATTGTTATCAGATTTTTACTAAGTACCGTGACGTAGTAATCTTAATTTTATTTAGAAGAATCAAATCAAACAATTGCTAAACTAAAATAAAAATTAATGTTAAAAAGAAAATCAAATAACTTTTGGTGAGACAATCAATGGAAAAAGCTTTTAGAGGTTCGATTTCACCTAGCCATCAACTATGCCTTTTAATTGTCAATTTATTACCAATTCATTCTCCTAGTTTATAAGCCAAGAACCCAAACGTATTCAACTTCTTCTCGAGTGCCAAGTAAAATATTTATAGCTAATAACCGATTTCAATTTCCCTATAAAAATCAATTATTAAAAATTCATTACGTTCAAGTTCTTTTAATGACTTCAAAGGAATTATAGACCTCCCGAACTCTATAAAATCCTAGGTTATATTATCCAACACTTGGGTCTAAAATCTCTTCTTTTAAGTGTCGAATTCTAAATATAAAATCATCTAACTCATAGCCAATAAATTAGAAGTATTAAGAACGAGATAACACAAATCAATTGAATGAAACAAAACTCATGAAATAAATTGACAATCAAAACATATTATCAAGCGTTGGCTACATCTCTCCTCTAGAATAATAAAATTAGTTCATAACGAAATTTAAAGAAACACAAAACAAGTTCTTAAACATCGAAAGAAAAGAAAAAGAGCTCGAGTGCGAAGTTGAGTAAAGCTTCTCCGTCTCCGGAACTCATTGTTTTCTTCTCTGTACCTGCAATTCTCTCTCTAAAATTGCTTCTCAAATCACTACTAACAGGTCCTTTTATATATAGGCTTTGACCAAAAATGGGATACTCGAATAGAAAAATTTTAAGAACTTGGAAATTGGCCGATTGGTCGAGCATTCCTTATTCTTCACTTTCCCGCCTTGAAACTTCAGTTTCCATTCTTTTTTCTTCAAAATAGTAAAGTGAGAAACAAAAACACATAAAAATATCTAAAACTAGCAAGTTACTAAGTCAAAAGCATCTAATAATTAGGCACAAAACCAACTATTAATGCATGTTCTCCTGATAGTCGTGAGCGAATCAATATGTTTTAGATGTTCTATTTCCCGGTATTCCAACGAATTAATGATTTTAGGAATATTTATCACTTTCATCCTTTTATCTGTTTTTCTATTCTTCCTCATGAGCAGACCTTAATATGTGTGTGTATTTATACGAGTCTCCAAGTCAACAAGTAATATTTGAATGTAGGATAGAAATTTGGAGAACTTGGGTTTATAGGGATTTCTATTTATTAAAGTATTATTTATATGAAGATTGAATTCGATTGGGATTATTTACTATATATCATTAGGATTAATATTTGTCTTTTTTGAATTTGAATTACGTTATAACACGTCAATAATTGAACGTAATCCCACTGCTCTCTCTATTTATATGCATGTTGTAACGCCCGCACCTACGTAGGGCAGTTACCGTACATACTTAAACTACTTATTAGTTTCAATAGCTTAAACTCACTTAGAAATTTGAGAATATATATTTTTTAACATATGTAAATAGAGTAGTTCACATAGTAACTTGTCATATACACGTATTAAAAAGTAAAGACACCTTTCAGTCTTCAAACTTCATATTTACATAGTTTTACTTTAATATATATATATATATATATGTATCATCTCAAAAAGCTTGCGGATAATTTGCGTAGTGGTATCCCACACCGCCCTTCACTCGCCGCATCGTCCACATGGCCCACCAACTAAGCTGCAGGCTTCTTACCTATAGTATGAAATATACTGGTAAGCTTTCGCTCAGTAAGCACAAACATAATCTCACAAAACATAACAAATGTCGTGCAACTTATGCATGAACCAATTATGTACAATTATGAATCTTTTATTAACCTGAACTTATTATCTTGCTTAACATATGGGCCCCTTGTGTACGTACCAAAAGCGCGCAATCCTCAGAATGTCAGGGTTTGCAAGGCCCTTAACAATTCTGAGAACATAAACATAACATAATCATTCACGATCTAGCAGAAGGTTGATTATCATTATACCCTCACAAATTATCGAGAGGTTGATAATCTAAACTTAAACTTGAAACATATATCCTCCATCTAGTGGGAGGTTGGTACGACACCTTATTTGTATGTTCTTACCATGTAGGTTAATATTAGTGAACATGCCTCATGATGTCACTATAAAATAATATTAACCATAACATGACATATCTTAGCATAGCATAGCATATCATAACTTAACATGGCATATCTTAACATAGCATAGCTTATCATAACTTAACATGGCATAGCATAATATGACATAACATAACATGTCGTAACATAACATACATGGAATATGTCATATATTTGAAAATAGCTTACTATTTTCCATACTGTAAGTGAGATTTGTACTTACCTTGGTTGCTATATCCACTATATGGCTGCTCCCGTCTAGGATGCCAATGCAGGTTATCTCCTGCTCCATTGAAGGACTTAGGTATGAGTTCTTAATCATAGGATGTTGGTAACCTAACCAACATTCACACATAATTCTAGTTATATGTCCCCCTCATAACACATGATATCTTATTGGGTTACCACAAGTAACCCTAGGGTTTAATGTCACCATCCTTGGATTTCATCTTATTAGGTTACATATGGTAACCTTGTAAGCTAAGCCCATACATACATGCTTAGGGTTAGGTCATTATCCAACCCTTGGGCTATGCCTTAGCATACATACCCATAACCTATTAGGTTATCATTGGTAAGCTTATCTTAAGACTTAGTCTCTTGTCGGGTTATGTTGGGTAACCCTTAGTTTTAGTCCATTAATCTTAGTATTATGTTGGGTTACATTGGGTAACCCTTGGTGTGACCCAACCTAGGTCAATTTAGGTTAACCCTTATTGGGTTACTAAGGTCAAATTACGTTGGATTCTATTGGGTAACTATTGGTAACCTTGGGCTTTGGACCCAGTTCTATAATTTTGGTATTCTACTCGATTATTGTTGGTTATCTTTTAGACTACCCAAATTTTAAGAGAACTTAGGTCTATAGTTCTATTTGTTTTCTTTTATAGAAACTGGGTGTTTTACCACCTCTTTCACAAAAACTCTTTTTATTCAGCTCATAAAAATTTAGGTTTCTTAGAAAAGTATTTAAAAAAGCTATTAAGTGTTGGAACTGCCTTTGAAACAGTCTCCATAGTCAGACTATCAGTTTTTGAGCAAAATACTATTTTCCTGCATAGTTTTCAAAAAATCCTGTACAGGAATTTACTGTTTCCTACACAGTTTTTAGAAACATAGTTTTATTTAAAAATCTGGGCAGCATTTGAAAAAGTTGTAGTCATGAAACTTTTAGATCTCAAAAAATCCTAGAACTTTTATGTTTTATGAAAAACCCAATTCTAACTCTAACCCTTTCGTTTTGCCCTTGGAATTCAACTGGACGTGCATAAAGGTCTGGGCACGTCAATCTCGGGTTTTCATGAAAACGGAGGCCATTGGAGTCTCATTTTGGAAAACTGTTTGCAATGTCCCCTAGGAAAAACTGTTCTGAACAACTTTCATGTTTTAAGTTTCTTCAAATTCGGCCTCTAAAGCCCTCAAAATTCACTTTTCAGAAAACTGGTTAAGATTTACCTGAACCTGGTAGTTTTTCGGTTTGAAGTTCGTTTTACGTCCTAAACGTGAAACCTAGCTCAACCAGCCACCGCGGGAGCTCTAGAACACACATGCAGCAGTTTTCTAACGTAAATTTTAAACATATTTTCTAACATCACCATGCAAACCCTAATTGACATTGGATCAACCAAGGTTGTATGGTTTAGGTTGCACCATTCAAACCAAGCATACTAATTCAATTTCTAACAACCTAGCACATAATATCCATCCACACATACTAGGGCAGATTTGGGGACATACAACACTAACATTTAGCATGCAAATTAAGAAAATTAAAGCAAGCATGCAAATTAAAATCAAACCACCCTTAGTTCTAGTTCAAGCACAAACTCTAGGTTCCTAACTTTGGGCACAAAGTAAATTGAGCTTATGCTGTTACAAATTCAACTTAAAATACACTTAAATTTCAAATTGAAAGCTCAATTGAAAGAGTTTGGGGTTTAGGAAAGTTTACCTTAATTTTTCTCAAGAATTAGGGTTAGGGTTTGCTTTACAAAAATTCTCCCCCTAGAGCACCACTATGGCCGATTCTTGTTGCACCAAGTTCCACCAAAATTTGTGTTGGTTGTTTGGTGTGAGCTTGAACCAAAACTATGCACCACTAACCTAGATTTTCTCACTCACTCACCCCCCCTTTGCAGCTGGCTTTAGGCCCTAAAATTGTGCACAAAAACTGCCAAAAATTTGGCTTGGACTTGCTAGGAGAAACCGAACACTACAAGCATCAAAATCCCTAAGTTTCTCAAATTTTTTCTTCACTCTTTCACACACTTGAGATTTCAGATTTTTGGAGCAGAGAAATGGGTAGAGTTTGGCTGGATTTTCTGAATTTTTGGAAGCCAAAACCGACCCCCTTTGATGGGTATTTATAGTGGTGGAGAAACTTTCTAAAAATTGCATAAAAACCCCTTAAAAATCAAAATTTACACTTTGACCCCCATTAGGTGGCATGTTGGCCGGCCATCCTTATCCTCCAAGGCTTTGCTTACCTCATCAAGGTGACATCATCTTGGTGACATCACTTGCTTACATCACCAATTTTTCAAAAATTACACTTTAGCCCCAAATAACAAAATCTTTACATTTTTGCCCCCTAGGTGGCCGGCCACCTCACCCCTCTTCTAGATAATTCCATAATTCTTTCCATCCTTTATTTAATCATTTATGATGTCATAAATCTATGGTGAGGTGATGTCATCACCTAAGGCCTCGTTTAGTTAATTCCTTAATACGTAGTCCATTTTTTTTTTTGCTATACAGATATTTTTAATACTGTTATCTAGTAATAACAGTATTTTACACTGTACTATAGTCCAAAATTTATCTGTGTAAAAATGGACAGTAAAATTTTTTTTTTCTATTTTTCAAAGTCCCTTTTGCCCTTTATTTATAACTTGGTGTGCTTGATTTTTCTATGGTGGTTTTGAATATTGATCTTGCTATCTTGTCTATAATGACGGTTTTTCACAGTATATTTTCCATACTGCCTTTCATATTACTGTACCGTTACGCCTTTGACCTCTCGGGTCAACCTTTGACTTTTTGGTCAACTTTGACTTTTTTCGGTCAAACTTTGACCAACATAAAATCATGAATTTTGTTAAGCCTTTTTCCATAAAAAGCTTTATAAATGGCTAAACAATTACTTATTGAGTCTCATAGCTAATTTAATGAGAACTCGAACATTTACTGATAAAATTATGAATTTCACCTTGATACTCATACTTTTTCATGAAATATCGTATAGGCATATAGTATAAACTTAATTTTCTTATATACAAGGAAATCATGAGTCCATGTAAAATTTTTGGTTATTACACATGTAAATATATATGATAGTGACATTACAATATAGAATAGAAGTGGAGCTCGGATCAGATTCTACGAACTCATTGTCTAGTTGGTTGGGAACATGATAATTTGATTAGAAATTATAATTATCAGGTGTGGAAATAATAACGTTAACATACAAAGAAAAAAAAAACACATAAATTAAAATGAAACGTGCACAATTCAAATTCAGTATAATTACATAGATGTAACATTCATAGGTTATTAATAGTTAGTTTAGCATATACATATATGGGTTACATATATGTTGACTATAAAATTAACCAAACACAAAGAAACATTATTTTAGTCTCACTGTCACAACAAATTAATGTACATGTTAAACTAGACCATAATAGAAGAAATTGTCACCTTCTTAATTTAAAAAAAAAAAAAAAAAGAAACAAAAAAGAGTAGATGAGATTATCAAGTTCGGATTAGCCTAATTAGATGTATTTGTCATCAACATATGATCCAATTTAATTTGTTTAGGGCATCTGAACTTTGGAGATCGCATCTCATACAAGATTGAGAAGTCGTAGATTGAATCAAATTTTATTTTGGTCGAACTTAAAATAATTAAAAATTAAAAAAATAACAGTGGCAAAGATTGTTCTAATAAAACAAAAGGGGTTGGCATATGTAAGGGGCTTATACAGTTGACCATCTTAAACACTTCAAATTAACAAAAGAAAGCATCAAACATCTATAGATTCACATACATACCACAAAAAACTTTGGCAGGCATAAAAATCTTGACCAACTATTAAGAATTTGAGTTTTCACAAAACAAAAATATAAAGAAATATAAAAGAAGAAGGAGACAAAGCATAAGGTCCTTTTTAGTTTTTATTTTTTTTATTTTATATTTTTTTGTCTTTCTATTTTTTGATAAGATCAATTCTACATTTAAAATTAGGATACTAAAACAGGAAAACAGAAAGAAAATAGAAAACCACACAAGCAAAAGAAGTTACTGCTCGCTTACCATAAGTATGTCATACTTGCATCAAGCATGTAGAGATTCACACAAACAAAAAACTGTCAGACATAGAAATCTTGAGTAACTATTAAGAATTTGAGTTTTTACAAAACAAAATATAAAGAATCTTAAGACAAAAAAAAAAAAAAAAAAAAAAAGAGTAGAGCATATGAGTCCTTTTTAGTTTTTATTTTATTTTATTTTATTTTTTCCCAATTTTGATGGGATTAATTTCTACATCTTTTTTTTTTTTTTTTTAATAAATGATGATTGAGATAGAAATCAGTAGATTTATCAAGACATCCCGACTAGATTGGCATCCCTCTCACATCCTCTTCATTTTCCTATCCGGCCCAAAGAAAATTATTAGGCATAAAAGAAAAAGACTACATCATAAGAGTAAACATGAATAGATGCCCATGCAGATGCCCAAAATTAAGAGGAAATACCAAAATATAAAGACAACCTAATTCAGGATTCCAAACTAATGTACGGGAGATGTTCCCAAAGGCCAAAGCCGAAACTTGAACCTTGCTCATATCTCCAAATATGCTTTGTTGAAAACCTTTTAGCCAAAACCTATTGGGAAAAAGACTAAAAGGAAAAAATGCATATTTACCTAGAAGGCCGAAAGCGATAGTTTGGTAATCTAGTGAGATGATGCTGAATCTCTCTAGTGCACAAATCTAGACATTGAAACCACCATTCCGAATTATTCAGACGTATTCTGTGCAACGCCAGCTTGTCAGCCATTGGGTTTCTTTCACGAAAAATGTGTGATGCTTTGCAATTGATTTTGCTAAGATAATTGAGAGCATCGATCCATTTACTCCTATATTTTTGTGGAACGGAACGACTTTTCTTATTTAGGAGATCCACAATATAAGTGGAATCGCTTTCAAGCTAGAGATTTTCCCAATGATATGTTTAGCATAAACAATTGCTGCATCGAAAGAATGAGTAATTCCAATGGATATTGAAAAACAACCTTTAAAAAACCCCCAATAAGTGCAAATATTCCGTCACAACCAGTAGGATCTAGAGAGCCATTAGTAGAACCATCTGTGTTCACCTTAATCCATCCTGGATCTGAAGGATGCCATTGGACTTCAATAATTCTAGGAGCCTTACCCACTCTTCCCTTGAATTGAAGATGATGAAGAATTAAAAGAATAAAGATTGAATTTCTCATGCAACCATTTTCTAAATAATCCGCTTCATAAACCCCACTGTGAATGTAAGCCAGCATGTGATGCCTTGAAGGCACTTTGTTTCAAAGATTGCCTCATTCCTAACTTTCCATATCATCCATATCGCAGTGATGATCGAAGATGCCCATAAAGTGAAAATCTGAATGCTAAACTTTTGCTTTAAAGCCTTCTCCAACATATTAGTGACATTAGAGGTTAGATCAACTCTCACACGAAAAACCTTATAAATATAATCCCAAATCATTCTAACAAACAAACAATTAAGGAGTAAGTGATCAGGAGTTTCTTATGCAACCATACAAAGTCTACAACAAGAGGCAATAGAGAAACCATGCTTCTTAAGAGCAACTTCTGTGGCAATTTTGTTGTGCAAAACTTTCCAAACCGTAATAGATCTTCTAGGCTGAATTCCTTGTCTCCAAATTTTGTTCCCCCATGATGATTGAGCCCTTATTGCGTATATGTTCATAGAAGTCTTTAGTTCTTGGAAGTCCTGTCGAGCAAGGGCACTAGATGATGTCATCTTTGCATCCCTCAGCGATTGTAACATGGTCAATGTCTCGTACAATTCCCGGAAAAAGGCTACCGAAAATATCTAGAATAATCCAACTATCTTGAATACGAAAATCTCTAACTCTAGCATCCAACTGCAAACCCTTTGGTAAATTGATTTTAGAGCTCAGAGGATAACCTACCCAATTATCAGTCCAAAATTTGACGTTGGAATCTGTACCCATTATTCAGATAATCTCCTCCAATTAAATTGCATAAGCTACTCATACCGCTGACCAAACTGAAGAAGTAAAAGGCCTCTATCGAGGTTTATAAATCTGCCGAAGGTATTTACCATGAAAAAAATCTGTTGCCAAAGAATTTTGCGTCATAATCCGCCAAGCCATCTTTGTGATAAACCCAGCATTTATCACCAACAAGGACCTCATGCCCAAACCACCCTCATTCTTGGGAACGCAAATTTTAGTCCATACAACAGAAATCAATTTCTTCTGAAAGATATTTCCAATCCAATGAAAATTTCTCATGGCCGTTTCAATTTACTTCAATAAGCTAACTGACCAACTGTATATCATAAAGCTGTGATTGAGAGTTCCAGAGATGACAAAATTAATCAGAGTCAAATGTCCTGCCATAGAAAGAGAATCTCCTTTCCATTGAGAGAATTTCGCCAATATACTATTTCCAATCGACCTAAGATGTTTTTGCTTCGGAGCTCCTTTGAACAAAGGGATAAGTAGAGAAAATGAAGCACACCTCGCCGCATCTTCAGAGTATGACTTAAATCATCCGATCTTCTCACAGTATTATGTTTGTCAAAAAAGACATTTCATTTATTTCTATTAATTCGTTGACCGGTCATAGATGTAAAAAATTTCCATGATGCAACGAACATTCTTTTTTGAAGTCCTGCAAAAAAGAATAATGTCATCTGCAAAAAGAAGATGTGTAGGAATGGAAATACCTCTTGCTGCGGAAATAGGAGCTATACTGGCCTCATCAACTTTTTTCTTAATGTATTTGCTCAAGAAGTCCTCTGGGATGCAGGAAAGAAGATAAGAAAGTGGATCTCTCTGTCGAACACCCCAGTTGCATTGGAAAAATCCCTCAGGAGAACCATTAATCAATATCGAAAGATTAGCATATTGAAAAATTGTTTCAATCCAACTAATAAATCTCCCACAAAACCCAAAAGCTCTTAAAACTCTGATGATGAAACCCCAATTCATTGTGTCAAAAGCTTTTATGATATCAATTTTTAAAGCCATATTCCACCAAAAGCTTTTTTTATCTAAAGCGGTGACCCCCTCTTTCAAGCAAGAGCAATGCAATTCTGAATCTGACTGTAATAGCTGCCCTTTTTGCTGATTCATGATTTTCTTGTTAAGGAATATGAATGTTTATGTAAAATGTCTGATTTGATTTTATCAGATTATATTTAAGTTCTTATAGCCTAGCCTTATAAGACTCGATAATAGTTTGCTTAGCCAAGCATTAGGCCTTTTGAAAAAAAAAGGCAGAATAAAAATTTATGATTTTGTTCCGGTCAACGTTTGACCAAAATAACTCAAGGTATGATTATGACTGTACTGTAGTAGAGTAAGCAGTATGGAAATTATACTGCGAAAAACCATCATCACATATGGAAATGTAAGAATAAGGTATGAGACCACTTTAGAAAAATCATGCACAATATTTAGAGAATAAGGACTACGTGACTTCAAGTCCTAAGAAAAACCTACACGCAGTCCAATTAAGTACAGGTAAATTTTGGACTACAGTCCAGTACAACTGTACTGTTATTAGTTGAAAACAGTATTAGCACTATCTGAGTTATTAAGAAAATGGACTGTATATTAAGGAAAGTGCCAAACATGATCTTAGTGGGTGACATGTCATTCAAGATAAACAAGCAATTTTTGAATTAAAAATTAAGTGGATAATTATGCATTTATTGAGTGTAAAATGGCACCCTTAATGGCCGGCCACCTCAAGGGATTGGTTAGCAAATATTTTATTTTTTGGGTTAGATATGTAATTTTAGGAATAAAAATAATTCTAGAAAGAAATTAATTTTACCTATAAATAGATGAGGTGGGATGAGTTGGTGATCATTTAGTAAAACACTACAACAAAAAGGCTCATTAATAGCATTAAATGATAGCATGTTTCAAAAAGTGTGACTGCTAAATATACGGACTCCTTTTTAATAGGTGGGAATCTTTTTTACAAAAGCAGGGCTCAGCCAAAAAAAAAACAGAGGGAAGGCCAAAAAAAAGGCGGGAGCAGTTTTTTTTTTTTTCCTCTCTCAAGGTAATAAATATCAATATTGCGCTTATCAAGGTAAATATACGAGATTAAAGAAAAAAAAAGAAAAAAAGAAAAACTCCCACTGCTTTTTCTTCCACTGCTCGGCAAAACTGGAGGCTTTCTCCCTCAAACATCAAACCTTAAAATCATAGGTGAATCCTGCTCCTAAATCTTTCATGATTATTGCTCTTACCCACGATATCTCCTCACCGTTTTGAACTTCCTTTCGTTTGCATCTGTTGCAAATCAATTTTGTGAGTTGCCAAGCGAGAAGAAAGGACCACCATCAGCAGATAGAATGTTCGTGCACTACCAATCAGAAATACCCATTTTCTAGTTTTGAGGTATTTTTCTTCTCTGAGAAACTTATTGCTCGAGTTATGGTTCAATTAGCCTTTTTTGTTGTTCTTCTGAAAATTAGGGTTTGAAAAACGTGATTTGATTGTAGAAGAGATTTTTTGCATTTGTTCGAACATGTAAGTAGTTGTTTGTTTTAGGTTGCAATAGTTTTTATTCGGATTAGTTTGCAGAGTTGCTGATTTTTTATTGGATTTTATTTGCCATGGATTTCACGGTGAGATTGCAACTTAGGGAGTAGGTTGTGTTCGGGAGATTCTTTTCTTCTTTTCTTTTTTTTTTTTTTCTCTTGTATTATTAAACAGCAATGCATTGTTGTCTGGATCAAATTATGGATATAATAGTCTCCTCTATTTTTGTTTCTTTGCTCGTCTCTTTGTTTCTTCTTCTGTGTTTGTTTGGGTGATTTTAGAATGAGAGTGCTTTTTTTTTTTTTAAATTTAAATGAAAACGAGAGTACTTTGTGCACTACTATTAAGTTGAGGTCAAATTGGTTTAGATTTTTAATTCTCTCCCTCTCTCTAATATCCAAGGAAAAAGATAAGATATTGAAGCAAGGGAGGATGGAGGTCAATTTGGTTTAGATTTTTTGTTGTTTAGCTTTTTTGTATGGATGTATAAAATTGTAAGAATATTGTTAATGGCTCAGAAACTTCGATTTGCTGCCATATATTTCTCATTTATAAGTACGAAAACTTATTCAATGCCTTGCTTGTAACAGGAAATTCCTATGTCGATGGATAGAGATTGGCTACAGTTTAACAGGTAAACAAATTAATGTAAAATATGTAATAACATGTTCTTATAGGAGAACTCTTTAGCTAGATAATGTGATGTTGTTATAACAATTACAGAGCCACTATGGAGTTTATAGAAGGAGCATGGAATTTTGTAAAGATGGCAGCAAAAGAAGCTGGTTATCCAGAAAAGATTTTATGTCCTTGCAAAGATTGTCGAAACTTGCGTCACCAATCTATTGATAGTGTTTTTGCTCACTTGGTCATAAGTGGAATGGACCGAACATACACAGAGTGGTTTCATCATGGGGAACAAAGCTATACAAATGAAAATATTATGGAAGAACTGGACACGGCCAATGATGCACATAACTTATTTAGGGCAGCATATGCTCATGACGATGATTATCCAGAGTGTGAAGGGAGGAAAGATGCTACTTTTAGTAAAAAATTAGAAGATGCTGAGACTCCTCTTTATCCTGGGTGTGCAGACCATACAAAATTATCAGCCATTGTCACTTTATACAAGCTGAAAACTGTCCGTGGGTGGTTTGACACAAGTTTTAGTGAAGTACTAAAGGTTTTTAGTAACGTATTACCCAAGGATAATGTGATGCCTAGGTCCACATACGCGGTCAAAAAGTTTTTGCAGAAATTTGATTTGGGATATGAAAAGATTCATGCATGTGTCAATGATTGTTGTTTGTTCAGAAAAGATTATGAGAGCTTGGAAGAATGCCCAAAGTGTGGTGCTTCAAGGTGGAAGGTAGATAAACGTACAAACAAGATCCGAGTAGGAGAACCAGCTAAGGTGTTGAGGTATTTTCCCACAATATCGAGGATTAAAAGGATGTTTAGATCCAGATCAATGGTTGAGAATTTAAAATGGCATTTTAGTAATAAAAGTAAGGATGGGATGATGCGCCATCCAGTCGATTCTGTAGCATGGAACTTGGTTAATGAGAAGTGGCCTTCATTTTCAGAAGAAGCATGCAACATAAGATTTGGCTTGTCTACAGATGGATTCAATCCCTATAGCACTTTGAGTTCTACACACAGTTGTTGGCCTGTGATGCTTGTTATGTACAACTTGCCTCCATGGCTATGCATGAAAAGAGAGAACATTTGGTTGACATTGTTAATTCCAGGTCCTAGGCAGTCCGGTAATGACATTGATGTATATCTGGAGCCCCTTGTAGATGACTTGAAACAATTGTGGGACGGGGTTGAGGTTCATGATTCACTTGATGATGCAAGTTTTAATCTGAGAGTAATTTTATTATGGACAATAAGTGATTTTCCAGCATATGGAAATCTTGCAGGATGTACAGTCAAAGGACAGAAATCATGTCCTTTATGTGGCGAAAATACTCATGCAAAGTGGCTAAAATGCAGTAAAAAGATGTCATACATGAGTCATAGAAAATACCTTTCGCCATCGCATCCCTTGCGAACAAAGAAGTCTTGGTTTGATGGAAAGGAAGAGCATGGAGGAGCTCCAAAGATCATGACTGGTAGAGAAGTTTTTGAACAACTTAAAGGTTTTCAGAACGAATGGGGAAAGTCTCCCAGAAACTGGAATCATAGGGGAAAAGGTGCTGCAAATAGTCAATTGAAGAAAAGAAAAAGACATAAGAAGCAAAAGAGAGTTGAACTTGAACAAAGATGGAAGAAACGATCAATCTTTTTTAAGTTGCCATATTGGAAGGTTAGTGTCAATGAAAAGGTTTTTTTTATTTTTTTATTTTTTTATTTTTTACTTTTAATTCTTATTCTTAACATAAGATTTTAACCGTTACATGACTGGTTTTTTTTATTGTTTTTGTAAGGAATTGCTGATACGACATAATCTGGATGTGATGCACATAGAGAAAAATGTGTGCGAGAGCATTATTAATACGTTGTTGAATGTTCCTAAAAAGACCAAAGATGGAAGGAAGGCTCGTAAAGATCTAAAAAAAATGGGCATCCGGTGTGAATTGCATCCAGAAAAACGGGGGACTAGCACATATCTTCCGCCATCTCTGCATACATTGTCAAAAGCTGAGAAACAACTACTTTGCAAAAGATTGTTCGATCTAAAGTTACCACATGGGTATAGCTCAAATATTGGCAATTGTGTGTCAGTGGAAGAATGCAAGATTATGGGCCTTAAATCACATGATTGCCATATTCTAATTCAACAATTACTATCGGTGGCTATAAGAGGGTTGATGTCTAAAGGTCCAAGGGATATAATAACAAAGTTGTGCAGATTTTTCAATTATATATGTCAGCGTGTCATTGACAGAGAAAAGTTGATGGAATATGAAGAATCTATAACAGAAATTTTATGCATGCTTAAGAGGTTCTTTACCGCAGCGTTTTTCGATATTATGATTCACTTAGTGATTCATATTGGACGTGAAGTAAGGCTATGTGGACCGGTCCAATTTCATTGAATGTACCCATTCAAAAGGTAACTTTTCAGTACCCTTTTGTTTTCCTGGGAAAAAAATGCAGGTTTTAGTACCTTGTTATATAGTTTTAATTACTCTTGAGCAAAAAAAACTACTATTATAGGATGCAGATAAGCATTGGATTTAGTACATTTTTTCTTTGCAGGTATATGAAGGTACTTAAAGGATATGTAAAGAATCGTGCAAAACCTGAAGGATGCATTGCAGAGGGCTATCTTGCAGATGAGTGCATCAGTTTTGTTAGTGAATTCATTGAAGGAGCACGGGAACTGGACAATAATCGACTGCGCAATGAAGAATTTTGTAATGACATGATTCTTGAAGGTTGTCCAATTTCTAGTGGAAAACCTATAAAGTTGACGAATGAAATGATAGAAAGTGCACACCGTTACGTTCTATTCAATATGGCTATTGTAGAACCTTTTCTGGAGTAAGTTCTTACTATGACTTATACTTTTCATTTTTGGTTGATATTGAAGTTGATGGAATTATTAATGGTCAATAGGATGCATATGGAATATTTAAGACAGACAAATAAAAGTTTGCGGAAGAATCCAAGTTTACTTTGGAGGAGACATGCAGAGACATTTCGAACATGGTTAAAACAAAAGGTTTTATGAAACTACATATCTTATGATATTATAAGATTTTATGTACAAACATAAGTTATTATTTTATTGTTATTATTATTATTTTTAATTTTTACTTTTTCAGATTTGCATAGACTCAGATGTTAATGGCTCAGAAACTTTGAGATTTCTTGCGCATGGTCCCAAGACCCATGTAATGTCTTATAATGGATATATCATCAATGGTCAACGGTTCCACAAGAAGGAGACTGAGAAGACAAGATAAAACAGTGGAGTTTCTATAGAAGCCACAACCATGTGCAGATCAAGTGCAAAGGATATTGCACAAGTGGCTAACGTAGTTGCATACTATAGGGTGTTGCAAGATATATATTTGTTGGATTATCATGCATTTCAGATTGCGGTGTTCAAATGTGATTGGGCTAGCGTTCCTAATGGTGTTAAAGTTGAAGATGGCTTTACGCTAGTTAACCTACATCAAGGTCAAAATCAATTTGCAAGGGATCCTTTCATATTGGCATCACAAGCCAAACAAGTATTCTACTCGAGAGAGCATGATTCTTCTAATTGGTATGTAATGTTAAAGGCACCACCAAGAGGCTTCCATGAGTTGGAAAAATATGATGAACGTGAAGATGCAACTTCAATATCTCCAGATAATCTAAGACCCGAAGTTAACATGGATAGTACAGATGGAGTTCAACTTCTGAGAGAGGATTCTGAAGTCATTTTAGTTTGATTGCTGATTCGAGGAAGGTTACCAAATGGATGATGGAGGTTTTGTGGAAATCTGTTCAGGTATGAAATTGATATATAATTTTTTCATTGAATCTTATATTGTTAGATGGTGCTCTGTTTTTTTTTTCTTTTTTATTTTTTGGTTCTCTTAATTTTCTTCTTCTTCTATGCCTTTTCCTTCATTATTTGAACATTGTTTTTATGTTGTAAGATTAGGGAATGAATGTACGGATGTTTGTGTATTTGAAGTATTCAATCAAATTAATTACTAGTAGAGCAATGAAAAAACACTTATGTTTGTGTATCAATTATCCATACAAAATGTAGTATTATTAATTAACTATCAAACATATTCCAATAAGGAAAGAAAATATACTTATAGTTTGATTCATGGATGTAAGTATTAATTTCTTTTTCTGTGTGTAGGACTTGAAGGAAGATATTTAAACTACTGATGGACAGAATTTGAAACACTAGAGAAAGATTTGAACCAGTAGTAGTAGACATGTATGTAAGCTTCGTGAAGTTGCTTTTGGGATTTTGAAGTATCATCGTAGTTCCCCCCCCCCCCTTTTCTTTTATCTTTTTATATATTTTTGGTTAAACATGGTGAACTTATAATGTTTGGTTGAAAATGTTGTTTTCATGTTGTTAGATTAGGGGAATGAATGTTTGGACGTCTGTGTACTTGAAGTATAAAATCAAATTAATTACTAGCTAGTAGAATAATGAAAAAGCATATATTAAATGTATGAAGCATCCATATAAAATGTAGTATTGTTCGTAATCAAAATGCCAAATAAACAAAAATACTATTAAAAATGTCCAGCTGCTACATGTATAGCGCTGCAGGAATGTAAAGAAAAACAATATAATAACATTGTACAAAGGCTATAAAATTTGATATTATAGCATGCTATGAGCGCTATTAAAAATTTATCGTAGCATGTTTTGATCGCTATTAAAAATTAATATAGCATGTTATAAATGCTCTGCAAAAGTTATTATAGCATTAAATATATGCTATAAAAAATCATTCTGATAGCACCGATAAAACGCTATTAAAAGATTATACTTTTAATAACATGGGCTAAGATAGCATTTGGAAAAATGTTATCATATATTTAAGATAGCATTTTTCACACGTTATGAAAAAGGCTTTTTGTTGTAGTGAAACCTCTAACTTTCTAGTTCATTATCAACTCTCTCCCTCCCCTAGGAGCCGAAGCCAAAGAAAAAAAAAAGAGAGTGGTCGGATTTTTGAGTGAAGGAAGTAAGGAGGGAAATTTTTAATTTAAGACTTAGAGCTATTCTCAAGGTTTAAAGGTAACCCTCCTAAACCCTTTAAGCAATTCAAGTAAGTTTTGATTCAAAAGTTTAAGTATATTTCATATTGGGTATGTAAGAGCATAAGGTCACATTTTATTTTTCATGCAATAGCCTAAATTGCTTGATATGTGCTTGATTATGGTTTAGTAGTCTTGATTTATGATTTGATGCATGTTTATGATACTATGTGTTAGAAATTATGTAGTATGTGTAAATGCCTATTATATGTTTGCAATATATCCCCACATACTCAAAAGAGGTATTATATGAATGATAATGAGGATGATGATGTATGATGAATGGAGGGTTAAAATTAACCCAAAACCCTAATTTGGTAAAGGTTACCATTTAGATTTGTAAGGATGGGAAACCAATGCATGATGATGGAAACCATATGTAACGCGCTACATGTTTGTCGTAGGCTCACGGTTTCAACCGTTTGAGGTAGGGTGTGCGTAATTTTATGTAAAAATCAACCAAAGATGAAAACTATCAATTTTCGGATCAAGTGGCACTGTAATCTGGAAATGGAATTTTGAGGCCTTTAGAGGCCAAATTTGAAAAAAAATCAAAACTACAAAATTTTAGAGAATTGAATATCCTAGGAGAACTTAGTTTCTAACTCTAATACTTAGACTAATCGGAAAAAATTTCAGAATAAATTTTTTTTTCTTCTTTTTCTTTTTGAACTTCATTTTAAGATCATAACTTGAAAACATTACATACATACATAAACTTGTATATATGGGTAAACTTCATCATGAATGCCCATTAACATGATACTTGAACATATATGTAAAACTTCATAATTAAAATAGTTTGCGGAAAATATGCGTAGTGGTATCCCATACCGCCCTTCACTTGCTGCATCGTCTGTTGGGATCTATATGTGCCCTAAGGATAGAAAATCAATATTAGGGATTTTCTGTAAATATGACATTTTGATATTAATAAGAGGAAATTATTCACGTTTAATAAGTTGTGTCCTATTTACTTTCATTTGTTGATTGTATGATTATTTTGAGCAAATATAAAATACTCCTAGGCTGTTGGTAATATATCGAATTATCATATGTATACGGGATATGCATAGAAGACGTGGTAATTTGATAACAGTCTAAATAAATAGTCCGCAATCAACGGAATAAGATTTGGGGATCTTATTCATAATAAGATTGTAAAGGTTGTCTACTTCCTTGGAGGGATGGTTTGTCTTGACCATTTGATAGGTTCCGAGTAGAAACTTTAATGTATACCAGTATTGAAGTATGATATTGGACTGGACCTAAAGTGTTATTTGATTCGGTTTAATAATTCCGTTTATAAGAATCAATGATGCTTTGATTATCATCCTGCATTAATCTTAATCCTGAAATGATTACTTGAGTGCGCATCCATGACTTATGTACTTTGATGCACTAAAGGTGAGACACTGTTAATTCATGGTCAACATACTTGTGTTTTGAGTGCATGATTTATGGATGGAGAAATCAAGATTCATAGATACGGAATCCATAGCTATCGTAACGATAGTAAATGTTATCTACTTAAAGGTATTATTCGGGGATTGAAAGATAGTATAACAAGATCTTGGCCATTGGTTTACTTTGTGTTCTCTGGTGGTTTACCAATTGTATGGTTTTACAATTGGTGGTTCTTTCAATGGAGAATAATGGAACTTTAAGTTAAAATGATTGAAAAGGTAAAACGGAAAAAGTCCTTAATTCAATCATGGATAACCTATGGGGATTAAGCAAGCGATGAATAAATCATGGAAGAAGCACTATGTGAGAGAGCTTTCGTAATACGGTATGTAAACAGGAGTTTAGCTTCAAACTTTTAGTGGAATAGTTTTGAAGTTGATAATTGATAGATAATTTGTAAGACCCGAATTTTCATGGACTTGTGATTTCCTTATTCATAGGGAATTAAAAGTCCATATTATGTGTTTACAAGATGTTTCGTAAAAAATTATGAATCGCAATGAGAAATTCATAATTTTATTTGTTAATGTTTGAATTCTCGTTAAATTTGCTAAAAGACTCAAAATAGAATGCCGAGTTTAGTAAATGGCTTTTTGAGTCGAAAAGAACGAAAAAGTATGTAACTTTACGAAAGTCAAAAATTTGACCAAGACGGGTCGAAGAATTGACTTTATAAGTATGATGAAAGGCAGTAAAGAAAAGAGACTATGAAAACGTTTTATGGTTAAGATAGTAGGAATAAGCCTTAAAACCACCATAGAAAATTAAGCGCACCGAGTTAGGATTAAGGGCAAAAAGGTCTCCGAAAAATAAGAAAAAAGATTTTTACGGTCCGATTTTGCACAGAAAAATTTTGGACCGAAGTACAGTATGAAAATACTAAGCACAGTATTAGAAATATCTATGTGGCACAACAAAAATAAATTATTTTGGAGAAAAGCCAAAGAGCCAAATAAGGCCCTTGTTTTTAAGGGGATGACCTCATGTGGCTTTTAAGTGATGACCTCACAAGGGTGAAGTAAGCTTAGAAAAAATTTCTAGAAGCTTCTAGGGCCATCTATTGGCTGCCACATACCCCCCTTTGGTCGGCCACATATCCCCTCCCCCACCTCTATAAATAGATGCACTAAATACCCATTTTAATTCACAAAACCAAGGGAAACTCTTGCCATTTTGCTGCAGAAAAACCGTGGGTTTGAGGGTGAGAAAGAGAAGAGAAAATCAGAAATTTTTAGAGGGCTTTTGCTTGGGAGAGTTAGATCTTTGCTAGGGAGAAACAAGAAAAAAATTTGGAAGCTTGGAGACCCATTTTTGGGCAACTGTAGCCGTGGGTTTGGGGAGGAGAAAAAGGAAAGGAAAGTTGAGAAATTTTGGGGGAAAACCTTGTAGAGGTTCGGGTTTGAGTAGATCTACCAAGGAGCCAAGAAAAATTTTGGGTATCAAACCTAGACCCAAAACCGCGAGCTAGAAGGAAGCCAAGGGACCAAAGGAGATTTGAGATTTCAAACCCTAACTTGGGATTAAGGTAAAATCTTGAGTCAATCTTTCAATTAAGTTTAATTCTAGCGTTTTTATTTTTGGTTCAAGTTGGATTTGTAAGGACATAAGTCCAATTTAATTTTCAGCCCTAGATTTGTTAGTGTGTGCTTGGTTAGGGATTAGGGTGTGGTTGGCTTGTTCGTGATGTTTGCTTGCTTGATTTTGTGCTTGAAAAATGGTTAGGATGCATGCTAGATGTGATTGGTATGTCCCCTGATTTTTGTCACAAAATCTGCCATAGACAGTGGAAGTGTGGCTGCTAGTTCAAGGATGAAAGTTTGATGCTTGTGTAAATGAATGCAACAAGGTTAGAGCCATGCAAACCTAGGTTTATGGCTTTCGGGTTTGGTTTGCATGGATCCGTTCTAGCTACTTATGGGTGTATATGGGACGTTAGAAATGCTGCTTGATTGATGTATAAGCTCCCGATGTGATCGGTCGAGGTAGAATCCGCGAGTTAGGACATAAACCGGACGTAACAACTGAAACTGTCAATTCGGATTCGAAACTGGCTAGTTTTGGGAAAGTGAAAATTTAAGGCCTTTAAAGGCCGAACTGATTAAAACTCAAAACGCAAAAGTTGTTCGGAAGGGTTTTTCCTAGGAGGCAACATGGGCAGAATCTCAAAATGAGGCTCCAAAGGCCTCTGTTTTTACAAAAACCCATGGCTGATCTGCCTAGATCCAGTTTTCAGGATCAGCCGGTTTCAAACAAAAACTGGCACGAATACAAGCCGAATTGGATTTTTCATAAAACAAAAAAGTTTTAGCATTTTTCGAGAGCTACAACTTTTGTGGCGACAAGTTTTTCAAATTCGGAGTTAATTTTTAAACTGACACTGTTTTACGAAGGGTGTGCAGTGAATCGAAAATTCCTGCATAGGATTTTCTAAAACTGGTTCAGAAAAACTGTTTTTCTTCTAAAACCCACTATTTTGACTATGGAAACTGTTCCAAAGGCAGTTTCCAGCCCTAAATGATTTTTATAAAGATCCGTTTTGAAAATATGAATTTTTACAAGTATAATTAAGAGTTTGGAATTTTCCCTCAACCTTTTTCCAAGTATGAAGAGAAAATGAGAATTGTTTTAAGCCAAGTGTTTTCAAGATTTCAAGCCAAGATAAAGCAAAATGAACTAACAGGCAACTTTCAGTCCTAAATAGTTTTATAAAAATGTTACTCAAGGAAGTAAGAATTTTACAAGTAAACTAAAGGATTTTTGAAGATAATACACAAGATTTTCCAAAAGTAAGGAAATTGAGTTTTAAGGTAAAAATTGGTAATCAAGCCGACTACGGATGGTAACCGGATATTATATCCGAGTTACGGGGTCAAGTCAAGGATGACCAAGGGTGGACTATTAGTTGACCAAATGTTAACTTTAGTTGACCTCATGTTGAATTAAGGTTGACCTTAAGGGTTACCCAATATAACCCTAAGGGATACCTAATTTGGGATAGGATTTAAGGGTTGATGGGGATAACCCAATAATAAGAATGTATGAGCAAAGTCCAAAGGTGGAATGAAGAACCTTAACCCTAATCATAAGATTAAAGGCTTAGCATCAAGAATGAGAGGTTATCCAACGTGACCTCTTAAGAAATAATCAAAGTTTGATTATCCTTAATGGAGAAAGATGATTATTGAGACCAAGCAAAGTAACAAGTAACGGGGACATACCACTAAGAGTAGGTGTGAATGTTGGCTAGGTCACCAACACTTCATGAAAGGATCCTGATCCTATGTTCTTTCAAATAGCAGGAAGTGAACTGCTATTGCAAACTAATCTAAGGACGCAACAATCAGGACACGGCACAAGAGATAAGTACAAACCTCACATGCAGTATGAAAGCTAATAAAATATTTTCAAGTATGCGGTTTTCAAATATGATGCAACACGTTTTGTGCTATGTTTATGAAATGCCATGCTTAAATGTCATGCTTTACAAAAATGCTATGTTTGCATACATGTTATGTTTACAAGATGCTATATGTGCATAAATGTTATTTTACGAAAATGCTATATATGCTATATTTGCAAAATGTCATGTTTTCAAAAGTGCTATACTAGCAAAAATGTCATGCTTGCACAAATGCTATGTTTTAGAAATGTGCTATGATTGTAAAAATGCCATGCCATGTTATGAATGAGATGAAAGTTATGTTATCATATAGTGACATCATAAGGCATGTTTACTAAAGATAAACAACATGGTAAGAAATCACAAGTAAGGTGTCATACCAATCTCCCATCAGGTGGAGGGTTTTCATGTTCAAGTTATGATTATCAACCTCTCGTTGATGCGAGAGGGTGTAATCAATCATGTTTCCTAGAACTGTTAGGGACCTTGCAACCCCTAACTTTATCTGGAGGCGCGCTATAATTCTGGTACGTACACAAGGGGCCCACATGTTAAAGGAAGATAATAAGATCAAGTTAAAAATGGATGCATAAATGAACATAAATGGTTCATGCATATGTTATATGATGATTGTATGTTTTCAAGATGTTTAAAAATAAAAATGTTTTGTAAGATTATGTTTGTGCTTACTGGGCGAAAGCTCATTCAGTTATATTTCATACTGTAGGTAAGAAACCTGCAGCTTAAATGATGAGCTACGTGCAGACAATGCGGCGGATGAAGGGCGGTATGGATATCACTACGCATATATTCCGCGACCTTTCTATAAGTTAAGAAGTTTTGTATATATGTCTATATCATGAAGACAAGTTATGTTACCTAGTATTTTATTTTGGAACTAAAGACTTTGAACACCCTTTTATTTTAGTATGTAAGATAAGTTTCTATGAGTAAACCTTTTTATATATATGTATGTCAAAAAAAAAAATCATAAATTTTCAAGTATAGTAAGTTAAGTATAAGTAAGGTGACGGCCCTAAGTAGGATGAGGGCGTCACATAATTAATCTGGGATTAATTTTTCACAATTATAGGAGCCTCTTTACATATTTCCATCAGGTCCCTCTATTAGCTCATATAGTTCCACGAAGCGTCTCGGGATTTATTCCTAATGAGATCGGTAAATTATAAATGGAATTTAGAAATGTCTATTAAGACATGGTACTCTCTAACATGTAATCCAAAAAGGATTGGACATGTGAAATTTGTAGACAAATAATTTGTCAACATGTGATTGGTTAATTTGAATTTTGAAAATAAGATTGTGTTTGAATTTTGGAAAACAAAATTTTTCTCTCATAATTATAATAGGTGCACGTTTTTTAATTGTATGGAGTGAAGAAAATTTTGTTTCAAAATTATTTAAATATATTCCTAACATTAAATTATTAATTGGTTTAAATAATGGAGATTATTTCATGGATTTTTCTTTCCTAATTAAAGAGGTGTATGGTTTTTGTGAGGAAAGAAAATTTGAAATATTTCATTGATTTAAATTAATTAATATGGATGATGTTTATGGAAAATATTTATTCAAATATGTGAATCCTATTTAAATTCGAAAAAGTTTAAAAGAAATTTGAATCAAGATAGGATTAGGATCTTTTGACGAGTCTAGATTCTTGATTTAAAATTTGAACAACCAATCATGATCCATTTCACTTGTGGCCGAATTTTAGTTGAGATTTCCTCTTGAAAAATTGTTTTTAGGTTCAATGAATCTAGCCCTAAAGTTATATGATCTTTTGGTTCAAGATTTATCCAGAAAATAATTATTAATTATTTTTCAAGTAGGAGATAAATTTTGAAAAGGATTGGATACTATATAAAGGCTAGGAGTTCTTGAAAAACCAATTTTTGATATTTTTAAAAGGGAAAAACGTTTTTGGGAGAAAAAAAAAATTTTTTTTTTTGGTTTCTTCCACATCAAAAATTCGGCTTTCTTATGAGAGAGAAAAAGAAAGAAAATTCCATTGAATCAAAACTGCGATGAAAGTTAAACCGAGTGATAATTTTTCATAGGAGGTTAACCGGTTCTTGTTTTGTAGTTTTGAAGAAAGAAATTGGATCAAATTCTCAACAAGGATCATCGGAATTGAGAAGGAGGGATCTAGACTTCAGAAAGAAATACCGGTCACTTGGATTCATAGAACGTGTGCCCACACACACTCTGAGACGTGGAACTCGAGAATAGTAGAGAAGACACGTTGGTCAAACGCTCTAGCAATTCCGGAATTCAAGAAATAAGGTATGCTTGATCATGAATTTAATTTATTGTTACATGCATCATGAGCTTTTTTTTCGGAAACGGCATAAAAATTTTAAAAACTTTCGCTGGGCTGTAACTCTGATACCGGATCTGATTTTTCTAACATCGTCTCTATAGCCCATCAGGTGAAGCTGCAGGCCTTTTATCTTTACCTATAGTATAGAATATATCTGATGAGCTTTCGCTCAGTAAGCACAAACATTATCTCACAAAAACATTTAACATCACAAACATCATATACATATGCATAAACCATTTATGTTCATTTAGATGTCTTTTATGATCAGTTATTAACTTGAACTTATTATCTTTCTTTAACATGTGGGCCCCTTGTGTACGTACCAGATGCACGCTCTCCAGATAAAGTTAGGGTTTGCAAGGTCCCTAACAGTTCTGGAAATCATTGAACTTGAACATGAATAGTCCTCCACCTTTGGGTGATTGGTACGACACTTTACTTGTGTGTTCTTACCATGTAATTTAACATTAGTGAGCATGTCTCATGATGTCACTATATCATATCATAACTTACACTTTATTCATAACATGGCATGTCTTAAAACATGGCATTTTTACAAACATAGCACTTTTACAAACATAACATTTTTACAAATATAGCATTTTTGCAAACATGACATTTTTTTTTGTAAATATAGCACTTTTGTAAACATAACATTTTTACAAACATGACATTACGTAGGCACGAAATATGTTATAGCATATTTGAAAATAGATTACTATCTTCCATACCGCATGTGAGGTTTGTACTTACCTGAGGTCCTATGCTCTTGACTTAAGCTTCAACATGGTACATCAACAGGTTCCTATTCCTGTTTCAATCAAGGTGTAAGATAAGATTACCCTATCTTACCATAAATCATTACATATGATGTTGGTATCCTAACCAACATTCATGAACAATCCTAGTCATATGTCCCCTCTAATACCTCATGCTAACTTGTTTGGTTATTTAAAGTAACCTTGGTTACTAAGCCCAAACATACATGAATAGGGTTAGGTTACCATTCCTAACCTTGGGCTTTAACCTTATCATTTTTGATTCATAACTTATTGGGTCATTTCAATTAACCCAATTATTAGCCTTGGTATCCTTTAGGGTTATCTTGGATAACCCTTAAGGTCAAACATAGTCAAACTTTTGGTCAACCAAAATCAACATTTGGTCAAATAAGGTCAACCCTCTTTGGGTCAAACTTTGGGCTTTGGGCTTAGCCCAGTAACTCGGATATAACTTCCGGTTACCATCCATTACGTTTATCTTGCTATACCTTAGCTTAAAATTCCACTTTTTCTTAACTTGAAAAAGTTGAGGAAAAATTCCAAAATTCTTAACTTAACTTATAAATTCATGTTTTCGAAACAGATCTTTATAAAAATCATTTAGGGCTGGGAACTGCCTTTGGAATAGTTTCCGTAGTCAAAACAGTGGTTTTGAGAAGAAAAACAGTTTTTCTTAGCAATTTTTAGAAAATCCTGTGCAGGAATTTTCTGCTCACTGCACAGTCTTTGGAAAACAGTGTCAGTTTAAAGATTCAATCCGAATTTGAAAAACTTGTCTTCATAAAAGTTCTAACTCTCGAAAAATCCTAAAACTTTTGTGTTTTACGAAAAATCTAGTTCTGCTTGTATCCTTGTCAGTTTTTGTTTGAAACTGACTGGTCGTGCAAACTAGGTCTGGACAGACCAGTCTCGGTTTTCTATAAAAACGGAGGCCATTAGAGTCTCATTTTAGAAATATGTCCATGTTGTCCTCTAGGAAAACTCGTTCCGAACAACTTTCATGTTTTACGTTTCAACCAGTTCGGCCTCTAAAGGCCTTAAATTTTCACTTTTCTGAAACTGGCCAGTTTCGAATCCGAATTGGCAGTTTCGGTTATTAAATCCGGTTTACGTCCTAATTCGTGGTTTCTATCTCGACCGACCACTTCGGGAGCTTACATAACAATCATGCAGCGTTTCTATCATCCCATACATTCAAACATGCTAACCCAACGTACCCATGCAGCCCCCAAAACCGACTGCCCTAGTCCTTGGCTGCATGGTCTCTAGGTTTATATCACATTCCATTCATCCATCTCATGTCATTCCATGCATTCACATATCATTCTATGACCAAAAACTAGCAACCTAGCATACCAATCTCATCCACATACTAGGACATACTTGGGGACATATAACCAATTAAACATTTAGCATGCAATTCATGGAATTAAAGTAAGCATGCAAATCAAAATCAAACCACCCTTAAATCTAATCAAGCACACACCAAACTAAACTAGAGCAATTGAAAAAAACTTGAGCTTATGCTCTTACAATCCATTTCTTGGAAACACGCTTAAATTTCCAAATATTAAAGTTCACTTAAAAAGCTTAGGGTCATAGGATTTACCTCTAGGATTTGGAAGTTGGTTCTCAAGTTTGGATCTCAAACTTTCCTTACTCCCCTCGGCTGCCATCACAGCCGGCCTCCCCCCTCCAAATAGGGTTCCAATTTTCGGCCATAAACATAAAAACATACACATAAATTTCTTGCTCCAAACTTAGAGGTTTAGAGAGTTTTACCTTAACCTATCTGGCAAGCTTGATTCAACTTTTCCCTTTTTCCTTGCCACCCTCCATAGCCGGCCTTTCTCCTCAAAATGGGTTCGAAAATTTCAGTCACTAATGGCTGCCTTACAGATCTGGTCACAGCCTAGAGGATTCCTTCCTCACTTTTTTTTTTTCTTTTTGGTCCTATGGGTTTTCGGATTCTAGAGAGAAAATTGTGAGATATCATTTTGGCATGGTTTTGGGGAGTTTTTCCATTTTTTTTCTGAGTTGAAAATCATCCCCCTTCACCCCTATTTATAGCTGAAAATTAAATAATTTTTGGATTAATTTTTAATCCAAAAATTACATTTTGACCCCAAAAGTAAAAATATTTACAAAAACACCCCCACATGTGTCACTTGGTCGGCCATCCCCTTGTTCTCCAAGCAAATGATGACATCATCATGTTTACCTCATCGCTTACCTTATTGCTTACATCACCTATTTTCCAAAAATTGCACTTTGGCCCCAAATGACAAAATCTTGGCCTTTTTGCCCCTTAGGTGGCCGGCCATTAACTTTTCTTACAAGGCTTGCTTACCTCATCATGGTGACATCATTTTGATGACATCATTACGCTTACATCATCAAATTTCTAAAATTTACACTTTTGCCCAAAATGGCAAAATCTTTACATTTTTGCCCCTGAGGTGGCCGGCCACCTCACCCATTTTCTAGAGACTTCCATAATTCTTTCCATCCTTCATTTAATCATTTATGATGTCATAAATCTATGGTGAGGTGATGTCATCATCTTAAGGCCTTGTTTGGCTTTTCCTTAATACGTAGTTCATTTTTATGCTACACAGATATTTTTAATACTGTTATCCACTTATAACAGTATTTTATACTGCACTGCAGTCTAAAATTTATCTGTGTAAAATCGGACTGTATAAAAATTTTTCTTATTTCTTATAACCTTTTTGCCCTTTATTTCTAACTTGGTGTGCTTGATTTTTTTATGGTGGTTTTGAATCTAAATCTTTCTATCTTGTCTATAATAACAGTTTTTCATAGTATACTTTTCATACTGCCTGTCATAAACTGTACCGTCATGCCTTTGACCTCTCGGGTCAACCTTTGACTTTTTGATCAAACTTTGACTTTTTCGGTCAAACTTTGACCAACATAAAATCATGAATTTTTGTGATGCCTTTATCACAAAAAGCCCTATACATGGCTAAACAACTATTTATCGAGTCTCATAACTAATTAAATGAGAACTCAAATATTTACTGATAAAATTATGAATTTCACATTGGTATTCATAATTTTTATGAAATATCACATAAACACATAATACGGACTTAAATTCCTTTAATTGTAAGTCCGTAGAAATTTCGGGGTATTACACTAAAGTCCTCTGTTTTTATAAAAATCTGAACTTAGTCTGCCTAGACCCAGTGTACACGGCCAGGAGATTTCAAAGAGGAAAAAGGATAGGTTATATGTAGAATTGGGTTTTGAGAAATAATGAAAGTTGTGGGGTTTTTCGAGATCTACAAATTTTGTGAAGAAAACTTTTTCAAATTCAAAATAGATTTTAAGATAAAACTATATCTTAAAAATTAAGCAGGAAACAGGAAATTCCTGCACATAATTTTTAAAACAGTGCATGAACAGGTAATTCCTTCATATGCACTAATAACCTAACTTATGGACTACTTTCAAAGACGGTTTTTAGAATTTTACAGTTTTATGATCATTGTTCAAAGATTTCAGTTTTACAAAAGACTTTTAAAAGAAAAAAATTAAATAAGTCTTGTCAAGAAAAGAGAAAAATAAACATGGGCCAAAATTATTTTGAAAATATATTTACAAAATGATGATCATTAGTAACCGGATAGGATACCCAAGCTATTGAGTTGGGCCTAAAACCCATGGTTATTAATGATAACCTAATAGAGTATTACTTTAAAAGTAATTAGGCCTTCGTAACCTAGTAGGGTATTACTATTTAAGTACAATTGGGCCTTGTATCCCAAGTTACATTAAGTAATCAAACAAGATACTGTTTGATGATAATTGGGTCATGTGCCTTAGGGTTACATTTGGTAACCGAATAAGATATCATTGTTGTATGTGGGGAACATGTAACTAGGGTTACTGGTAAATGTTGGTTAAGATACCAGCATTAAATGTAATGATTTATGGTAATGTAGGATAATCCTTATCTTACATCCTTTTTGAAAACGGGAGTATAACCTGTTGTTGCAACCTGTTGGAGTAACAAACCCAGGATGTAGCGTAACCAGTAAGTACAACTCCGCCTATAGCATAAGCAAATTGTTTTACTGTTTTGCATGTTTTTCAAAGCTCATGCATTAATGTATGTGATGCATATAATTTATGTTATACTATTATGGCATCATGAAACATGCCCATTAATGATGAATTACATTGTAAGAATAAGATCAAGTTTCAAGCAATAAACTGTTTTTCTAGTATGGAATGGTTTTCCAAGTATGAAATGGTTTTTCAAATATGTTTCAAAACAAGAACAAGTTTTTAAATATAATGGCAAGCAAGTTGCCTTGTGTCGTACCAACCCGCTCTAGGTTAGGTTTGGTCCATGGTTTGAGTTGGATTGGACTGGCCGCCCCAACCACTCCATGGTTGCGCGTCACGGTACGTACACTTATATTATGTAAGGGGCTCAAAAAGATACTAACATAAGAAAGTATAACGAATTTGATAAGAAAGCATAAATGATACATGCATATCTTTATCAAGATTATTTTGCGGATAGTAAGTTGTACTTGCTAAGCGAAAGCTCATGACTTACGTTTATGCTATAGGTAAGCAGCCTATCAGTAATGTATAATACAAGACTATGGAGATGACGCTGCGGACTGTGAAATTTGAGTTGGACACCGCCACGCGTTTCAAAATTTTATTGTATTATGTGATGTCGGTTTGAGAGTTCTAATATCTAATACTTAGTAAGAGTTGCGTGATATGTTATAAAGGTTGGAATCATATTTCTTAATTAAGTACGTACTTGTATATATATATATATATAAGTATAAGGTTTTCAAAAAAAAAAAAATTCCGTACTTTTTACAAGGATAAATAAGATAAGTATTAAGTAATATAAGCATGGTGACGGCCCTACGTAGGTGGTTGTTACACTGACGACCCAGAAGTAAACCAAATTGATTCTTAGATACAATCCGAACAACAATTTTTCACAATCTATCTGCAATAATCTTGGTAATTATTTTGAACAAAGAACAATCAGTCAAAAAGCATCAATAGAATTGGCAGTTTTTTCTTTAGGAGTAATGACAATAAAATATGAATGAAGGTTTTTAGGAACATGACCTAAGTGGAAGAAAGCCCGGACAATAGCAATCACGTCAGTTTTCACTATGCTGATAAAAGGCTCCACAAAAACTATCCAGTTCCGGTGCACTGGAAGCATCCATAGAAGAAACCACTCCCTTAATCTCCTCCTCCGAAGGTGGCTTAGTAAGTTCTAAATTCTCCGAGTTCAAAACAGTATTCTCAATTACTAATCCACAATGGAGAGGTCGGCATCAACAATTTCAGGCTTGTTAAAGAGCTTACTGTAGAACTGAGTCACGTGTTCGTTTATTATCGGCATATCAGTGACAACATTATCATCTTCTATTTTTAGCATCACCAGCGGCTGTTTTGCCTTTCTAATCTGTAACAAAGAATGATAATAGCTAGTATTTCTATCACCATCTTTAGCCCATCGCACTTCTCACGCAAAAGAAACTTCCTGATTGTGAAGTTTATTAGTCAACACCTTTCTAGCTCTAATTTCTGGACAAAAAAGCTCTTCACTAACTCCGTCCATAGAGATCTTTTGTTGAATGACATCCAAGCTTTTTTCTGCAATTTCAACTGCTTGGAAAATGTTGCCAAAAACATTCGTGTTCCAATTCCTAAGAACTTTTTTCCACAAACGCAGCTTATAAGTCATAGAGATATTTCCGAAAGAAATCCATGCTTCTTCAACAGTTGCCAAAAAAGATTCATGCTCACACCAAATTGATAAAAACCGGAAGGGCTTAGCACCAGAGAGAGCATTCATATTACTCTGAAATGCAATAGGATTATGATCTGACCTCACTTTAGGAAGAGCAAAAGCGGAAACCGAATCCCATTTGCTAAGCCATGCATTATTACAGAGTCTGCTATCCAACCATTGTTCCATGTGACGGATTGTTCCTCGACCATTAGACCAAGTGTATAGAGAACCCTTTGTATCAACATCAAGCAACCTGCATGCATCCATAAAATTCCAATTACTGAATAGAGAGAATGATATTCCAGTTTTCTCATGAGCTCCAGGGACTGCATTAAAGTCTCTGATCACCAAGTATGGATCATTCCAATTAGCATGAATCGAGAGAATGCTATTCCAGAGCAGATACGATGTTGCACATTAAGCATAGAGAACTCAACTGTGATCATCTGCTGCGAATCCACACAAACAATAGAAATATCGTTCGAGGTCTCCCTAGCAAACAACCATAAGTCAGGCGATCTATTTTGTCTAACATTAGATGTAATGTTTTTTTAGCCTATAGAGTGCCAAAAATTATTAGAAATTGAAGATAAATCAGTCCACGGCTCAGAAATACATAGAAAATCTGGCTTATGCTTCCTGTAAAAATTCCAAAGGGCATCTTTAGAATTATTATTAGCTATGCTCCGAATGTTCCAATAAAGAACCTTCATTTACGTAGAGCTAGTCTACCTCTGGCCCTGGTAGGAAAAGGCTTTTGTTGTTGCTTTCTACTGCTTTGCTTATTTTTTGGCTTAACCGGGATGAATGCTCCCTCCTCTTCCACTTGTTCCGCCCATGATTGCTTGCAAACCTCCACAGCCTCATTAATCGTCACCTGTTTTAATCCTGCATCTTCTGAGATAGGGAGATTAATTGAAATTGTACCTGGATTGTCCAGAAGAAATAGCTTTATTAGCTTCGTTCGTGAATGTTATATTTTTCTACTTCCTGATCAATCCTGTTGTTTGACGTTCCATCTTCATGAGAAAGGGAAGGGCTAGAAAGAATTCCTTTAACCTTTGAGGACTCTCTTATCTCAGTGTCTTCTTCCATATTGTCTTCCATCACATTTTCCTGATCCATCTCATTCATTCACCATCTGTTGCTTTTCTTGCAATTCTTCCTTTGGCAATTGTTCGTCTTGGTTTTCTCCATTCTGTATCATCAATAGTTTCTCCTTTTCTGCTAGCTGTTTCGAAGGAGTTTCTGGTGTCGATGACTGTCTCCACTTCACCGCTTCTTTGCTTCTTGTCTCCGCTTGCTGTTTCCTTTTCTTCTCCGCTCCTTTTCTGCAATTGTCTCCGGTTCTTGCTCGAGTGACTCTCTGCGTATTGTTCTTAATTCAGAAGTCTCTTCCACTTTCTTGAATTTATTAAAACGGCTATGAGAAATTTCATGACCTATGGACTTGCAGTGTGAGCAAAATTGAGGGAGATTCTCATACACTACTGACACAAAAATTGAGGAACCTGTTCTCTCAACTAGTACCTGTTAAGACTAAAAAGAAACCCAAGTCTCATATCGAAAATATATTACAACAATAACAGATATATAAGGATATTGAGCCACTCCACTTAACAGGTTGATCTTTTAAGATGGAAGCCTAATTCCTTATCAGTCTCAAATGTAACAACCCGCCTAGTACAGGCCGTTACCATACTTACATACATACATTCATGAAATAACCTATACGAAACTTAATTACTTAATACGTGAAAAACAGTGGAAATTTTTTTTTTTTTTTTTATACGGTGCGTATAGGAAGATACGGAATATAACGAATGAACGTACAATAGTATTTGTGCATACGAGCATTAATAACTAGTAAATAGCGGTTGTTCGAGCATTCGTAATATACATAAAATTTCAAAACGCATAGCGGATTACATTTCCTTTATTTCATAGTGCCCGGCCACGCTCCTCCATCATGTACCATCAAATGCTGGCAGGCTGCTTATCTACAGCATACACTTAAGACAATGAGTTTTCGCTCAGCAAGTACAACTCCTATACCGCAACACATAACTTAACATACATTCTAACTTAACCATGTCATTTCAACACTTAACATATCACTGCATAATGGATGCATAGCATAATGGATGCATGAACCAATTATGTTCATATTATGCTTTCTTATTCCATTCTTAGCTTACTTTCTTAACTTATCTTGTCTATAGGCCCTTACTTGAGTGTACGTATCCAGCGCGCAACTATGGAGTGGTTGGGGCGGCCAGTCCAAGTCTAACTTAAATCATAGTTCAACCCGACCTCGGACGGGTGGTATGACACGGGCGACTTGTCGCCAGACAACTTGTTGCCTTCTCTTCTTTTTTTTTTTTTTTTTTTTTTTTTTCATGTGTCATTCTTGAACTTGTCATTCTTATGAGAATTAGTGAGCATACGTCATAATGCCACCTATTCTTGCTTCTGAATCATACCACATTCTTAACTTAACATGCATTTCTTACTTAGCATACTTCATAACATAAGCATATCATATTGCATATAACATGGCATCTAGCATAGCATATAGCACGTAGCACGTAACACATAACATATTGTACATCAATAATACCTAGGTAAGTATACAACTAATAGCCTATGCTGTAGGCGGCGTTGTACTTACCTCTTTTACTATGTCCGAAATAATGCTGCTCCACTTCGGGGTGCAACCGCAGGGTACTTCCTGCTTAATTGAAGGACATAGATAAGGTCTCTAATCTATGACCATAATATGTCGGTTCTCAACCAACATTCATGCAATGCTTTGGTTATATGTCCCCTTAACTATAAATCATAAACTATCTTATGTGTGGTTACATTAAGTAACTTTATCACTTTGGGTTATAATAAATAACCCTATTGAACTCATACCATGGCCTAGTAGGTTACGTTGGATAACCTTCCATGCTAATCCCACATGCAGACGTATAGGGTTAGGTCATCACCTAACCTTGGGCTTATAACTTAACTTAATCCATAGCCTAATGGGTTGTATTGAGTAACCCCTTAGGTGACTAGTTCTATGCTATACTAGGTTAACCAATGTTAACCTCTAAGGTTACTAAAGTCAACCCTCTTTGGGTCAACCTTGGGCTTTGAGGCTAAGCTCGGTAACTCGGGTATAATTTTCCGGTTACCATTCGTCCATACATAACTTTGATTGAAAACCTTGTTTTCTTATTTTTGAAAAAGTTTGGCATTGAAGCCCAAAACTTCTTTAATTTTTCATAAACAAATCTTGGTTCTTGGAACATGGTTTTATAAAATGGTTAAAGGTTGAAAACTGCCT
The DNA here is from genome assembly GCA_025413485.1 of Ficus microcarpa. Taxonomy (NCBI): domain Eukaryota; kingdom Viridiplantae; phylum Streptophyta; class Magnoliopsida; order Rosales; family Moraceae; genus Ficus; species Ficus microcarpa. The sequence goes on from CM046376.1 coordinate 29,336,156, forward strand.
TTGGAACAGTTTCTGTAGTTAAAACAGTGTTTTTGGAAGGAAAAACAGTTTTTCTAAGTTGGTTCTAGAAAATCCTGTGCAGGAAATTCTTATTCCCTGCACAGTTTTTTAGAAATCAAATTGTATTTAAGAATCCAGATTGAATTTGAAAAACTTGTCTTCATAAAAGTCTTAGCTCTCGAAAAATTCTAAAACTTTTGTGTTTTAAGAAAAATCCAGTTCTGCTTGTATCCTTGTCAGTTTTCGTTTGAAACTGGCTGGTTGTGTAAACTAGGTTTGGGCAGACCAGTCTCGGATTTTTATAAAAACGGAGGCCACTAGAACCTCATTTTGGGAAACGTTTTACGTTATCCCCTAGGAAAAAAACTGTTCCACAACTTTCATGTTTTACGTTTCACCCAATTCGGCCTCTAAAGGCTTTAAATTTCCACTTTCCCGAAACTGGCCAGCTTTGAATCCGAATTGGCAGTTTCGATTGTTAGGTCCGATTTACATCCTAATTCGCAAAGTCTAACTCGACCGACCACTTCGAGAGCCTACACAGCAAACATACAGTGTTTCTAACTTCCCACATATTCAAACATGCTAACCCAACGTGCCCATGCAGCCCCTAACCGACTGCCCTAATCCTTAGGCTGCATGGTTTCTAACTTTTACACATTCCAAAACATACAAGCCATATCACTCCATACCAACCATTTAGCAGTCCTAACATGCATTCACAATCTCAAACACATAATTGGGGACATATAACTATATTCAAACATTCTAGTATGCAACCTAATATTCAACCAATCATAAGCATATTAAATAATAAAATTGAACTAAACCACTCCTAGAAAACCTAATCAAGCACCATAATATACCTAAGGGCACAAAATAAAAATTTTGAGCTTATGCTCTTACAAACTTGAACTTGAAATACATTTAAATTCACTTTGAAAACTTGAATGGAAAAAGTTAGGGTTTGAGAAAAATACCTTGAACAAAGCAAGGGTTTGGCTAGGATTAGCACCAAAATCTCACCCTTTCTCCCTAGGCACCACAACCGGCCTTACTACTAACCAAGGCACCAAAATTTTTCTTTTGCTCTCTTGATTGGTCCTCTTCCAAGGCTCGGCCACACCAAGCACTTTTCACCAAAATTTTCAGTTTTTCCACTGCTTTTCTTTACCCTAAACCCACGGCTGCACTAACCAAAATTTGGCCCCAAAATTTGTTTTCAAGCTTGCTCTTGGTTGCTTGCTCAAAACCGAACTCTCCCCTAAATTTCTCCCTAGAAATTTTTGGTTTTCTCTTGTTTCCCTTCACTCCCTAACATTCGGCTGCTCACCCAAAATGGTGCAAGAAAATTTTTTCAAACTTTCCCTCTTGATTCCACTTGAAAACCGAACACTACCCTAGGATTGCCCTATGAAAATTTTTGTTTTTCTTTCTTCACTCTCTCTTCCTCACACACGGTTTTTGTGGAGAAAATTTGCCAAAGTTTAGCTAGATTTTTTGAATAAAATGAATAGGACCATCACCTATTTATAGAGGTGGGTAAACTTTTGGAAATTCTAGAAAACCCCACAAAAATCAATATTTACCCAAATGAAGGGTGAGGTGGCCGGCCATGAAGGGTCTAGGGTGGTCCAAAATTTCTTTCCAAGCTTCCTTTAATGAATTATGATGTCATAAATCAAAAGTAGGTGATGTCATCCTAAGGCCTTGTTTGGCAACTTTTTCCAAAAAGCAGTCTAATTTTAAACTAACACAGATAAATCCAATACTGTGTTCACTAATACACAATACTGTTATTTTATTCTGCAGTCAAAAATTTATCTGTGTAAAAATAGATTGTAAAAATTTTTCTTTGTTTCTTCAAGCCCTTTTTGCCCTTTACTCTAACTTAGTGTGCTTGATTTTTCTACAGTGGTTTTAACTTCAATATATGCTATCTTACCTGAAAAATGAGTTTTCACAGTATATTTTCCATATTGCTTGTCACAAAATTGCACAGTCATCACTTTAACCATTTTGGTCAAACTTTGACTTTTTCAGGTCAAATTTGACTTTTTCGGTCAAACCTTTGACCGACCTAAAATCATGAAATTTTCATCATTTTTCATTCGAAAAGGCTATTTGCTTATCTAACCAATCATCTTTGAGTCTTATAAAACCATAAGAACTCACAACACATAATAAAGCTCTACATCGAACTTTTTCGTAAATACCTTTAAGGTATACATTTAATTCCTTTAAAAAGGAAACAGTACTACAGAAAAAATTTAGGTATTACATCAAATTCCTTCTTCCTCTCTCTAACTGTCACATGGTATTAGAGCCCAATAAGTTCAAACAAGCAGTTCGATCTATCCAACACAAGATTGGTGACTTCAAAGAGAGCACCATCTTGTAGGGGTGTGTTAAGACTAAAAAGAAACCCAAGTCTTACATCGAAAACATATTACAATAATAACAGACATATAAGGATATTGAGCCACTCCACTTAACAAATTGACCTTTTAAGATGAAAGCTCAATTCCTTATCAGTCTCAAATTCATTCTTCCTCTCTCTAACTGTCATAGTACCGACTCTTGTAACATATCCGCCAGATCAATATCCAATTGGCAGTGTTGCATGTTATCTAACCTGATAGGTGTTCCGACTCCCATTCCTTCTTCCTCTCTCTAATTGTCATAGTACCGACTCTTGTAACATATCCGCCAGATCAATATCCAATTGGCAGTGTTGTTATCTAACCTGATAGGTGTTCCGACTCCCAAAGCAATTTTGAAGAGGATTTGTGGGTTCCTATATTCCCATGCCAAGTCGTAAAATCAAACCCAAACTTAAGTGTTGTTGACTTCTCATTTCTACATCTAAAAAACACTATAAAAACGTAAAAACAAAAATAAAAATGAAAAACAAAAAACCACACAAGGAAAAAAATGAGTTAGTAGTCAAGTACCGTATGTCATACTTGCGTAGCACAGAATAAGTATGCCCTTCGTCAAATTGACCCCATAATCAAAGATTTTCCAATCCTTGCCCTACAAGGAGCAACCGCCGAATCTCAAATACCGGAGTAGCAAAGCTGGTAGTATTTGAGATTCAAACGTTGCTCCTTTTAGGGCAATTATGATTCTAAACTTTTAATCGGAGTTTTGAAAATCATAGGAGGCATAAAGAGACCCTATATGTATATATAGAGAGAGTCTCAAGTCAACAATTAAAATTTGATTTAGGATTGGAAATTACGGAATCTCAGTTTTATTGGGATTTCTATTCATTATATGCTTTACTTGTATATTTAGTTTAAATTTGATTAGGATTACTTAAAATTGTTTATTAGTTGAATTAATGAGATAATTCAAAAACAACGAAAGAAAGAAGAGATAAAATAAAAGGAAAAAAAAAAAAAGCAACGTAAAGCATAGAAGATGACATTTAAAAGAGAATCGACATTAGCATAAAACAACTATTGCATGAAAAATGACACCAAATAAAAAGAACAATGGAATTCTCTTGATATCAGGTCTCGTCTTGTATCGTTTTCCATATGCTTCATCAAATTTTACTAATGGAATCGGTTTTTTTTTTTTTTTGGGTGCTTTGTATTCTACACCATAAGGTCATCTACATTATGTTTGGTGTCTGTAAGACCTTTTAGTTGAATGAATTTTATCTTCAATAAATAAATAGATAAATAATTAAGGGGGCTTTTGGAGTTACAACGGAGAATTTTTTAATTATTATTATTTTTTTCACAACTCAATTTCAAATCCACATCTTTTTCTTAATTTTCATAAAACCTGAAATTTAAAAATCCATAATTTATTTTTATTTTTAGTCGAAATTAATTGATTATTATGTCTAAATACTCACAATGAAGAGAGTAAAGACAAAAGGATCTATATTATTATTTTTATGACCGCATTCCAAATTTTTACACTATTTTAATATCATAAATCATTCTTATTCTACATTTTAACCAAAAATATATTTTCAAATATTCATTCGTTTCCAAAAAAAAAAAAAAAAAAGAAAAAAAAACTCAAAAAGTCCAACTCCAATAAGTATTCCAAACAGGTCCTAAAGTAGGATTTTTGCGTAACGACCCGCCTAATGTAGGCCGTTACCTTACATATCTTATCTTACATACTTACTTACTTACTTACGTAATCAGTGGAAATTTTTTTTTATATGGCGCGAACTCACACGAATATGTACGTACTTATAAATGTTTACTAAATAAAATCCTTTGAACATAAAAAGGAATATACATATGATAAACAAAATGCGTAGCGGCCACCATCCCAAATTTCATAGCTAGCAGTGCCATTCTCCACCACCTTGCATCACAGATTACCGTTAGGTTGTTTACCTACAGCATAGACGTAAGACGTAAGCTTTCGCTCAGCAAGTACAACTTTGACATCCGCGACACAAATCATAATCATGCTTGAACTATTTATGCTTCATTATACTTTCTTATCTTATCATATTATGGGCCCCTTAACATAACAAAAGTGTACGTACCGTGGCGCGTGGCCATGGAATGGTTGGGATGGCCAGCTCATTTCCAACTCAAACCATTGACCAAACCCGACCAAACGCAGGTCGGTACATCACAAGGCAAGCTTGCTTGCCATCGTACTTAATTTTTTATCATTTCATACTTTGATCTTAGCCTTATCATATGAATTGGTGAACATGCTTCATGATGTCACACATAGATAAATCATAAGTCATATAATGTCATTTCATAAACTTTAAACACATCATACATCATATCATATCATCGCATATACTTTAAACACATCAGGCAAGTAGACAAACAATTAGCCTATACTGTAGGCGGAGTTGTACTTACTTTGTATGCTATGTCCTATACTTTGTTGCTGCAAGTCAGTTTACAACAACAGGCTACCTCCTGCTATTATAAAGGACATAGGGTAAGGATTCTATAAACTATAACCATAAAATGTTGGTAACCTAACCAACATCCATACATAACCTTAGTTATATGTCCCCCATATATCTTTTTGATAACTTACTTGGTTATTACAAGTAACCCTAGGGTTTATGGCCTATCATACTTAGATCATAACTTGTTAGATTACTTAAAGTAACCTAGGGTACTAAGCCCAAGCATACATGAATAGTGTTAGCTTACTATTCCTAACTTTGGGCCTAAGCCCTATTACTTTCAATCCATATCCCATTAGGTTACTATGAGTAACCCTAGGTTTTAGGCCCAACTAACATACTTAGTATCTTATTAGGTTACATTGGGTAACCCATGGTGTGAGCCTAAATTAAACTTGGGTCAATTCTTATTGGGTTGCTAAAGCCCAAACTCCTAAATTAAATCCTATTGGGTTACTATAGGTAACCTTGGACTCTGGGCCTAATCCAGTACCTTGGGTGTCTTACCCGGTTACCGTCGGTCATTATTCTGTTACCAAGATGTTAAGACAACTTATGGTCCCTTTATCTATTTTTCCTGTCTTGGAAAAACTTAGTTTTATTTGTCCATTTCTCTTTTTGTACAAAAATCCTTGTTCAACTCTTATCTTTTTTACCAAAAATTGTAACTCTTTGAGTAGGGCTAGTAAAAATTATTAAGTGTTGGAAACTGCCTTTGGAACAGTTTCCCATTGCCAATTTATCAGTGTATGTGCAGGAATTTCCTTTTTCTGCACTGTTTTAGAAAATCCTGTGCAGGAATTTCCTGTTTTCCTGCATAGTTTTTGAAATCCAATTTTATTTTAAAATCTGTTTTGAATCCGAAAAAGTTTCTTCACAAAATTTTTAGACTTGAAAAACCCTACAACTTTCGTGTTTTGCTCAAAACCCAGTTCGGCTTCTAACCCACTCATTTCCCTTGTTGAACCTGCCTGGCCGTGTATGAAGTCTGGGCATGATCAGGTTTGGATTTTTGTAAAAAAAATAATAATAAAAGGCCATTAGAGCCTTATTTTTGAAAACTATCCATGCTGTCCCCTAGGAATTTCCCTTCTCTACAACTTTCAGATTTTAAGTTTCTCCAAATTCGGCCTCTAAAGGCCTCAAAACCGTCTTTTCAGAAAACTGTTCAGTTTTACCCGAACTGGCAGTTTCTTTCCGAAATCCGTTTTTACGTTCAATTTACGCGCGCACTACCTCAAATGATAGCAACCATGAGCCTATGACAATCATGCAGCGCTTTCTAATGTAAAACCTCATCATCATACATCCATACATACACATGCAAACCCATAGGTGTTCTTGCACCAAGCTAGAGTTTGAAAATTGGGTTTGCATAACCATATATCCAATAAGCTAACAACCTAACTCAAACAAAAACATGCATAACCTACAACTTCTTAGGCATATTGGGGACATACAACTAACATCATAAAACATACATGCAAACCCTAAATTCATGCAACCATATCAACATAATCATGCATATCAACATAAATCAAAACCACCTAACACCTAATCAAGCACAAATCTAAAAATCTAAGCTAGGGCATAAGGAATTAATTTGAGCTTATGCTCTTACAATCCAACATTGGAAATACACATAAATCTCCAATTAAAACTTAAATTGAAAAGCTTAGGGAACCAAAGGGGAATTACCTTAATCAACGCAAAGGTTGGTGCTAGGTTTTGATTCAAATTTTTTCCCCCTTTGCCTTCCACTAGATCCGGCCTTCTTAGCTTGGTTTTCTCCCAAACTTTTTGGCCACCGCTAGCTTGGTGTTTCTTCAAATCCGACCACCACTTCTTATCTCTTTCTCTCTTATTATTTTTTTTTTTCCCTTCTCTTCTTTGGGGTTTCGGATTTAAGGGGAGAGAGTGAGGAGAAATTTTGGCATGATTTTGGGGTGTTTTCACATTTTGTGAAGCAAAAAGAGCCCCCCCATCACCTATTTATAGGTGATAAATAATTTAATTTTTGGATTTATTTTTAATCCAAAAATTGTTTATTAGCCCTTGAGACAAAAATATTTGCTCACACCCCCCAATGATGTGGCCGACCATTGGGATTACTTGAAGAGCAAGTTTCTATTTCTTTTCCTAATTTTCAATAATTCCATAAATCCTTTAATTATTCATAGATGAGGTGTCCTCCCTCTTAGGCCTGGTTTGGCTTTTCTCTTAAAATGCAGTCCATTTTCATGCTAATATAATTATTTCCAACACTGTTCTCAACTAATAACAGTACTGTTATACTGGACTGCAGTCCAAAATTCATCTGTGTATAAATGGACTGCGTAAAAATTTTTCTTTACAACTTTAAGCCATTTATCCCTTATTGTCCTAAATAGTGTGCTTGATTTTTCTATAGTGGTTTTGAATCTTATTCTCACTATCTTATTCGTAATAACGGTTTTCGCAGTATATTTTCCATACTGCTTGTCATACTGCAATACCATCTTACCTTTGACTTTTCTTGGTCGAACTTTGATCAACATAAAATCATAAATTTTAATTATACCTTTTTACTCAAAAGGTCTTATGCTTGACTAAGCAATCTATTATTGAGTCTTATAAGATCATAAGAACTCATAAAATTTAATAAAAACCCTAATTAGGCTTTTTCATAAATACCTTCATGGTACATGTTAATTCCTTTAAAAAGGAAATCGTAATATGATAAAAAGCTAGTCATTACATTTTGTATTGGTACACCTTAAACTTATCGTAGAAATGCAATTTGTACCCTGAGCTTTTAATTTTGACAATTTACATCCTAAACTTACAAATATGTAGCAAATTGCATCCCATTGGCAATAATATTAATATTTTGAAGGAAATTAAAATGTGATTTGTACATAGTTGTAGTTCATGACATAAATAATCATTGTTATCTTTGTTAATTAACAATATATATGCAAGTGAAGTATCAGTTTTCATTAAAAAATCAACATTGTTTATTAATGATGTGCAAATTGCTATAGATTTGTAAATTTAATGTGTAAATTACCAAAAGTAAATATTAAGGGTGTAAAATTACAACTCTATAATAAGTTTAGGATGCATCATAACAAAAAAGCCAAATGGGTATCAATAGGGAAACAACGATATTGGTAAATAAAGAAAGAAATGAAAAAAAAAAAAAAAAAAAAAGGTAAAATGCGCCATGGTTAGCATAGAAAAGGTCATCTAATTTGAAGCATTAACTTGGAATTTATTTTTAGCTATTTACCATCGGGAGAATAGGCAAAATAGCATAAGACAATAAATGATTTTAAAATTATAGTAGAATTTAAAGTATTGTTACTAAATAGCATATTTAAGACAGACAATAAGGTGAAAAACCCAAGATGCCCTTGTGTATCTCTCTCCTCTCTTTTCTCTCTCTGCCCTCTTTCCCCTCTACATGCCTATTTCTCTTTCCCCGTCATTAGAAACCAATATAGAAACAGTGACGGCACCGATGCTGGGATCAGGATGGTGGCATGAACTGGATTCTCATCGGCATCGTGATCTTCGGACTCTAGGTTATGACGAATCTTGCCGAGGAGATCGGGATTCTGGAGAAGATCGTGACGGATTTGGTGTGGACATCATGATTCTGAGGAGATCTCGACAGAAGCTTGCAATCCAGTAGAGGTCGCGATGGTCGGCCTGTAACGCCAAGCTTAATTAATTTAAAATAACTAAGTTTAACAAATATGTTTAGTATCTTATTAGTATTATTATTAAGTGCTCATTAGTAGTTATGTTAATCATTTTATATGAAATGTGCTCTTTTTTTTTTTTTTTTTTTAAGAATTTATGTACTATAGAAATTGTTTAACTACATTTTTTTTAAATAACTGTGCAGAGGAGAGTTGACAACCACCGGAAGTGAAGCTGATCGATGTGCTTAGTCCATGAGATTGTTTGTATAATAATGGTAATCTAAAGTTATAAAATATACTTTAAATGAAGTGTATTAAAATTTTCTATGGACTTATTTGCAAATAAAATATATTTTTAAGTATCTAGCATAATTTGAAATTCTTTTGGGCATTTTATGAAAATTTTTTAAAAGCTTGTTTTGCTGCTATCTTTATTCATGTTTTACAGCTGTCTCCAAGTGATGTTAAGCTGATTTAACCAAATCCTCTTCTTCCTCATACCTTTTGTTTCCATATGGTTCTGAGTGCACTAAAAAAAAAAAAAAAACCCAAAACACAAAACTCCAACAACTGATCTTCTTCATCATAAGACCTTTCCTCCTCTAAAATCACTAAACAAATCAAGACTAAGCTTCACTCAAAAGCTCATTCTTGGATTCCACCAAACACCCATTTTTCTTTTAAGCTAGTTGAGCTTAAAGTGGAGTTTGGCATCATTTTTGGAGTCCGAATTTTATAAGCTACCTAAGGTCAGTTTTAATTAGAGTTTTTAATGGATTTTGAAGCTATTCAAAGCTAGAGCTATGAGGTTTTAAGTTGTGTGTGATTTGAATTACTTGAGATGTCATATGTTAAAAGTATGCTTTGATTTTATTCCAAATGTGTAACTTCTGATGTTATTCAAGATGCTTGATGGTTCTATGTTATTTGAGATGTAAAACGTTGTGAGGTCTGATTGGAAAAGAGCTTTTATTATTTAAAGTGTTTTATGAAATTGTATAGAAAGTGTTTGTGAAAATGTTTGATTGAAATTTCTAAAACATGGCACTACAATTTCGAGTTTCATTTCTCTATTTTACCCTGTGTTTGAAGCTAAAACTTTGTGAAGTTAAAGTATACATATGAATCTTGCTCCCTACAAAATTTCACTTGAAAATGTTGTAAATCAGATTTTTGGTGAATTTTCAAAGTTGGGTTCTGTAGCTAGAAATTGCGGACAACAACTAGGTAAAGATTTTGTTTGTGCTTAGAATTTGTCCTAAAGGACCTTAAATGGTCTAAAACATTAAAAAGTGATACTATAATGCATATATTTGTATTTTATATGACTGGTAATGGATTGAAGATACTTTTAAATGTAAAATGACTTGATCGTGTATCTTAGGACAAGCACGATCAACTTCCTCGATATGGTGGAGTCAATTTCTCTGCGGTAGTTTAACTTTAAAGAGGTAAGTAGGAATTCTACTTACTGTGTCATAGAAACTTAAAAAGTATATGATATAGCATTTTAGTGTTTTTGACAAATGTTTAACATTTTAAATAAGATTATGGATATAATGTTTTCAATTATATCCATAATCTCATTTGAAATGAGATTATTTATTCATTTCATGACCAGAAACCATCGTGGTAGATTTCCTTACCACAACAGTTTTTTTTTGTAAAACAGTTGTGGTATGTTCTTAAATGTCTATAGTGAAGCCCTATTTTTTCCCATTACACAATGGTTAAAAAACCATCGTGAAAAGATTCCATGACGGTTAGAAAATCACCGTCGAAGTGTTACCATGACGGTTTAAAACCGTCGTGGAATCCAAATTCTATAGTAGTGTTTGACGAGGATTTCCTCATAAGCAGACTAACACGGGATGAGGTCTTCACTGGTGGTGGAGGATGAAGCCAAATATGGTTGAGTAGCAGTGAACACTGGGCTTTCTCAAATGATGGCGTGATCTTCCCAATGTAATAACTGAAATTTTAATGGACTCATGATTTCCTTATATGTAAAAAAATTTAAGTCTGTACTATGTGTTTATGTAATGTTTCATGAAAATTATGAATATCAATGTGAAATTCATAATTTTATTATCAGTATATGTTTGAGTTCTCGTTTAATTAGCTATGAGACTCAATTATAAGTTTTTTGATAAGAAGGCAGAATCATGATTTATGTTTTTATTCTGGCATAAGTATGACCAGAATAACTTATGATCAGTATAAGACGGTACTGCAATATAATAAACAGTATTGAAATTATACTGCAGTCAACCGTCATTACTGATGCAGAGTTAAGAATAAGGTATGGGATTGCTTTAGAAAAATCAAGCACAATATTTAGAGCAATAAGAATTAAGTAGCTTCAAGTCCTAAGAAAAATCTCTATGCAGTCCAGTTAAGTGCAGATGAATTCTGGACTGCAGTTCAATATTGCAGTACTGTTAATAGTTAAAACAATACTGGAAGTATGTGGATTATTAAGGAAATGGACTGCATATTAGGAGGGAGGGCCAAACATGGCCCTATTTGGAGGACACCTCATCTTGAATATATATGTGAATTTTGGGATTTTTGGAAATTGGAAGAAATTGTGTGGAAGTTTTTGATTGGATAATTTAGTGGATAACTTTGAAGAGATTTTTTCGCCTAAAATTGCTCCACATGGCCGACAACCTAAGGAGTATTTGAGCAAATATTTTGTTTTTAGACCCTAATATGCAATTTTAAGAATAAAAATAATTATAAGAAATTAGGTATTTTTCACCTATAAATAGGTGGAGTGAGGTTGAGTTTGGACTATTTGGTTGCACCCCAAAAATTTTAGTTCATTCTCAACTCTCTCTCTCTCCCACCCTTAGGAGTCGGAAAAAAAAAAAAAACAGAGAGATAGAGAGAGAGAGGGAGAGAGAGAGAAGAGTGGTCAGATTTGTGTGAGTGAAGTGAGGAAGAAATTTTCTCAATCTAAGGTGTAGACCCACTCTTCAAGACCTATAGGTAATCCTCTTAATCCCCTAATTAATCTATTAAGTTTTGATTAAGGATATAAACGTATTTCAAGCATGGGTTGTAAGAGCATAAGTTCACCATTTCTATTTTTCATGCAATAGTTTTATATGCTTAGTATATGCTTGATTTAGGGTTAGATGGTTTTGATTGATAAGTTTATGCATGCATGTGATGTTATGCCCTAAAAAGAATGTGGGTTTTATGTATGCCTATTTTATGTTTGTGAAATGTCCTCACATGCTTAAGGAAGAATATTTTATGAATGATGATTATGGTTATGATGTTTGAGGTATGGAGGTTAAGGAATTAACCAAAAAACCGAAATTGGTAAGTTAAGTAAGATTACCTATTTGGGTTTTTGTAAGTAAGATGAACAAGTGCATGAATGATGATTATGTACGTAACGCATTGCATGTATGTCGTAGGCTCACGGTTTCAACCGTTTGAGGTATGGTATACAAAATTTTACGTAAAAACAAACCAAATATAAAACTACCAATTCTGGGGTCAAATGAGACTGTGATATGGAAACATGATTTTGAGGTCCTTAGAGACCGAATTTGGAAAAAGTTAAAACTGTAAAGTTGTAGATAATTAAAAATCCTAAGGGGGCAATGCAAACAGGTTTTAAAAATAAGATTCCAAAGGTTTCTATTTTTATCAAAATCCAAGACTAGCCTGGACAGACAGTGTGCACGGCCAAGAGGTTTCAAAAAGGAAAACGGATAGGTTAAAGGTAGAAACAAGTTTTGAGTAAAGAACAAAAGTTATAGGATTCTTTGAGTTCTACAACTTTTATTAAGAAAACTTTTTCAAATTCAAAACAGATTTTAAGAAAAAAAAAAAACTAGATTTGCAAAACTGTGCATGGTACAGGAAATTCCTACACAAAATTTTCAAAACAGTGCATGAACGGGCAATTCCTTCACATGCACTGATAACCAAATTATGGGATTGCTTTCAAAGATGGTTTTCAGAATTTTTCAGTTTTACTATCTTTGTTCAAAAATTACAGTTTTATTAAAACAGTTTTAAAAAAAAGGTTAAAATTTTATAAATAATGTTAACAGAAAAGGAAAGACAATATCAAACAAGGTTTTGTGAAGAAAAGAAAAATATAAATTAGGCCAAGCTATAAGGCAACAAAAGTAAGACATACAGTAACCGGGAAGGATACTAATGTTTATTGGGCTTTATACCCAAGGTTACTTATGATAACCAAATACGATACTATTTGAGTATGTTAAGCTTGTAACTAGGGTTACTATAATAACTAGTTTTTACGACATTACGATTTCCTTTCAAAGGAATTTAAGCTGTACTATGAAGGTATTTATGAAAAAGCCCGATTAAGGGTTTTTATCAAGTTTTGTGAGTTCTTATGATTTTATAAGACTAAAAAATGATTACTTAGTCAAGCATTTGACCTTTTGAGCAAAAAGGTAGAAAAAATTTCATGATTTTATGTTGGTCAAAGTTTAACCAGAAAAATCAAAGTTGATTAGAAAAGTCAAAGGTTGACTGGAAAGGTCAAAGTTATGATGGTACTGTTATATGATAAGCAGTATGGAAAATATACTGCGAAAAACCATCATTACAGATAAGATAGTAAGAATAAGATTTAAAACCGCCATAGAAAAATCAAGTACATTAAGTACAATATTAAGGGCAAAAGGACTTCAAGAAATAAGAAAAATTTTTATACAGTCCAATTAAACACAGATAAATTTTGGACTGCAGTCCAGTGTAACAATAATGTATTATTAGTAAGAACAGTATTGGAAATATCTGTGTTGGTATGAAAATGGACTGCATATCAAGGAAAAAACCAAACAAGACCTAGAGGGAGGACACCTCATCAACAAGATAATTATATAATTTTGGATTTAAAGAAATTGTGGAAAGAAATCATATCTTAGCCACCTATCACCCATTATGGCTAGCCACATGGAAGGCTTTTGGGCAAATTTTTGTGCTTCAAGGACCAACAAGCAAATTTTGGATTAAAAATAAATCCAAAAATTAAATTATTTTCACCTATAAATAGGTGGAAGGGGGGGCTCATTTTGGTTCACAAAAATTGGAAAACTCCCCTAAATTATGCTCAAAATTTTATTCATTCTCTCCCTCTAAAAATCCGAACTCAAGGAACCAAAAAGGAAGGAAAAAAAAAAAGTGAAGAAAGACTTGTAAAGGGTGACCAGATTCTGGTTGAGCAAAAGCCAGAGTGGCCGAATTTTTGGAACCCCATTTGGAGGGAAGTCCAGTTGTGGAAGGTGGCAACGAGAAGGGGGAAAGTTGGAATTAAGCTAGCCAAACCCTTGAATTGATTAAGGTAAACCCTCTTGGACACTAAGCTTTTCAATTCAAGCTTTAATTTGGAAATTTAAGTGTATTTCAAGCATTGGATGTAAAAGCTTCAGCTCATTTAATTTCCATGCCTTATTTTAGAAATTTTAGGTTGGTGCTTGATTTAGGTCCTTAGGTAGTTTTAATTTGCAAGTTATGCATGATTATGTAATTGGTTGCATGAAAATTAGGGTTTGCATGGTTGATGTATGCTAGGGTTGTATGTCCCCAAATATGTTTAAGTATGTTGTAGAATGTGAATGTTAGGTTGTTAGATGTATGGAATGGCTTGCGCAAACCCAAAACCCTATGCAAACCCTAGTTGGTGCAAAATCACCAATGGTTTGCATGAGCAAGATTTATTATGTGAATGATGGAACTTTGCATTAGAAAAGTGCTGCATGTCTGATTTTAGGCTCCCGAGTGACCGGTTGAGTTAGAATGTGAGAATTAGAACGTAAAATGAATTTAAGTAAGAAAACTGCCAGTTTGGGTAAAACTGGCCAGTTTTTTGGAAAGTAGGATTTGAGGCCCTTAGATGCCGAATTAGGAAAAATATAAAACATGAAAGTTGTAGAGAAGGATTTTTCCTAGTGGGCAGCATATACCGTTTTCAAAAATAAGGCTCCAATAGCCTTGGTTTTTACAAAAATCCGAACCTGACCGTGCCAAGACTTCATGCACGGCCAGGCAGGTTCAACAGGGGAATTGAGTAGGTTAGAGCCTGAACTGGGTCTTGAGTAAAACACAAAAGTTGTAGGGTTTTTGAGATTAAAAACTTTCATGAAGAAAACTTTTTCAGATTCGACCCAAATTTTTAAATAAAATTGGATTTCAAAAACTGTGCAGGAAACAGGAAATTCTTGCACAGGATTTTCTAAAACAGTGCAGGAAAAGGACATTCCTGCACATACATTGTTAAATTGACTGTGGAAAGCTGTTCCAAAGACAGTTTCCAATACTTAGTAATTTCTACAAATCCTACTTAAGAGTTATAATTTTTCATGGGTTGAACAAAGGATTTTTGTATGAAAAGAACATAAAATGCCAAATTTTTCCAAAGAGAAGTAAAAAAGGATTTTTGGACCCAAAGTTGTCTTTCAATTTGGCAACAAGATGACGACCATTGGTAACCGGAAAGGATACCCAAGTTACTAGACTGGGCCCAAAGCCCAAGATGACTTAGGAGTTTAGACTTTAGTTGACCAAGTTTAACTACCTCAAGGGTTACCCACTGTAACCTAACAAGGTACTAAGATTGGTTTATGGACCTAAAACCCAAGGGATTATGGATTAAGAATGATAAGGCTTAGGCCCAAGGTTAGGATGGTAACCTAACCCTACTTATGTGTGTGTGAACTTAGTACCCAAGGTTACCCTATGTAACCTAATAAGTTATGATCCAAGTATAGTAGGCCTTGAACTCTAAGGTTACTTGTTGTAATCAAGTAAGTTATCATGTATTTTGTGGGGGACATATAACTAAGATTATGTATGGATGTTAGTCAGGTTACCAACATTTTATGATTATGATTACGAGTCCTCACCCTATATCCTTTGAAATAACAGGAGATAGCCTGTTGTTGCACCCTAGCTTGGAGCAGCACGGCATAGGACATAGCAGACGAGGTAAGTACAACTCCGCCTGCAGCATAGGCTTTTTGTTGTGTACTTGCCTGATGTATGCATGCTATGATATGTTATGTGATGTATGTATGCTATGATATGTTATGTGAGGTATGTATAGTTTATATGATGTTGTGAGAGGATATGATTTATGAAATGCTATGATATGTTTATGAATTATTTACAAGTGACATCATGAAACATGTCCACAAATAAGAATAAGACCAAAGTATGACATGATAAAAAGCAAGTATGATGGCAAGCAAGTTGCTTGTGTCATACCGACCCGCGTTAGATCAGGTTGGACTATGGTTTGAGTTGGAATTGGATTGGCCGCCCTAACCACTCTATAGTTGCGCATCCGGTACGGACACTTATATTAAGGGGCCCATAAGTATGTTAAGTTATGAAAGAAAGTTAAGAATGAATAAGAAAGCATAATAAGAGCATAATTGGTTCATGAATGATTATGTTATGATATGTTATGTTATATTTTATTTGTGTTTGTGTCTGTAATACCTAGAATTTCTATGTTATTGTTTTTTCAAAGGAATTATATGCACACCGTGAAGGTATTTATAAAAAAGCTCGATTAAGAGTTTTTCATACTTTTTGTGAGTTCTTATGGTTCAATAAGACTCAAAATAGGTTGCTAAGGCTAGCAAACGCCCTTTTAAGTCGAAAAGGATGAAAAAGTACGTAATTTCATGTCGGTCAAAGTTTGACCGAAAAAGTCAAAATTGACCAAGAAAGTCAAAGTTTGACCAAGAGTGGTCAACGGGTTGACTTTGCAGTATTACGAGATGCAGTATGGAAAAGATACTGTTAAACCTGTCTTTACAGGTAGAATAGCCCGAATAGGCTTTAAAACCACCTTAGAAAATCAAGCACACCAAGTAGGGATCAAGGGCAAAAAGGGCTTTGAAAAATAAGAAAAATTGTATACTGTCCATTTTTACACAGATAAATTTTGGACTGTAGTACAGTATAAAAATACTGTGTTTAAGTGAACGCAGTATTAGAAATATCTGTATAGCTTAAAAATGGACTGTATATTGAGAAAAAGCCAAACAAGGCTTAACATGGGATGACATCATCCTATCCTCAATTTATGACATCATAATTGATTATTTAAGCTTGAAAAGAAATTTTGGAAGGCCCTAGAATGTATGTGTTGGCCGGCCACCTAAGGGGCAAAAATGCCAAGATTTTATCCTTAGAGGCTAAAGTGTAAATTTTGAAAAATTGGTAATGTAAGCATAGTGATGTCATCATGATGAGGTAATCTTAGCCTTGTTCTACAAGGGATGGCCGGCCACCTCACCCCCCTAATTGTGTAATTTTTAGTTCTTCATGGGGTTTTTGTATAAATTTTACAAAGTTTCCCACACCTATAAATACCCATGAGGGGGGCGGATTTTGGGCTTAAAAAAATGGGAAAAATCAGCCAAACTCTATCCAAATTTTCTCTCTAAAACCCGAGCAAGAGAAACCAAGAAAGAAGCAACAAAAATTTGAAAATCCAAGAGAAAACCCTAGGATGGTGTTCGGATTTTTCAATCAAGGATTTAAGAAAAAGTTTGAAAAAAAAAATTGGAAACCCATTTTTGGCTTGTGGCCGACTGTGGGAGAAGGAGAAAAGGAAGAGAAGAATCTAAGTGGAAAAAATTGTAGAATGGCCGAGAATGAGGAGAAACCACCAACCAAGTAACTAAAAGAATTTTGGTACCCCTAGGAGAGTGTGAGACCGGTTGTGGGTGAGCAAGAAAAGGGAAAGGAAAAATTGAAGAGGGAAAGTGTGGAGAGTGTTCGGATTGACTAGGTTCAATCACCAAGTGAGGTGAAAAATTTTGGCACACATTTGGAGGGTGAAAACCAAGTAGTTGGAGGACCAAGGGAGAAGGAGAAATTCGGATTCCAAGCCCTAACCCATTTCTAGGGTTAGCCAAGGTAATTCTCCCACAAACCCTAACCTTTCCAATTGGTTTCAATTTGAAATTTCCTTGTATTTCAAGTTGAGATTTGTAAGAGCTTAAGCTCAAGTTAATTTCAATTGCCATAAACTAGGTGTGGTGCTTGATTATGGTTTTAAGGGTGGTTTGATTATGCTTTTGTTTGCTTTATGCTTATGTTTATTTTCATGCTAAGGTTGCATGTTAGATGGATTGTATGTCCCCTGTTTTGTGCAAGCCGGTTGTGGAAATTATACTAAGTTGCTAGTGCTAGCCATGGTATGGAATGAATTGTAAGGATGGAATGTGAAGCAAACCTAGGATCATGCAAACCCTAGGTCAGGGCAGATCTGTTTTGGTTTGCATGGACGCGTTTGAATTACATGATTGTTCATGTGGGATGTTAGAAAATGCTGGATGTATGCTACTTAGGCTCCCGCATGTTCGGTTGAGTTAGATTTCGCGTAATAGGACGTAAAATGAAATTAATAATAGAAACTACCAGTTCGGATTTGGAACTGCCCAATTTTCTGGTAAGTGGAATTTGAGGCCTTTAGAGGCTGAATTGGGAAAAATGTAAAACATAAAAGTTGTTCAAAACGATTTTTCCTAGGGGATAGAGCAAACAGATTTCCAAAATAAGACTCCTATGGCCTTCGTTTTCATGAAAACCCGAGCCTGACCGTGCCCAGGATTTATGCACGGCCAGGTGAGTTCAAATGGTAATATGGACGTGTTAGAGTCCGAATTAAATTTTTCATTAAACACAAAAGTTTTAAGATTTTTTGAGAGCTAGAACTTTTGTGAAGACAACTTTTTCAAATTCAAAATAGATTTTTAAACTGACACGGTTTTATAAAGACTGTGCAGGGAATAGGAAATTCCTGCACAGGATTTTCTAAAAACTGTTCAGAAAAACTGTATTTTTCCAAAACACACTGTTTTGACTATGGAAAACTATCCCAACGGCAGTTTTCAGTCCCAAATGATTTTATAAAGCCCCATTTCAAGAATATGGATTTTTATAAGTTAAGTAAAGAGTTTTTGGGATTATTCACCCAAACTTTCCAAGTTAAGGAAAATAAGATTTTTCAAGTTAAGGTTTAGTAAGGGAATCAACTACGGGTGGTAACCGGGAGTTATACCCAAGTTACTAGGTCAAGCCCAAGACCCAAAGGTTGACCCATAGAGAGTTGACCACAGTTAACCATAGTTGACCATAGTTGACTTGGGTTGACTAAGTTTGACCCAAGTTTATCACCTTAAGAGTTACCCAATATAACCCTAAAGGATACCAAGAACTAAAATTGGGCTAAGATATAAGGTTAATGGAAATAATCCAATAGTTTATGGATTAAAGATGAAGCCCAAGGTTAGAAGATAACATAACCCTAATGGTATGTGGTGGGCTTAGCATATAAGGTTACCCAATGTAACCTCTTAAGTGATATTCTATTTTTATTTTAAGCAATAGGGTTACCAATTGTAACCAAGTAAGACGTTATGCATAAAGGAACATACAACCAGGATTATGTAAGCATGTTGGTTAGGTCACCAACATTTCACAAGTTTAACTAGACCCTTACCTATGTCCTTCATTAAGCAGGAAGTCACCTGCAGCTGTACCCAGAAGTAGAGCAGCATTACTCAGGACATAGCAAGAGAGGTAAGTACAACTCCGCCTACAGCATAGGCTTTGTGTTGATACTTGACTAAGTATGTGATGTATGCTGTCAAGTATGTTAGATGTATGCTAGGAATACATGCTATGTTGTTGTGATGCTATGTGTGACGCCCCCTTACTACGTAGGGCCGTCACGCCTTACTTACTTACTTGCTTACTTACTTGAAAATTAGGGATATATATATATATATTTTTTGAAACATACTTACAAAACATTTGTCTTTAATAATACATCATTACTACTTAAGTAAACGTTACTTAAGGTCTTTGGTTCCAAAATATCATGATACATAATTTGTCTTCATCATGTATATACTTATATATACAAAACTTCTTTACTTATCAAAAGATTTGCGGAAACTATGCGTAGTGGTATCCATAACGCCTTCGTCTGCCGCCACACCGCTCCAACAATGCCCACCATTTACGATGTAGGTTTCTTACCTACAGTATAAAATATAACTTGATGAGCTTTCGCCCAGTAAGCACAAATATAATCTCACAAAACATTTAAAACATCAAGAAAACATTCATCATCATATGCATATGCGTGAACCATTTATGTTCCATTTATGCATTTCTTTTAACTTTCTTATCTTTCTTATGGGCCCCATAGTGTACGTACCCTTAACATATAGTACGCCTCCAGATACAGTTAGATGGGGTTGCAAGTCCCTAACTGTTCCAGGAAAACATAAGTGATTACACCCTTCCGACAATGAGAGGGCGAATCCAAAATTTTAACATAAAAATCCACCACCTTGGGGAGGTTGGTACGACACTTTACTTGTGATTTCTTACCATGTTATTTATCTTTAGTGAACATATCTTATGATGTCACTATATGATAACATACTTTTTATCTCATTAATAACATGGCATGGCATTCTTTTCATTCATGGCATGGCATTCTTTTCATTCATGGCATTTGCAAACATGGCATTTTTATAAACATGACAATTTGCAAATATAGCACCTTTATAATCTTTTACAAAAATAGCACCTTTTTTATAAACATAGCAATTTACGAAAATAGCACCTTTTATAAACATGACATTTCGCAAAAATAGCACTTTTCATAAAAACATGGCATTTCATAGATATAGCACACAACATATTGCAGCATATTTGAAAACCACATACTTGAACATAATTTACTAGTTTCCATACTGCAGGTGAGGTTTGTACTTACCTCTAGTGCCGTATCCTTAAAATCGCGTTCCTTAAATTTGTCGGCAACGGCAATTCACTTTCCTGATATACAAAAAATATAGGATCAGGATCCTTTCGTAAGGTGTTGGTGACCTACCAACACTCACATCTACTTTTGTTTGTATGTCCCCTATCCATGATATCCATCTTGGCCACATATTAATCCTCATTCTTTATTGAACTTTGATAAATCCTTATGAGGTTACATTGGGTAACCTTTTTGGTTAGAGCCTTGTTCTATTATTGGGCTTTGCTCATACATCCTTGTTATTGGATTATTTCCATTAACCCATTAAATCTTAGCCCAGATATACATGTGGTATCTCTTAGGGTTATATTGGGTAACCCTTAAGCTTAACCTTATTTAACCTTGGGTCAACCTTTTGTCAACCCTTGGTTATCCTTGTGTTTGTAACTCGGATACAATATCCGGTTACCGTTCGTAATCGGCTTGCTTACCAATTTTACTTTAAAATTTCTCTTCCTTATTTTTAGAAAATCTTGTGTGATTAACTTCCAAAAATCCTTCATTTTACTTGTAAAAATTCTAATTCCTTTAATTAAAAACTACTTTGGTTAAATCTCATTATTTTCTTTAACTTGTAAATTCTTGGTTGAAACCCTCTTTTTCTTTACTTTATGGAAAAGTGTGAATTTCAAACCCGAGCCCTTAAAATTCATGGTTTTCGAAATAAATCTTTTATAAAATCATTTGGGGTCGGAAACCGTCTTTGGAATGGTTTCCGATGCTAAAATGACCATTTAAGAACACTTCATAATTTTTCTAGAAAATATTTTCGTGAAACTCATTTGCAAGATTTCGGGCTCTCTACGCATCTCCCACGAAACGCGCCCAGTTTAAAAATCAGCTTAGAATTTGAAAAACTTGTCTTCACGAAAGTTGTAGCTATCGAAAAATGCTAAAACTTTTGTGTTTTGCACAAAATCCAGTTCGGCCTAGATCAGTACCAGTTTTTATTTGAAAACGGGTTAACTCTGAAAAACTGGGTGGAGAACGTCCCAGGGCTCAGCCACGGGTTTTGGGTAAAACGGAGGCCGTTGGAGTCTTATTTCGAGATTCTATCCATGCTGTCCTCTAGGAAAAGTAGTTCTAAACAACTTTCGTGTTTTGAGTTTTACCTCATTCGGCCTCTAAGGGCCTTGAAATTACCCTTTCCCGAAACTGGCCAGATTCGAATCCGAATTGACAGTTTCGGTTCCTCATTTCGGTTTACCTCCTATTTGCGGAATCTATCTCGACCGATCACATCGGGAGCTTAGGCAACATCAAGCAGCGCTTATAACGTCCCATTACAACCCATAAATCCATCTCATTCTACTCATGCAACCCCAAATCCGAAAATTAAAAAAGACTAGGGTTACATGATTCTAACTCATGCATCATCTCATATCATCAACACAATCCATCCCTAATCTAGCATGCTCTCATGGCTGCCAAGGGCAGATTTTTGACCTCATCTTAAGGGACATACAACCTAATTTCTAGCATGAAAAATCCATCATTTTCAAGCACAAATTTTAAAGCAAACAAGCATCAAATCAGCCAACTAACCCTAATCTTATCAAGCACACACACACACCATAAATGAGGGCAGAAAATTAAGGTGGACTTATGTCCTTACAAACCACTTGAATCAACCTCAAAAACACTTAAATAAAACTTAGATTCAAGGTGGTTTAAGAGATTTTACCTCAACCCAAGTTAGGGTTTTGAAAATCCCAACTTTCCTTTGGTTCCTCTAACTCACGGCTTTCTCCAAAAAAAATGCATCCAAAAAAATATTTTTGTTGGCTCTTCTTGCTTCTACCAAAACCGAAACCTAATCAAGAGAAAAACCAAAATTTCTCTTACCTTCTTCTCTTCTTCCTTGTTCGGCCAAGTCTTGGAGAAATCCACAAAAATTTTCTCAAGCTCTCCTTGCTCTTGGTTGCTCACGGTTTTGGTACAAAAAAAAAAGAGATCCAAGTGATTTTTTTTTGTTAGCTTTTTCTCATCTCCAACCCGAGCATTATCAAGGAAGAAATCCAAAAATTTTTCAAGATCACTTACCTCTTTTTCTCTTGCTCTTGGTCGGCCTCCTCTTACTAGAATCACCAAAATTTTTCTCACTTTTCCTTAGCTCTCCCTCTAGAACCGAAACCCTTGAGATGGAAACCCAAAACTTTTTGAATCTCTCTCTCTCTCTTTCTCCCTCTTGCTGCCGAGTATACCCAAGGGAATGGCAAAGCTTCTGGCTGCTTTGACAAGGAAAAGAGAAGAGAAATGGATGAGATGTCTTGAATGACTAGTGGTTGGTTTCTTGTCCTTGATTCAAGGCTTTTAGTCTTGTCTTGCTTTTCTTTCCTTGCAGCCGAATCCAAGGGGATTAAGGGGGGTTGCTTGCTGCTGAAAGTGAAGGGTGAGAGGGGGAGACAAGGCAGCCGGATTTGTGGAGGAAAAAGGGGAATAGGTTAGCTTATTTTAATGGCTT
The DNA here is from genome assembly GCA_025413485.1 of Ficus microcarpa. NCBI lineage: Eukaryota > Viridiplantae > Streptophyta > Magnoliopsida > Rosales > Moraceae > Ficus > Ficus microcarpa. Next base: position 29,359,081 of record CM046376.1, read on the forward strand.
GTTGACCAACCCTTTTTCCTTAAAAAAAAAAACTTTTTCCCATGCTCCTTTTTCTTTGAAGTTGCCGACCATGATGGAGGGGTAGAGCTACCGACTGTTTGTGGGGGAATGGACAAGGGATTTAGTCCATTTTTTTAAACAAAAAGTGACTAAGGATGGGGGACCTTTAATGGATAAAAGTTGGTGCACCTTTTCCTTGATTTATGGCTTTATGTCTAGTCTTGTTCCCATTTCTTTTCCAATTCTTTGTTGTCCACTGCTGCTGCCGACCAAGGGAGGGGGATTTGGCTGCCTTGGTTGTCGAAATTTGAAGGGTAAGGAGGGACATGTGTCCTCTCTTGGTTGGTTAGGTTTTTGGTTGGATTTCAAGTCTCCATTTAGCTCACAAACCAAACCAAATCTCTTTCCTTTTCCTTCTAGTTGGCCGAATTTTTTGAGTGGGAATGGGCTGCCATTTGTAGTCTTGAGTTAGTGGAGGGTGATGTCAAGAGTTGATGTCATCTTCCACTAGCTCTTCCAAGGCCTTGTTTGGCCATCTCGTTCTTTTACAGTTCCTTTCGCGCTCTACAATTATTTCCAACACTGTGATGAGCATTCTTATTTTATATTTTGGTCCAAAAATTCTTCCATGTAAATTTGGACCGAAAACTTTCTTTCTCCAATTTTTCGGAGACCTTTTTGCCCTTAATTCTTTTTCGGTGTGCTTGATTTTTCTAAGGTGGATTTATGGCTTATAAAACTTCATTTTCGGAGATTCTTTCCACATTCCTTCATCATACTTGTAAAGTCGACGTTGTGACCCGTTCCGGTCAAACTTTGACTTTTTAGTCAACCCTTTGACTTTTTGGTCAAACCTTTGACTTTTTCGGTCAAAGTTGACTTTCATAAAATTTCATCCTTTTCGTTCTTTTTCCTTTAAAAACCTCATTCTTGGCTCATAAAATATTAATTGAGTCTCATAATCATTAAATGAGGACCCGAACATCGTTTAAATAAAATTATGAATTTCTCATTATTATTCATAATTTTTCATATAACACTTCATAAATACATAAATTAGACTCTAAATCCTCATGAACAAGGAGATTACAAGTCTACAAAATTTCGGGTCTTACAACCTACCCTCCTTAAAAGATTTTCGTCCTCGAAAATTAGAACAAATCGGGGTAGTCCCTCTTCATGTCTTCTTCTTGTTCCCATGTCGCTTCTTCGATGTGGCGATTTCTCCATAATACCTTTACCAATGGTATGACCTTGTTTCTTAGCACTTTTTCTTCTCGTGCCAAAATTTGGACTGGCTTTTCTTCATAAGACAGGTCTTCACGAATCTCGATTGGTTCGTGCTCGATTACGTGCGACGGATCCGGAACGTACTTCTTTAGCATTGATACATGAAATACATTGTGCACATATGCTAATTCTTGGGGTAAGGCCAACTTGTAGGCTACGTTCCCAACTCTTTCGAGTATCTCGAACGGCCCTATATACCTTGGGCTTAATTTCCCCTCTTTCCGAATCGCATAACTCCCTTAAATGGAGCGACCTTGAGGAAAACCAAGTCTCCTACTTGAAATTTGAGAGGTCTTCGGCGTTTGTCGGCGTAACTCTTTTGCCGGCTAAATGCAGTCTCCATCCTTTGTCGTATGAGCTTCACGTTTTCCGTAGTCTTTCGAATGAAGTCTGTAGATACAAGCTTTTTTTCTCTTGTCTCGTACCAGTGGACTAGAGATCTGCATCTTCTTCCATATAAAGCTTCATAAGGAGCCATTCCAATTGAAGCGTGAAAACTGTTGTTGTACGAGAATTCAATCAAAGGAAGCTTCTTATCCCAAGTTCCCTTGAAATCCATCACGCAAGCTCGCAACATCTCTTCTAAGGTCTGAATGGTCCTTTCTGATTGCCCATCCGTTTTGTGGGTGAAAAGCTGTACTAAACGAAAGCTTGGTACCCATTGCTTCATGCACGCTCTTCCAAAATTTCGATGTAAAGCGACCGTCGCGATCCGAGATTATCGTCTTCGGAATTCCATGATAGCGAACGATCTGAGCCACGTACAATTCTGCCAATTGTTCCACAGAGAAGCTGAGCTTGATGGCTATAAAGTGCGCCGACTTTGTCAATCGGTCAACGACCACCCCAAATGGCGTCGTTGCCACTAGGAGTTCGGGGTAGACCAACCACGAAATCCATCGTCACCTGGTCCCATTTTCATTCTGGGATAGAGATTTTCTGCAATTCTCCTCCTGGACGTTGGTGTTCCGCCTTTACTTTTTGACAGGTAAGGCACTTACTGACAAAAGTAGAGACGTCGTTCTTCATCTTGGGCCACCAAAAGCTCTCCTTTAAGTCCTTATACATTTTTGTGGCTCCGGGGATGGACGGAATACGGAGTCTCGTGGGCTTCTTTCATGATCTTTTCCTTCAATTTTTCCTCATTAGGAATGCATAGTCTATCCTTTTGATAGAGTATGCCCTCATCGGATATGTGGAAATCGGACTCCTTTCCTTCTAAAACCTCATTTTTCGTCCTAAGCAGCGAGGCATCGGCTTCTTGACGTTCTTTCATCCTATCTAAAATGGTAGGCTGGAAGGTTAGGGCAGCTAATCTTCCCGTAATAATCTTGATTCTGGCTTCCATTAGCTCCTTTTGAAGAGGCTCAGTCAATGACCTGATTGACATCATCGAGGAAGACGACTTCCGACTTAGGACATCGGCTACCTTGTTAGCCTTCCCGGGATGGTATCGGATATCTATGTCGTAGTCCTTAACTAATTCGAGCCATCTTCTTTGCCTCATGTTGAGTTCTTTTTGTGTGAAGATGTACTTCAGGCTTTAATGATCCGTATATACTTCGCATTTTGTGCCATAGAGGTAATGCCTCCAAATCCTTAAGGTAAATACTACCGCCGCAAGCTCCAAATCATGCGTCGGATAGTTCTTTTCATGTTCCTTAAGCTGTCGTGAAGCATAAGCAATCACTTTTCCGTTCTGCATAAGCACGACTCCCAATCCTATCTTGGAAGCATCGCTATAAGTTACGAAGTTTTCTTCCTCCACGACTGGAATTGTGAGGATTGGAGCGCTCGTCAACTTGCTTTTGAGCTCTTGGAAGTGCTCTTCACACTTATTTGTCCATTCGTATGCCTTGCCTTTCCTTGTGAGTGCGGTAAGTGGCGCCGCGATCTTAGCAAATCCTTCGACAAATCGCCGGTAATAGCCCGCTAATCCGAGGAAACTGCGCACTTCGGTGACATTTTTGGGGACTGGCCACTTACTTACCGCCTCAATTTTGGCCGGGTCTACGGATATGCCTTCTTTTGAGACTACATGTCCAAGGAAATGGACTTTTTCCAACCAAAACTCGTATTTGGAGAACTTGGCGTAAAGCTGATTTTGCTTCAAAATCCGTAGTGCAATCCTTAGATGCTCCTCATGCTCCTTTTTCGACCTTGAATAAATCAGAATGTCGTCTATAAAGACAATGACAAACTTGTCTAGGTAGTCCTTGAATACGCGATTCATCAGATCCATGAAGGCGGCTGGTGCATTTGTCAGTCCGAACGGCATCACGAGGAACTCGTAGTGTCCATATCGAGTGCGAAACGCCGTCTTCGGAACATCTCCTTCCTTGATTCGGAGCTGGTGATATCCCGATCGTAGATCAATCTTCGAAAAGACTGAGGCTCCCTTCAGTTGGTCGAACAGATCGTCGATCCTGGGCAGAGGATATTTGTTCTTGATGGTGATCTTGTTCAACTCCCGATAGTCGATGCACATTCTTAGAGTGCCGTCCTTCTTCTTAACAAACAACACCGGGGCTCCCCACGGTGAATAGCTTTGTCTGATGAATCCTTTATCTAGGAGCTCCTTCAACTGGACTTGTAATTCTTTGAGTTCAGCAGGCGCCATCCTATACGGTGCCTTGGACATAGGCGCTGATCCTGGAAGCAACTCAATCTCGAAAGAGATTTCTCGTTTTGGTGGCAATCCTGGCAGATCTTCAGGAAAAACGTCCACTAACTCCTTGACTATCAGTACATCTTCCGGCTTACTTTCGGTCTCTTGCGCCTTATCTACCATGTTGGCTAGAAATCCCGTGCATCCTTCTACCAACAATTTTCTAGCCTTTAATGCCGAAATAAACATCTTCGGCTGCTTCGGGGTCGATCCTCGAAAGATGCATTCCTTATCTCCAACTGGCTTGAAGGTAACGGCACGACGCTGGCAGTCGATAACCGCGTTGTATTTTCCCAGGAAGTCCATACCCAGGATTACGTCGTAGTCGTATAAATCGATGACGATTAGGTTGACGTACATCTCTCTACCGCATATGATTATTGGAACGTGGCGTATCCAATAATCAGACAACAAGATTTCCCCGGAGGGTAATGCAGTACGAAAGGTTCTTCCAATTTTCTCATTATCTCTACCTAGTTTCTTAGCAAACCTAGGTGACGTGAATGAATGCGTAGCTCCAGAATCAATCAACACATAAGCATCTAGTTGGGCAAAAGGAAGCTGACCTGTCACCACTGGGGATGGTCCAGTTTGAGCATCCTCCTTCGTATAGGCATAGATGCGTCCTTGCGGTTCTGGAGTTTCAGCTCGGCCTTGAGGAACTGCAGGTCCTTCTAGCTTCATCTGGGCGGCATGTAACAGACTTCCCTGACCCCTCTGGTAATTCTGCTGGTGCGGGACGTTAGCAGTGCAATTCTTTGCAAAGTGGCCTTCGTTGCCACACCGGTAACAGCGGTTTATCCCTACCCGGCAGTCTCCCGGGTACTTTTTCCCACATTTCTGGCGAGGGGGAGTTCCACGGTTGTTAGGGGCATTCTTCTTCTGGGGAGGATTCAGTTGGCTCCCCTGTCCTCCAGCATTCCACTTTCTTTTCTGCTGGGGGTTGCCATACAGCTTGTTGCCACCGCGTTGGCCAGAAGGTCCTCCTTGACCTTTCTGCTGCGATGATTGGCCGGGCTTGGTCTGACTCTGCTTGGCTAGTGCCCCTTCCTCATTCTTTTCCCTAAAGAACTGGGCCTGTTGCGCCTTGTTCTGACCGACCCAAAATTCGGCTAGAACTGCTCGGCTGATGCACTCGGCGACAGTGAGCGGTGGGTGGGGGCCACTACTGATAATTACGGCTAAGTTCGGCCGGAACATTCTCATCATTTTTCTCACTTTGTCCCTCTCGGAACTGATGAGTTGAGGGCAGAGACGGGCGAGTTGTTCAAACTTCATTACAGCCTCGGCCACAGACAAATTTCCTTGACGGAAATTGGTGAATTCGTCCTGTTGGGTTTTCACTACTTCTGTGTTAAAGTACTTCTCACAGAACTCTTCCACAAAGTCGTCCCATGTCATCTGGTTGACGTTCCGTCTGATTTGAACCGTTTCCCACCATAACCGGGCGTCTTTCTCCAACATAAAGGATGCGCAAAGGACTCTTTCTCTATCATCGAGCCCTAAGTAGTTTAGGGAAACCTGAAGGTCGATGAGCCAGTTATCGGCCTCGATAGGGTCCGTTGATCCCTCGAACTCTGGCGCCTTCATGCGCCGAAATTCATGGTACAGCTCTGCCGGGGTTCGAACACGAGGGGCTGGCGGAGCAGCTACCGGCGCCATTGGTGCTTCTGGGGCCGGTGGTACCCTGGCCTCAGGCGGTCCTTGGTTCTGTTGGGCTATCTGAGCCCTAAGCCCACCTATCTCTCGTTGCTGGGCTAACATCATCTCTCTCAGCTCGTTTAGTTGAGTTGTAAGGTCGACGTTTTGGGCCTGTGCCGCTCGATGTCTTGGTAGCATGGTTCTGTATAGAAGCAATAAAATAAGTTTCTTATTTTTAAAAATTTCATAAAATCATATCTTTTATACAGAACCATAATATTCCTTTCATAATCATAGTTTTTTTTTTTTTTTTTGGAAAATACATAGTTTCCTCATCATGGGCATACATTACTTGTTTTACTATCTCACAACCTAACTTCCATTGCAAACCATCGATAAAAGGTGCGTACGAAAATCTAATCCTAAGCGTAAGGAAATAATTAACTTACTTGGGCTATTGCAGAACGATGCGGAGCGAGACGAAGTAGGCTGGCAGGAATACCTCTCTGATACCAACTCTGTGACGCCCCCTTACTACGTAGGGCCGTCACGCCTTACTTACTTACTTACTTACTTGAAAATTAGGGATATATATATATTTTTTTTGAAACATACTTATAAATATTTGTCTTTAATAATACATCATTACTACTTAAGTAAACGTTACTTCAGGTCTTTGGTTCCAAAATATCATGATACATAACTTGTCTTCATCATGTATATACATATATATATACAAAACTTCTTTACTTATGAAAAGATTTGCGGAAACTATGCATAGTGGTATCCATACCGCCTTCGTCTGCCGCCACACCGCTCCAACAATGCCCACCATTACGATGCAGGTTTCTTACCTACAGTATGAAATATAACTTGATGAGCTTTCGCCCAGTAAGCACAAACATAATCTCACAAAACATTTAAAACATCAAGAAAACATTCATCATCATATGCATATGCGTGAACCATTTATGTTCCATTTATAAATTTTTTTAACTTTCTTATCTTTCTTATGGGCCCTATAATGTACGTACCCTTAACATATAGCGCGCCTCCAGATACAGTTAGATGGGGTTGCAAGTCCCTAACTGTTCCAGGAAAACATAAGTGATTACACCCTTCCGACAATGAGAGGGCGAATCCAAAATTTAACATAAAAATCCTCCACCTTGGGGAGGTTGGTACGACACTTTACTTGTGATTTCTTACCATGTTATTTATCTTTAGTGAACATACTTATGATGTCACTATATGATAACATACTTTTTATCTCATTAATAACATGGCATGGCATTCTTTTCGTTCATGGTATGGCATTCTTTTCATTCATGGCATTTGCAAACATGACATTTTATAAACATGATATTTTGCAAATATAGCACCTTTATAACCTTTTGCAAAAATAGCACCTTTTTATAAACATAGCATTTTACGAAAATAGCACCTTTTATAAACATGGCATTTCGCAAAAATAGCATTTTTCATAAAACATGGCATTTCATAGATATAGCACACAACATATTGCAGCATATTTAAAACCACATACTTGAACATAATTTACTAGTTTCATACTGCAGGTGAGGTTTGTACTTACCTCTAGTGCCGTATCCTTAAATCCGTTCCTTAAATTTGTCGCAACGGCAATTCTTCACTTTCCTGATATACCAAAAATATAGATCAGGATCCTTTTGTAAGGTGTTGGTGACCTACCAACACTCACATCTACTTTTGGTTATATGTCCCCTATCCATGATATCCATCTTGGCCACATATTAATCCTCATTCTTTATTGAACTTTGATAAATCCTTATGAGATTACATTGGGTAACCTTTTTGGTTAGAGCCTTGTTCTATTATTGGGCTTTGCTCATACATCCTTGTTATTGGGTTATTTCCATTAACCCATTAAATCTTAGCCAAGATATACATGTGGGTATCTCTTAGGGTTATATTGGGTAACCCTTAAGGTTAACCTTATTAACCTTGGGTCAACCTTTTGTCAACCCTTGGTTATCCTTGTGTTTGTAAGTCGGATACAATATCCGGTTACCGTTCGTAATCGGCTTGCTTACCAATTTTACTTTAAAATTTCTCTTCCTTATTTTTGGAAAATCTTGTGTGATTAACTTCCAAAAATCCTTCATTTTACTTGTAAAAATTCTAATTCCTTTAATTAGAAACTACTTTGGTTAAATCTCATTATTTTCTTTAACTTGTAAATTCTTGGTTGAAACCCTCTTTTTCTTTACTTTATGGAAAAGTGTGAATTTCAAACCTGAGCCCTTAAAATTCATGGTTTTCGAAATAAATCTTTTATAAAATCATTTGGGGTCGGAAACCGTCTTTGGAATGGTTTCCGATGCTAAAATGACCATTTAAGAACACTTCATAATTTTTCTAGAAAATATTTTCGTGAAACTCATTTGCAAGATTTCGGGCTCTCTGCGCATCTCCCACGAAACGCGCCCAGTTTAAAAATCGGCTTGGAATTTGAAAAACTTGTCTTCACGAAAGTTGTAGCTATCAAAAAATGCTAAAACTTTTATGTATTGCACAAAATCCAGTTCGGCCTTGATCAGTACCAGTTTTTATTTGAAAACGGGTTAACTCTGAAAAACTGGGTGGAGAACGTCCCAGGGCTCAGCCACGGGTTTTGGGTAAAACGGAGGCCGTTGGAGCCTTCTTTCGAGATTCTGTCCACGTTGCCCTCTAGGAAAAGTTGTTCCGAACAACTTTCGTGTTTTGAGTTTTGCCTCATTCGGCCTCTAAGGGCCTTGAAATTACCCTTTCCCGAAACTGGCCAGATTCGAATCCGAATTGGCAGTTTCGGTTCCTCATTTCGGTTTACGTCCTATTCGCGGAATCTATCTCGACCAATCACATCAGGAGCTTAGACAACATCAAGCAGCGCTTATAACGTCCCATTACAACCCATAAATCCATCTCATTCTACTCATGCAACCCCAAATCCGAAAATTAAAAAAGACTAGGGTTACATGATTCTAACTCATGCATCATCTCATATCATCAACACAAAATCCATCCCTAATCTAGCATGCTCTCATGGCTGCCAAGGGCAGATTTTTGACCTCATCTTAAGGGACATACAACCTAATTTCTAGCATGAAAAATCCATCATTTTCAAGCACAAATTTTAAAGCAAACAAGCATCAAATCAGCCAACCAACCCTAATCTTATCAAGCGCACACACACACCATAAATGAGGGCAGAAAATTAAGGTGGACTTATGTCCTTACAAACCACTTGAATCAACCTCAAAAACACTTAAATAAAACTTAGATTCAAGGTGGTTTAAGAGATTTTACCTCAACCCAAGTTAGGGTTTTGAAAATCCCAACTTTCCTTTGGTTCCTCTAACTCACGACTTTCTCCAAAAAAAATGCATCCAAAAAAATATTTTTGTTAGCTCTTCTTGCTTCTACCAAAACCGAACCCTAATCAAGAGAAAAACCAAAATTTCTCTTACCTTCTTCTCTTCTTCCTTGTTCGGCCAAGTCTTGGAGAAATCCACAAAAATTTTCTCAAGCTCTCCTTGCTCTTGGTTGCTCACGGTTTTGGTACAAAAAAAAGAGATCCAAGAGATTTTTTTTTTGTTAGCTTTTTCTCATCTCCAACCCGAGCATTATCAAGGAAGAAATCCAAAAATTTTTCAAGATCACTTACCTCTTTTTCTCTTGCTCTTGGTCGGCCTCCTCTTGCTAGAATCACCAAAATTTTTCTCACTTTTCCTTAGCTCTCCCTCTAGAACCGAAACCCTTGAGATGGAAACCCAAAACTTTTTGAATCTCTCTCTCTCTCTTTCTCCCTCTTGCTGCCGAGTATACCCAAGGGAATGGCAAAGCTTTTGGCTGCTTTGACAAGGAAAAGAGAAGAGAAATGGATGAGATGTCTTGAATGACTAGTGGTTGGTTTCTTGTCCTTGATTCAAGGCTTTTAGTCTTGTCTTGCTTTTCTTTCCTTGCAGCCGAATCCAAGGGGATTAAGGGGGGTTGCTTGCTGCTGAAAGTGAAGGGTGAGAGGGGGAGACAAGGCAGCCGGATTTGTGGAGGAAAAAGGGGAATAGGTTAGCTTATTTTAATGGCTTGTTGACCAACCCTTTTTCCTTTAAAAAAAAAAAACTTTTTCCCATGCTCCTTTTTCTTTGAAGTTGCCGACCATGATGGAGGGGTAGAGCTGCCGGCTGTTTGTGGGGGAATGGACAAGGGATTTAGTCCATTTTTTTAAACAAAAAGTGACTAAGGATAGGGGACCTTTGATGGAAAAAAGTTGGTGCACCTTTTCCTTGATTTATGGCTTTATGTCTAGTCTTGTTCCTATTTCTTTTCCAATTCTTTGTTGTCCACTGCTGCTGCCGACCAAGGGAGGGGGATTTGGTTGCCTTGGTTGCCGAAATTTGAAGGGTAAGGAGGGACATGTGTCCTCTCTTGATTGGTTAGGTTTTTGGTTGGATTTCAAGTCTCCATTTAGCTCATAAACCAAACCAAATCTCTTTCCTTTTCCTTCTAGTTGGCCGAATTTTTTGAGTGGGAATGGGCTGCCATTTTGTAGTCTTGAGTTAGTGGAGGGTGATGTCAAGAGTTGATGTCATCTTCCACTAGCTCTTCCAAGGCCTTGTTTGGCCATCTCGTTCTTTTACAGTTCCTTTCGCGCTCTACAATTATTTCCAACACTGTGATGAGCATTCTTATTTTATATTTTGGTTCAAAAATTCTTCCATGTAAATTTGGACCGAAAACTTTCTTTCTCCAATTTTTCGGAGACCTTTTTGCCCTTAATTCTTTTTCGGTGTGCTTGATTTTTCTAATGTGGATTTATGGCTTATAAAACTTCATTTTCGGAGATTCTTTCCACATTCCTTCATCATACTTGTAAAGTCGATGTTGTGACCCGTTCCAGTCAAACTTTAACTTTTTGGTCAACCCTTTGAATTTTGGTCAACCCTTTGAATTTTTGGTCAAACCTTTGACTTTTTCGGTCAAAGTTGACTTTCATAAAATTTCATCCTTTTTCGTTCTTTTTCCTTTAAAAACCTCATTCTTGGCTCGTAAAACATTAATTGAGTCTCATAATCATTAAATGAGGACCCGAATATCGTTTAAATAAAATTATGAATTTCTCATTATTATTCATAATTTTTACACTTCATAAATACATAAATTAGACTCTAAATCCTCATGAACAAAGAGATTACAAGTCTACAAAATTTCGGGTCTTACACTATGCTTTGTTGTATGCCATGTGGTATGTTCGATTGATTGCTACATGTTATGCTAAATGTTATGTTGGTTGCCATGTTATATGCAATATGATATGCTAAGTTGAATGTTGAGATGTGATCATGATATGGTGTATGAAATGTAAAAAGGTATGTTAAGTTAAGAGAATGATATGGTCATGAATTAAGAATATGTGAAATCACAATGCATGCTCACTAATTCTTATAAAAATAATGAATTTAAGAATGACATAAAAGGGAGAAAGAAAGATGGCAAGCGAGCTTGCCTGTGTTATACCAACCCGCTCGTAGGTTGAGTTAGACTATGGTTTGAGTTGGAAATGGACTGGCCGCCCCAACCACTCCATAGTTACGCGCCAAGTACTTACACTCAAGTAAGGGGCCCATAAGTAAGATAAGCTATGAAAGTAAGATAGAATGAATGAGGAAAGCATAATACGGGCATAACCGGACCATGCATATATTATGCTTTTGTATGTTAAGTGTGACATAACATGTTACGGAATGCTATGTTATGTATAAAGAGTATGCCATTTTATGTATGAAGAATATGCTATGTTATGAGTTGAAAGTTAAAGTATACTATGCATATGATGAAATGTCATGTTTTATGCTTGTCGCGGTATAGTTAGTTGTACTTTGCTGAGCGAAAGCTCACTGTCTTACGTCTATGCTATAGGTAAGTAACTTGCAAGCAATTGCTGATACAAGATGGAGGAGCGTGGCAGGGCGAACTGTGAAATGTGGGAAAATATGCCGCTACGCATTTTGTTCTTTCTAAATATAATATTTGAATATTGTTTTTTCATTTCAGTTATGTGCTAGTTAGCACTATATAAAAAAAATTTTCCGCTGTTTTTCATGATAGTAAATTATTACGATGAGCCAGTATGTATGTATGTATGGTAGCGGCCTGTGCTAGGCGGGTCGTTACAACATACCAGGCAAGTACAAACCTCACCTACAGTATGGAAAATAGTAAATACTATTTTCAAGTATGACATGTTTTCATGAATGCCATGATATACTATGTTATGTCCAAGTGTGCTATGTATTGCTATGATGTGCCATGTATTTCTATAATATGCCATGTGTATGTACATGTTATGTTATATGTTACTATATAGTAACATCATGAAGCATGTTCACTAATATTAAATCTCATAGTGAGAACATGTTTTAAGTCATAAGATAAGACAAGTAAGGTGTTGTACCAACCTCCCGCCAGATCGTGGAGGATTATGTATGTTTCGAGCTCAAGTTCAAGTTTAAGATACTAAGACCTTTCGTAAAATTATAAAGGCTTATACGATTCCCAGAATTGTTAGGGACCTTACAAACCTTAACTTTCTGTGGAATGCGCGCATCTGGTACGTACACAAGGGGCCCACATGTTAAGCAAGATAATAAGTCCAAGTCAATAATTGATCATAAAATATTCATAATTGGACATAAATGGTTCATGCATAAGTTATATGATGCTTGACATGTTTTGTGAGAATAAGTTTGTATTTACCGAGCGTAAAGCTCATCAGTATATTTTATACTGTAGGTAAAATGCCTGCAGTCTAGATAGTGGGTCATGTGGATGATGCGGCGAATGAAAGGCGGTGTGGGATACTACTATGCAACTTTTTCCGCAAGTTCTTTCAAAAAAAAAAATTAATATATGTATATATATATATATACATATTAGAATAAATTGTGTTATATGATATATATATGCAGTTGAAAACTCAAAGTGGATGTAAAGAGTATGTATGACTTCTTATTATGATAAACAAGCAATGTATGTGCATGGAAGGTTTACTTATATGAACTAGTCTATTTATATATATGTGGAAAAAAAAATTATTCTCAAATTTCCAAGTAAGTTTAAGTTATCAAAACCAAGATGTAGTACAAGTATGTATGGTAACGACCCTACGTAAGTCGGGGCGTTATATGTGGTATGTATGAATGCCTAGTATGTGTTTGTAGTATGTCCTCACATAGTCAAAAATTAATGTTATGTGAATGAAAATTGAATTGGTAATGTATGATTGCATGTAGGGTTCAAGAAAACCTTAAAAACCCTATTTTGGTGAAGATTCACCATATGGGTTTGCATAAAGGATTGCATGAATGAAAATGAATGTATGGCAATGAAAACATTATGTAACGCACTACATGCTTGATGTAGGCTCACGGTTTTAACCGTTCGAGGTAGTGTGTACGTAATTTTACGTAAGAACCAACTAAGTTGGAAACTGCCAGTTTCGGATCAAAATTGGATAGCAATCTGGAAACAGGATTTTGAGGCCTTTAGAGGCCGAATTTATAACGACCCGCCTAGCTCAGGCCGTTACCATACATACGTACATACAATCATGAATAACTTATACGAACTTACTTACCCAATACGTGAAGCACAGCGGAAATTTTTTTTTTTTTTATAAGGCGTATATACAAATACGAAACATGAAATATGAACAATAATATTAATTGTGTGTACGAGCATACTAACTAAATAGCGGTCATTAAACATCTCAAAATATTCATATAAACTTCGAAACGCGTAGCGGTTTCCGTTCCCCACTATTCATAGTGCCCGGCCACGCGACTCCACCTTGTACCATCAACTGCTGGCAGGTTATTTACCTACAGCATAAACTTAGAACAATGAGCTTTCGCTCAGCAAGTACAACTCCTATTCCGCGACACATAACCTTACATCTTATTCATCCATAACTTACACTTCATTTCATCACATAACACATTGATACATATAGCATGCATGAACCAATTATGTTCGTATTATGCTTCCTTATTTCATTATTGCTTATTCTACTTAGGGGCCCTTAACATGAGTGTTCGTACCTGGCGCGCAACTATGGATTGGTTGGGGTGGCCAGTCCAAGTCCAACCCGACTGATGCGGGTGGTACGACACAGGCGACTTGTCGCCTTTCCCTACTTTCCATCTTGTCATTCTTAACTCATTATTCTTATAACATTAGTGGGCATACAATCTGATGTCACTTAATCATACTTCATAACCATTTCATACTCTTAGTTAGCATACATTGCCTATTTAACATATTTCATAACATAGACTTATCATATATATATCATGGCATTTAATCATACATATAGCACACAACACATCGATTATATCTTAGGTAAGTATACAACTAATAGCCTATGCTGTAGGCGGCGTTGTACTTACCTTATCTATGCCTGAGGTTACGCTGTTCCACTTCGGGGCTCAGCTGCAGGTTACCTCCTGCTTAATCGAAGGACTATGTAAAATGTCTAGCCTATAACCATAATATGTTGGTTATCCAGCAACATTCATGCAATGCTTTGATTATATGTCCCCTATCTTAAAATATGTTACATATGGTCACTTTAAGTAACCCTATCGCTTTGGGTTATACTTCATAACCCAATAAAATCGTATATCTTAACCTAATAGGTTACGTTGGATAACCTTTTCTGCTACACCCTTATCCCATAACCTAATGGGTTTTACAAACCTATGGGATAATTTGTCTTACGTTTTAAATGGGTTAACCTTTGTTAACCTCTAAGGTTACTAAAGTCAACCCTCTTCGGGTCAACCTCGGGCTTTGGGCTAAGCCCGGTAACTCGGGTATAATTTCTCGGTTACCATTCGTCTTTGCTTGTTTTAACAACCTAACTATAAAAATTCCTTTTCTTTATTCTTGCAAAAGTTTGGCATTTAAGCCTAAAACTTCTTTAATTTCTTTCTAAAAATGTTTGATTCTTGAAACATGATTTTATAAAATGTTTGAGGGTTGGAAACTACCTTTGGAATAGTTTCCATTTTCAAAACAGTGTTTTTAGATAGAAAAATAGTTTTCCTGAACTAGTTCTAGAAAATCCTGTGCAGGAATTTCTTGCTCCCTGCACAGTTTTCAGAAATCAGATTATATTTAAAAATCTTTTTAGAATTAGAAAAAGTTGTCTTCACAAAAGTTCTAGCTCTCAAAGAGTTCTAAAACTTTCATGTTTTACAAAAAGTCTGATTCTGTTTGGATTCATGTCAGTTTTAATTTGAACAGGCTGGTCGTGAAAACTGGGTCTGGGCAGACCAGCTTTGGTTTTCCTTAAAAATGGAGGCCATTGGAGCCTCATTTTGAGAAACAGTCCATGATGCTCCCTAGGAAAAATCCTATTCTACAACTTCCGTGTTTTACGTTTTACCCTATTCGGCCTCTAAAGACCTGAAATTACCACTTTTCTGAAACTATCCAGTTTGAAACCCGAACTGGCAGCTTTGTCTATTAAAATCGTTTTACGTCCTAATTCGCGGGTTCTATCTCGACCGACCACTTCGGGAGCTTACTTACCAAGCATGCAGCGTTTCTAACGTCCCGCATGTTCCAACATGCTAACCCAACGTATCCATACAACCCTTGAAATCCGAATACCCTAAATCTAGGGTTGCATGGTCTAAGCTTAGCACATATCATTCCATGCATACAACATCATACCAAAACAATTCCTAACATACATTCACATGCTTATTCACACTATTGGGGACATATAACCTCATGTAAATATTCTAGCATGCAATCCTAGCATACAAGTCAAACATAGGCATAATAAATGACATAATTAAACCAAACCACCCTTAGATAATCTAATCAAGCACTAAAGCTACTAATGGGCAAGAAATTAAAGTTTGAGCTTATGCTCTTACAAACTTTGCTTGAAATACATTTAAATCTCAATTTAAAAACTTGAATGAAAATAGGGTTAGGGTTTTTGAAAAATACCTTGATTAGGTAGGGATTGGCTTTAGGGTTTGAACAAAAACTCACTAACTCCCTCTTGTTCCTAGAACCGGTTTTCCACACCAAAGTGGCACCAAAGCTTGCTTTTTGAACTCAAAGTTGTCTTCCACCCTAGGCTCGGCCACACCAAGATTTTGCACCCAAAAATCTGAATTTTTCTTCCCCTTTTTCCCACTAAACCCGTGGGCTGCACCAAGGAAGAAATTGGCTCCAAAACTTGTTTCAACTTGATTTCTTGCTTGCTCACTCAAACCCGAATTTTTCCCCTAACCTTTTTCCCCAAAATTTTTGGTTTTCTCTCTGGTTCCACTGCTCACTCACCCATGGCAGCAACTAGGAAATGGGCTGAAAAAATTTTTCAAACTCTCCCTATTGATTCCTAGAGCAAAACCGAACCTACCCTCAAGATTGGCTTGTAAAAATTTCTGATTTCTCTTCTTCACTTTCTCTTTCTTTCTCTCGGTTTTGTGGGCAGAAAAATGGCCAAAGTTTAGCTAGAATTTTCATTTAAAGTGAATAGAGCTCTCCCCTATTTATAGACAAAGGGGAACTTTAGAAAATTAGATTTTGACCCCAAAATCTTTAAAATATCATGCAATTGGCATGCTAGGTGGCCGACCAAGCTACTTGGAGAACAAGGAAGAATATGCTAGAACAAGACACTTGTCTTGTGTTGGTTTGTTCATAAAAATTTATGATGTCATAAATCAAAAAGTAATGATGTCATAAATAATAAAGCCTTGTTTGGTTACTTTTTTGAAAAACAGTCTAATTTTAAACTTAACAAAGATAAATTTAATACTGTATTGTACTAATACACAGTACTGATATTTTATACTGCTGTAAAAATTTTATCTGTGTAAAAATAGACTGTAAAATTTTTTTTTCTTATTTTCTCAAACCCTTTTGCTCTGTGCCCTAACTTTGCGTGCTTGATTTTCCTACGGCGATTTTAGTTCTCATTTACGTCGTCTTATCCGAAAAAATGGGTTTACGTAGTATTTTTCCCATATTGCATGTCACAAAATTGTACAGTTAGGGTTTTGACTATTTTGGTCAAACTTTGACTTTCCAGGTCAAAGTTGACTTTTTCGGTCAACCCTTTGACTTTTCTAAAATCATGTAAATTTCATCTCTTTTCATCCGAAAAGACCATTTGTCAATCAAAACAAGCATATTTGAGTCTTATAAAGCCATAAGAACTCATAACACATAGTAAAGTTCTGAACCGAACTTTTTCATAAATGCCGGTACGGCATACATTTATGTAATACCTAGAAATTTCATGTTATCATTTCCTCTTCGAAGGAATTATGTGCATATGTTGTGATATTACGGAAAAGCTCGGTTAAGAGTTTTTCATACTTTTTATGAGATCTTATAGCTCAATAAGACTCAAAATAGGTTTTTAAGATTAGAAAACGCCCTTTCAAGTCGAAAAGGACGAAAAAGGACGTAATTTCGGAAAAGTCAAAGTTTGACCAAGAAAGTCAAAGTTTGACCAAGAGTGGTCAACGGGTTGATTTGGCAGTATTGTATGATGCAGTATGAGAAAATACTGTAAAATATGTCAGTATGGGCGAGATAGCTCAAATAAGCTTTAAAACCACCCTAGAAAATCAAGTACACCTAGTTAAGGTCAAGGGCAAAAGGACATGAAAATATGGAAAACTTGGTCACCAAGTAACCTATTGGGGCCGGTCACATGCAGGGGCAAAAATGTCAAAATTTTCACTTTTGGGGTAAAAGTGTAAATTTTGGAAATTTGATGATGTAAGCATGGTGATGTCATCAAGATAATGTCACAGTGAGGCAATAACTTGCCTTGCAAGACAAGTAAGGGCCGGCCACCTATGGGGGCAAAATTGCAAATATTTTATCTTTAGGGGCAAAAGTGTAATTTTGGAAAATATGTGATGTAAGCATGAGGTAATCACATGATGTCATCAAGATGATGTCATTTGCTTGGAAGGCAACCAAAGAACCGGCTATTGACGCCTAAGGGGCATAAATGCAAGAATTTTCACTTTTGGGGTCAAAGTGCAAATTTTGGAAGACAAGTAAGGGCCAGCCACCTATGGGGGCAAAATTGCAAATATTTTATCTTTAGGGGCAAAAGTGTAATTTTGGAAAATATGTGATGTAAGCATGAGGTAATCACATGATGTCATCAAGATGATGTCATTTGCTTGGAAGGCAAGCAAAGAACCGGCTATTGACGCCTAAGGGGCATAAATGCAAGAATTTTCACTTTTGGGGTCAAAGTGCAAATTTTGAAAAATTGATGATGTAAGCACATGATGTCATCAAAATGATGTCATCATGATGAGATAAGCTTGGCTTGTTCACCAAGGAAGCAACCGGCCACCTAGGGGGCATTTTTGCAAGAATTCTAACTTTTGGGGCAAAAGTGTAAATTTTAAAAATTTGATGAGGTAAGCGATGATGTAAGCCATGATATCATCCTAGCCTTGCTCTCCAAGTAATGGCCGGCCACCTTGTGGAACAAGGGTTGATATTTTCAAAGTTTAGGGGTTAAATTGTAATTTTTGGAAAGTTTGCTTTTGCCTATAAATAGGGGTGGCATTTAATCATTTAAATCAGAAAATTGGGCCAAGTTCTTGCCATTTTTCTGCACCCCAAAACCGAGAGAGAGAGGAGGAGAGAAACCAAGAGAGAACCAAGAGAAAAAGTTGGAAAAAGCCATGGGAGGCTAGCTTGGTGATGTTCGGTTTCAAGCTAGAAACCAAAGGGAAAAATTTGGAAATTTGGGGCCATTTTTCTGGGCAGTGGCCGTGCATGGGAGAGGAAGAAAAGGAGAGAAATTTCAGTGGAAAAAAGATGGTGAGTGGCCGAGTGGATGAGAAATCACCAACCAAGAAACCAAAGGGAATTTTGGTGTCTTATGTGTGTGCATGTTCGGCCATGAGATGTGCAGGAAATAGAAGAGAAAAATTTGAAGGATTTGGGTATAGGAGGCCTCGGTTTTGGCTGCAAGAAATCACCAAGTTTGGTGAAAAATTTTGGTGCCATTTGGAGAGCTAGAGCCGAGTGTTGGAGAGCCAAAAAGGGAGGGAGAATTTCGGTTTGCATGCTCTAACCCATCCCTAGGGTTAGCTAAGGTAAAACTCCCTCAAACCCTAACATTTTTCCATGCAAGTTAGATGGGATATTTATGTGTATGTTTGTATGTGTATGGCTGAAAATTGGAACCCCATTTGGAGGGGAAATCCGGATTTGTTGGCAGCCAAAAGGGAGGAGTAAGGAAGTTTGGATCCAAGCTAGTAAACCAACTTCCAAACCCTAGAGGTAAACCCTAAAACCATAAGCTTTTGGTTTGAGATTTAATGTGGAAATTTAAGTGTATTTCCAAGTCCAATATGTAAGAGCATAAGCTCAAGTTTTATGGTTAATGCCCTAGACTAGGTGTGGTGCTTGATTAGGGTGTGTTAAGGGTGGTTTGCTTATGGTTTTGTTTATGCTTGTGTGCAGCCGGTTATGGCTGGTTTGCTAGATGGTTAGAGCTAGCTATGGTTTGTCATGAATGGTTCAATGTATGGTGATGCAAGTTTTAGTTTATGCAACCCTAGGCTAGTTCAGATTTGGTTTGGGTTGCATGGCTGCGTTAGAATCACGAGTTGATTCATGTGGGACGTTAGATACCGCTGCATGTTGGTTACTTAGGCTCCCGCGTGATCGGTTGAGTTAGTTCCGCGAAGTAGGACATGTAAAACCAAGTAAGCACAAAAACTGGCAGATTCGGATCAAATCTGCCCAGTTTTTGGAAAAGTGAAATTTGAGGCCTTTAGAGGCCGAATTGGGAAAAACGTAAAACATGAAAGTTGTCCAGAACGACTTTTTCTAGGGGGCAATGCAAACGGATTCTCGAAATGAGGCTCCAATGGCCTCCGTTTTCCCCAAAACCCGTGGCTGATCCTCTAGACCCAGTTTTCAGGGGTCAGCCGATTTCAAATAAAAACTGGTATGAATCTAGGCCGAATTGGAATTTTTGTAAAACACGAAAGTTTTAGCATTTTTCGAGAGCTAGAACTTTTGTGAAGAAAACTTTTTCAGATTACGAACAGATTTTTAAAGTGGGATCATTTTACAAAGGGCAGGTAATCCGAAAATTCCTGCACCACTAGCTTTACAAATGTTTCTAGAAAACTGTTTTTCTTCTACAAACTATTGTTTTGATTATGGAAAACTGTTCCAAGGACAGTTTTCAACCCCAAATGATTTTATAAAGCATTAATCCAAGAGTTTGGATTTTTATGATTTAAGTGAAGAATTTTTACAAGTAAGTAAAAAGAGTTTTGGGATTAATTTCCCTAAATTTTCCAAGTTAAGGAAAATGAATTTTTCAAGCTAGAATATAGCAAGCGATTAGTTTACGATTGGTAACTGGGAGTTAGACCCGAGTTACCGGGTCAAGCCCGAGGCCCAAAAGTTGACCCATAGGGGGGGTTGACCATAGTTGACCGTAGTTGACCGGAGTTAACCATAGTTGACTTTGGTTGACTAATGACATTGATTTAGTTTATCCTGAAGAGTTATCCAATGTAACCCTAAAGAACACCGATTAAGCTAAGCTAAGGGTTAATGGGTTTAACCCGATAAGTTAAGGATGTAGCCCAGGGTTGGAAGATGATCTAACCCTAATGGCATGTTATGAGCTTAGTACACGAGGTTATCCAATGTAACCAAGATAGAAGTTTTTGCACTAAGGGACATACAACTAAGACCATGTAAGGTAAGTATGTTGGTTAGATCACCAGCATTTCATAAGTTTAAATTAGAGCATGTCCTTTATCGAGCAGGCAGAACCTGCAGCTGTACCCGGGAGAGGAACAGCATTGGTTGGGACAGTAAATCAAGAGCGTAGGACGGAAGGTAAGTACAACTCCGCCTACAGCATGAACACATGTTTGTTTGCATAAGACGTTTTGTGAAATCATGAATGGCATCTCATGATTTATGATGTTATGAAGTAGTACATTTATGTTAAGATGTGATATGTCATGATGATATGTTAAGATGCAGTATGTCCATGTTTCATGTTAAGATGTAGTATGTTATGAAGTATGTTATGTTATGAGATAGTATGTTACGATGAAGTAAGTTATGTTTTATGTTCGATATCATCGCATCACGAAGCATGCTCACTGATAATGAACTATATGGTAAGAACAAGTTCTTAAGACATGAGATAAGTTAAGTAAGGATTGTTGTGTTGTACTAGCTTGCCTCCGTGGTAAGTTCAAACGGTATGTTTCATGGTTTGACTTGAATTGGATGGGCTGTCTCCACTGCTCCATGTTAAACGTTTTGTTTCATGGTTTGAGTTGGATCGAACGGATCGCCTTCAACCACTCATGGTTATGTACCACAGTACGTGTACACATGGTATAGAATTAAATAGGGAACCATAATCTGATTAATAAGAAATCATAATTGGTTCACGTATGCTTGCACTTTCATTTGCATGCGGATTGAATATTGTGCTTACTGAGTTTTTTAGCTCACTACTTACGTTCATGCTGTAGGTGAGCTACCTACCGGCAATACCTGATGCAAGGCTGTGGAGAGTTGGCGCTGCGAACTGTGAAACGTGGGAATGGACACCGCTACGAGTTTCCAAAATATGTTTGAAATGAAAAATGTGTTTACATTATGTTTTAAGTATGTATGGTACAGTTTCAGTTTCAGTAGATATGGCAACGAGTTGCCTCTTGTTGTACCGATCCGCATTAGGTCGGGTCTAGTCCACGGTTTATGTTATGTTTTAGTATGGTAGCTTTCCCAAGGGGTAAAAGCTCGGTACTCGAGTGAGTACATATTAAGAGGTTAAGTTTTTATGAATAAAAATCAGTTTTCAGATATGCTTAAGATAAGCTTAAGGTTTTATGTTTTATGCATGGGCAGTTTTCAGGTCATGATTTTAAAATGAAGTTAAGTCTTTTGAAGTTTCAAAAGAAGTTTTAAAAGAAAAGAAAAAAAAAATTTCTGCAATTTTCTTCAAGATTTAAGTTAAGCAAGTAAGCTAGCGACCCAAGTTTGCTTAATTAGCCCTACGTGGATTTGAGGGCGTTACAATTTAATTCCTTTAAAAAGGAAATAGTAACATAGAAAAAGCAGGTATTACAGAATTTGAGAAAAGTTAAAACTACAAAGTTGTAGAAAATGAAAAATTCTAGGAGGTAGCACAAACAGTTTTTAAAAATAAAGCCCCAAAGGCCTCTGTTTTTATAAAAATCCGAACCTGGTCATGCCTAGACCCTGTGCACGGCCAGGCATGTTCAACAAGGAATAAGAGTAGGTTAAAGGCAAAACTGGGTTTTGAGTAAAGAACGAAAGTTGTAGGGTGTTTTAAAATCTAAAACTTTTGTAAAGAAAACTTTTTCAAAATTCAAATAGATTCTTAGATTCAACTAAATTCTAAAAACTGTGCAGAAAATAGGAAATTCTTACACAGGATTTTCAAAAGCAGTGCAGGAACATGTAATTCCTACACATACACTAATAAATGGCATTATGGAACTGTTTTCAAGGATAGTTTTCAAAACCTGACAGTTTCATTACCTTTACTCAAAAAAATTACAGTTTTAGCTAAAAGATTGAAAGTTTAGACAAGGATTTTCATACAATGAAAATTTGGACAATTAATACTAGGTTTTATCAAGAAAAGAGAAAAATAAATAAATGGGCCAAAAGCTATCTTGAAAACATGGTAACAGTATGATGACCAACGGTAACCGGGTAGGATACCCAAGTTACTGGGTTGGGCCTAAAGCCCATGATTACCAATAGTAACCTAATAGGACATAGCTTTAAAAATTGAGCCTTAGTAATCTAATAGGGTTTTGATCCAAATATAACTTGGGCTTATACCCAGAGTTATTAATAGTAACCTAATAAGATATTAGGTATGATTGGGCCTTAAACCCAAAGTTCATTAACACAATAAACAAGATATTGTTTAGGATTACACTTAGTAACCAAATAACTTATCATGAGTATGTGTATGGGGCACATATAACTAGGATTATTCATGGATGTTGGTTAGGATACCAACATTTTATGATAAGATAGGACGATTCTCACCTTACGTCCTTTTTGAAAAGCAGGAAGTAACCTGTTGTTGTAACCTGATTTGGAGCAACAAAACCTAGGACGTAGCATAACAGGTAAGTACAAACCTCACCTATAGTATGAAAATAGTAAATACTATTTTCAAGTATGACATGTTTTCATATATGCCATGATATGCTATGTTATACCAAGATATGCCATGTGTATGCATATGTTATGGTTAATATTATGTTATGTTATATGTTTTGATATAGTGACATCATGAGGCATGTTCATTAATATTAAACCACATGGTAAGAACATGTTTTAAGTCATAAGATAAGACAAGCAAGGTGTCGTACCAATCTCCCGCCAGATCGTGGAGGATTATACATGTTTCAAGTTCAAGTTTAAGATACTAAGATCTTCCGTCAAGTCGTGAAGGCTTATATGATTCCCAGAATTATTAGGGACCTTGCAAACCTTAACTTTTTGTGGAATGCGCGCATTTAGCACGTACAGAAGGGGCCCACATGTTAAGCAAGATAATAAGTTCATAATGGAGCATAAGGATTCATAATTGATCACAAATGGTTCATGCATAAGTTACATGATGTTTGACATGTTTTTGTGAAATTAAGTTTGTACTTGCTGAGCATAAGATCATCAGTATATTTCATACTGCAGGTAAAAAGCCCACAGCTTAATTGGTGGGCCATGCGGACGATGCGGCAAGTGAAGGACGGTGTGGGATACCACTACGTAAATTTTTCCGCAAGTTCATTTGAACAAATATATATATATATATATTAGAACAAATTGTGTTATACTGTATATATGAAGTTTGAAGACTTGAGTCAAATGAAAGGAGTATGTATGTTTTTATTTATTTCAATATGTATGCATCGAAAACTTACTTATATAGACTAGTCTATCTATACATGTTAAAAAAAAATTATTCTCAAATTTTTAAGTAAGTTTAAATTATTAAAACCGAGATATAGTTTAAATAAGTATGGTAACGGCCCTAGTAGATCGGGACGTTACATATGTAATAATTTTTAAACAGTTTTAATTTTTATATGCATTAAGGATGCCATTATATTTGTTAAATTCGTCAACTTTCTAAAACTGCCAAAAAATAAAAATTCAGAAACTAATATATCAAGACTAAAAATTTAAAGACTAAAGCACCTAATGTTCATAATTTAGCAAAAAGCAGATAAATTGTCCTAAAATATATAGTATCTTCAATCATTATTTCTATGGAAGTGGGACCTGCTTGTTCTATTGTAACGACCCGCCTAGCACAGGCCGTTACCATACATACATACATATCGGCCCTTTGTAATAACTTAATTACACGAAAAATAGCAGAAATTTTTTTTATACTGTGCTAACGAGCACATACTGTAACTAAAAGAATGATACTCAGATATCAAACCATATACTTAGAAAGAACAAAACGCGTAGCGGCATCTTTTCCCACATTTCACAATTCGCCCTGCCACGCTCCTCCATCTTGTATCAGCAACTGCTTGCAGGTTACTTACCTACAGCATAGACGTAAGACAATGAGCTTTCGCTCAGCAAGTACAACTAATTATACCGCGACAATCATAAAACATGACCTTGCATCATGTGCATAGCATACCCGTTCGTAACATACTTAACTATACCGTTCGTATCCATTCATAACATAACATGACATACTCTTTCATAACTATTCATAGCCATTCATAACCATTCGTAACTTTCAACTCATAACATAGCATAGTCATTCGTACTTAATATAACATACTCACCATACTTAACATAGCATAATCATTTGTTCTTAACATAACATACTCATCATACTTAACATAGCATAATTTCCATACATAACATCACATATCGTAGCATATCATGTCACACTGAACATATAAAAGCATAATGTATGCATGGTCTGGTTGTGCTCGTATTATGCTTTTTTTATTCATTCTATCTTACTTTCTTAGCTTATCTTACTTATGGGGCCCTTACTTGAGTGTACGTACCCGGCGCGCAACTATGGAGTGGTTGGGACGGCCAGTCCATTTCCAACTCAAACCATAGTCCAACCCGTCCTCGGACGGGTGGTACGACACAGGCAAGCTTGTTTGCCGTCTTGCTTACTTGTCATGTCCTACTTAATCTTATTATTCTTGTAAGATTAGGTGAACATGCTTCATGTAACATACTTACATGCTTCATAACTCAATCATCAGAGCATAACATAACATTCATCGTGAACGTACCTTGGCTTAGCTTGCATCATTACTTGGCTTCCCATAAGCCATAATTTGAACATATCATAAACACATCATTTCATACCATACATCACAACACATAGCAATCAATCTACCATACCACATGGCATACAGCAAGGCATAGCATCACATAACAACCAATGTCAAACACCCCTAGCATACATCTAGCATACTTTGGCAAGTACCAATTAAAGCCTATGCTGTAGGCGGAGTTGTACTTACCTCTCTTGCTATGTCCCACGTAATGCTGCTCTTCCTCTGAGTACAGCTGTAGGTTACGTCCTGTTCGATTAAGGACATAGTCTAGTTAAACTCGTGAAACGTTGGTGACGTAACCAACATGCTTACATGATCCTGGTTGTATGTCCCTTTGTGCACAACGTCTTATTTGGTTACACTTAATAACCCTATTGTTATGAATTTGTTTCTTAAAAAGGTTACATTGGGTAACCTCGTATGCTAAGCCCACAATATACCATTAGGGTTAGATCATCTTCCAACCTTGGGCTTTTTCTTTAATCCACAAACTATCAGGTTATGTCCATTAACCCTTTATCTTAGCTCAATTGGTATCCTTTAGGGTTACATTAGATAACCCTTAAGGTCAAACTAAGTCAATATTGTTAGTCAACCAAAATCAACTATGGTCAACTATGGTCAACTACGGTCAACTATGGTCAACCCCCTATGGGTCAACCTTTGGGCCCTGGATTTGACCCGGTAACTCGGGTATAACTTCCGGTTACCATTCGTGAACCATTTGGTTACTAAACCCTAGTTTAAAAATTCTTATTTTCCTTAACTTGGAAAATTTAGTATATTAACTTTAAAAATTCTTCACTTAACTCATAAAAATTCATACTTTTGGATTAGAGCTTTATGAAATCATTTGAGGTTGAAAACTGCCTTTAGAACAGTTTTCCATAGTTAAAACAGTACGTTTTGGAAAAATACATTTTTTCTATACAGTTTTTAGAAAATCGTGTGTAGGAATTTTCTGCTCCATGCATAGTCTTTAGAAAACAGTGTTATTTTAAAAATCCACTTCGAATTTGAAAAAGTTTTTTTCACGAAAGTTCTAGTTCTCGAAAAATCCTAAAACTTTCATGTTTTACGAAAAATTAAATTCGGACTCTAACTGGTCCATAATCTTGGTTGAAACCACCTGACCATGCATAAAACCCGGGCATGGTTAGGCTCAGGTTTTCACTAAGACCGAGGCCATTGGAGTCTCATTTTGAAAATCTGTTTACGCTACCCCCTAGGAAAAACTCTTTTGAACAACTTTCATGTTTTACGTTTTTCCCAATTCGGCCTCTAAAGGCCTCAAATTTCACTTTTTAGAAAACTAGGCAGTTCCATCCGAACTGGCAGTTTTTGTGTTTACATTCATTTTACGTCCTATTTCGCAGAAACTAACTCAACCGAATACGCAGGAGCCTAAATAGCATACATGCAACGTTTTCTAACTTCCCACATGAACAAACATGTAACTCTAACGTGTCCATGTAAACCAAAACAGATTTGCCCTTGCCTAAGGTTTGCATGCTTCTAGGTTTGCATCACAATCCAAACATTTATCTCATGCCATTCTTATCTAGCACTAGCAACCTAGCATAATTGCCACAACCGGCTTGCACAAAACAGGGCACATACCAACCATCTAATCAGACAAATCCTAGCATTGCAAGCAAGCATAAACATATAGCAAATAAAAGCATAAACAAACCACCTTTAAAACCCTAATCAAGCACCACACCTAGTCTAGGGTATTTAAAATAAAACTTGAGCTTATGCTTTTACAAACTTTGACTTGAAATACAAATAAAATTCCAATTGAAATCAAATGGGAGGGTTAGGGTTTATGGGAGATTTACCTTGGCTAACCCTAGAGATGGGTTAGGGCTTGGAATTGAATTTCTCCCTCTCCCTTGGTCTTCCAATCACTCGGTTTTGCCCTCCAATTGGGCACCAAAATTTTTCACCTCACTTGGTGATTGTTTCAAGCCAAACTAAAACTCTCCTAAACTAGCCCTCTTCAATTTTTCCTTTCCCTTTTTCTTGCTGACCCATGGCCGAACTTCACACTCACCTAGGGACACCCAAAACTTCTTTTGGTTTCTTGGTTGGTGATTTCTCCTCACTCTTGGCCAATAACCAATTTTTCCCACTAATATTTTCTCTTCCTTTTCTTCTTTTCCACACTCGGCCACAACCAGAAAATGGGTCTCCAATTTTTTTTCAACTTTCTCTTGGTTCCTAGCTTGAAAAACCGAACACCCCTCCTAGGGTTTTCCCTTGGATCTTCAAATTTTTTTCTTTGTTCTTTCTTGCTTTCTCTTGCTAGGATTTTAGAGAGAAAATTTTGCAAGAGGTTAGTGGATTTTTCCCATTTTTCCAGCGCAAAAATCTGCCCATCTCATGGGTATTTATAGGCATTGGGAAAACTTTGTAAAATTCTAAAATGACCCCATGAGAATTAAAATTTGCATACTTGGCATGCAAGGTGGCCGGCCATTCCCTTGTGGAACAAGGCTAAGATGACCTCATCATGGTGACATCATCTAGGTGACATCATTATGCTTACATCACAAAATTTCTAAAATTTGCACTTTGGCCCCAAAAGCTAAAATTCTTGCAAATTTGCCCCTTAGGTGGCCGGTCACTTGCTTGGAGAACAGGCCAAGCTTATCTCATCTTGATGACATCATCTTGATGACATCACTATGCTTACATCATCAATTTTCTAAAATTTACACTTTTACCCCAAAAGATAAAATTTTGGCATTTTTGCCCCTTAGGTGGCCAGCCATGTCACCATTCTAGAGACTTCCAAAACTTTCTTTCCAAGCTAAATAATCCAATTATGATGTCATAAATTGAGGATAGGATGATGTCTTCCATATTAAGCATTGTTTGGCTTTTCCTCAATATACAGTCCATTTTTAAGCTGCACAGATATTTTTAATACTGTGTTCACTTAAATACAGTATTGTTATACTGTACTACAGTCCAAAATTTATTTGTGTAAAAATGGACTGTAAAAATTTTTTTCTTATTTTTCAAGTCCTTTTTGCCCTTGATCCCTACTAAGTGTGCTTGATTTTCTAAGGTGGTTTTAAACGCCTATTTAAGCTATCTTGCCTATAATGTTGAGTTTTACAGTATCTTTTTCATACTGCATCACATAATGTTGCAAAATCAACCAGTTGACCGCTCTTGGTCAAACGTTGACTTTCTTGGTCAAATTTGACTTTTTCAGTCAAACTTTGACTTTTTCAAAATTATGTACTTTTTCGTTCTTTTTGACTTAAAAGGGCGTTTGCTAGCCTTAGCAACCTATTTTGAGTCTTATTGAGCCATAAGATCTCGAAAAAAGTATGAAAAACTCTTAACTGGCCTTTTCCATAAATACTTCCATGGTATGCATTTAATTCCTTTGAAAAGGAAACAGTAACATAGAATTTCAAGGTATTACATCTATACTGCCGGCACATATGCAATAATATCCATTGATTTTTTTATGTGCATTTGGAGACTTTTTGTCTTTAGTCTTCCATTTACTTGGTAAGCAAATATCACCGTCAAATACCTGGCAATAAATAAATAAATAAAAAGGTGAGGAAAATCAATCCCTAAATTCAATAGTTTGCTAATTAATAATGGTTTAACTATGTTCCTTTATTTCCTTTTCCTATCTGCCAGTTATGAATAATAAAATATAGTAACGACAAGGTATAAGTTATGAATAATAAAATATAGTAACGACAAGGTATAATGAAGGTTTTTTTTTTTTTTTTTTTTTTTTTGGCACTAAATAGGTACATTGAAGTTAACAATTAAAGTATAAAGATGTAAACAACATAACATTGTCCGTATTTGTAAAAGCCAAATACCCAAAACACCCTTTATCTTGTTATAGTATCCCTATAACCCCCTCTCTTATTTGTGCAAGTAGGTAAACTACTCCATGTGTTTGTAAAATCAATCATAAAACACATTCTGAGCCAGTGATGAAGTCATGAATTTTGGTTAGGGACTAACAACTACAACAAGTGTTTACACAAAATGAACAATTATTAAATACTATGATCGTCTACGATATATCCACTAGTGCCCAAAAAGAAATGAGAGAAAAAACAAATGGACTCACTGAATAGACATTCCATGCTGTTGGAAAATATCTTGTCAAGTGTTTAGAGATATTAGTTGGAATTCGACCTAAAATATAGATTCTTTTTTTTTTTTTTCAATTTTTTAGGTGAATAAGTTAAAGTTTTTAAGTTTTCATGTGGACTTGCATTTATTATTTTTAGTCCTGTTATTTTAATGGATGTGAATTACACATGTAAATTCAAAAATAGTTGTTGAGATATTAAATAAGTAATTTCTATTTTAACATCTATTCTAATACATATTTTAAGTTATTTGATTAAAACTATATTAAATATAAGAAATAAGATTTTTAAAAAACAGAGAGGAAATATTAGAAAACATTAAATGAACATCATAATAAATCGTAACATCCTCATCATATCCAAGAAACGATTAAAGAACATCATCATAAAGAGGAAAGATTTGCTACCAGAAGGGCATTATTTGTTAACGGAACAAAGATTGGCGGAATGGATGTTACCTTTTGAAATTGTGGGGGAGGGGGGGAATGTTACAAGGCCTATTATTTATGGGGAATTTTTTTAATTAATCTTTTTGTTTTTTTTTTTTTAAAAAAACTAAAACATCCTTAATTTCCTTGATATGTGCATGTTAGGTGAGTTTTTCCATTCAAAAACTAACATTAGCGAGCAAAATTCTTACAAATTTCAAAGTTGGAGGGGAACAGATGTTACGTTTTAAAATTCAGAAGGTAAAGTGTTACTATGCTAATAATGCAAGGGGGATTTTTGTAATTAATCCACAAAGGTTTTGAAGAGGGTTAATATGTGAATTTGAAACAAACACATCTAAAAGTATAATAAGAAAAGTTGAGAAACAAGCACTACTAATTTAGATCTCAAGCTCAAATGAGTCTCAGTACCACAAAGTACATAACAAGTTTAGGTAACGAGCAATTCATATGTAAAGGGATGTTTTGCCTCCCAAAAATTATTGAGTACACTTCAATCTATATATCCCAATAACTCTCCTCCTTCTGTAGGAAAGAACTTAAATACACATTTAGCTCTACATGTAATGGTGTAGACTTGGTCACTTCTACATTTAATTGTTGAACAAGTCATAGTTTGAATATTAACTTTCTAGATGAATGCAAATCAATAAATTATAACTTGGTAATGTTTTGAGATCTTAAAAAAGGAGTTTTCACTTTTTCCCTTTTCCCTTTCCGTTGTTCCCATTTTGCTTGCATTGAAATGAAGAAAGCAGAACACCTTCAACAAAGTCACATCACAAACACACTATACACAATGTGGCTTCCATTTTTTTTTTTGCCTAAACTTGCAGATACTATCGAGCTTGTACTGCCGACATTGTGATATTTATCTGTGAAGGCCTTCTTAGTCTTCTAGGGGAATCAATTTCTGTCAAACTCAAGTAAGTTGACAAGGCAGGTTGGTTTGGATCTGGCAAATGTGTTCTTTTGTTCCCAAGCATGGACACGACATCAGACATGGATGGCCGATCTTCGGGATCTTCTTGAACGCATAAAAGTGCTACCTGTATGCATAGCTGAAACTCATTCACACGATATGTATTCACCAATGTTGGATCCAGTAATTCCCCAATGCGATCGTCTTTCCATAGGTTCCAAGCCTTCACAGATTTCAACATATTTTTAGCTTTTAGTTGAAACTGATAGTGAAAATGTATGAAAATTGAACATATATAAATTTAGTGACATGATATCTAGTAGTAGTGTATATTTTATGAACGTCAAATAAGAATCGTATCAGAATCGAGCTATTTGCAAATGTAATAAACAAATTCTGGTGAAAATCTGATGATCTAGAAATGTGCACCACTTGTAGGATATTTTTGTTTAACTTGCCGAATAACTCTCCTCAGATGTATTAAAAAAATGATTATTGTAATTACTTACATATCCTAGCAAGCTCAATGAGCGGTTCAAATACTCGAAGCTTGTGGTGTTTTTCTTGCCACTAACTATCTCTAGTAAAATGACTCCATAGCTGAACACATCGGATTTTGTTGAGAAATGGCCATGTACTGCATATTCTGGAGACATATAACCACTGTTTCCAGTGTTGAAGAGAGAAAGGCATTATTCAGCAATATAGATATATGAAAATCACAAATTTTATTCGAAGACAAAAAAAGATAAAAACTTACTATGTCCCAACAACCCTTCTTGTGATGCCTTGAGACTCATTCTCCTGACAAATTCTTGCCATGCCAAAATCCGATATTTTGGGGTTCATGTATGTGTCCAACAAAATGTTACTAGTTTTCATATCTCGGTGAATGACTCGTAATCTCGAGTACTTGTGCAGATAGAGAAGACCTTGTGCAATCCCTTCGATAATGTGCAATCTTTGTCCCCAATTCAATAGTACCCTTTTCTTTGTATCTGTATCAATCGCCAATTCGATCACAAGAAGTCGATATCAACATTCTAATTAGAGAGACAGAGTGATAAAAATATTCATACCAAATATGAATAAATCCAAGCTTTGGTTTGCCATGTACTCGTAAACTAATATCCTTTCTTCTTGGTGAATGCAATAACCCAGAAGCTTAACCAAATTTCTGTGTTGGAGCTCGGAAATGAGCTGCACCTCGTTCTTGAACTCCTGAAATCCTTGTCCCGAAGATTTCGAAAGTCTTTTGACAGCAACTTCATTGTCATATAAGTTACCCTGTATCAAAAAACCGCATACTATTTAGTTCTTAAATGATGGCAAGTATGAACATTTTGCAAAGGGTCGTCTGTAAAATGACAAAGTTAAGACAGAAATTAAAGTAAAATTTGTGTTTCAGAAATCAGACATACCTTATATACCGGCCCAAATCCACCTTCTCCGAGTTTATTTGCGAGTGAGAAGTTATCAGTGGCATCTGCTATGCTGGAAAAGCTGAGCAGAGGCAATTCATGGATGTGCTCTTTGGTGAGTCCTCTAACATTTTTGTCATTATTTGTTCCGCTAGAACCTAAAAATGCTGAGAACCGCTTCATTCTTTCCCGCAGTCCACTTTGGCTTATATCTATACCTGGTTGATACACACCAGTGATCTCTTTTAGAGTAATGTGGCAAAGATTGTAGAAATTGAAAGCGTTTTTTCCGTAGATATAAAATACCTATTTTATTGGACTTTCTCATCAGTAAACAAGAGAGCAAAATGATGACAAGAAACATTATCAGTGACACAACTGGAGCCACAATTTTTAGCAGCAGATTCTTCACCCCTTGATTATCTTAAAAAAAAAAAAAAAAAGTGTGAGGGTCATAAGATAGTTTAAACCATCATATCAAATCAGAATTATATCAGATTAAAAAGGTACATCAGTTTAACAGAACTCCATGAAAATATGATGTGCCTGTTGATAGGGGTTAATTTTTTCTTACGCTACCAAAGAATTAGGAAATAAAGAAGTGCAAAACTTACCCGAGTCAATCTGAACACCACCACGAACATAAATAGTTTGGTTTGCCCTGTCTAATTTCTGCAAATTCTTCTTATCTCCATGATAAAGCAAGCACATGTTATTGTCACCTTGGTAAGGTGCATATGCAGTACAGGAACAATTGCTCTTGCATGTCAGCTTACAATCAGTAAGGCCCAGCCGAGCTGGAAAAATTACCGTCATCGAGTTTGGAGCAATTCCTTTGATCTCTGAGAACTCGTCTCCGTTCCAACAGTTGGATGGTAAGAACGTCAAACATTCGGTCGAGTTAACATTAGCTAATCCACCACCACATAACGAATGCTTCACAACCGAGATCTCTTCGCCCACCATTGTGATCTCATCAATCTCCCCGTCTGGTGTTAGCTCAAACCAAGATGAAGGGACATCAGAATCGCCATTATTGCTGAAGGTGATATACGCTTCCTTCGTATTAGAAACAAAGCTGAAGTTGTAATCCTTTGACTTTGTCTGGAAAATAAACAGGAACTTCTGTCCATCCCAGAAGCCAATTTCTTGAGATTTACCGTCGGTGGTACGCAAAAGGTCAAACCGTGTTCGGTTATTCTCATCCATACCGAAAACGAAATTACCTTTCGAGGGCTCTAACGGGCTTGACCATGAAACAAGATATTGTTTCCTTACATAACCCGTGTCCAAGTTGAATAATCCCAGTCTCATGCCAGGCAGAAAAGTATCGGTCGGGTAATCGAAACTCTGCCAAACAATCGTCTCCGCTTCCATAAGAACAAGATTTCCAGAATCAAGAAGCTTACAGATGGTGTGGTTACTTTTTGCAGTTCTTCCATTGTTTAGAACCGTCTGAATTCCAGTTATGTCATTCAACACCAAGTTCCCATCGCTTCCTATGTGCAGAGAAGCCGAGTTTTGCACTAAAGGACTAGCTTGGTTACCAACCCAAATCGCCTTCTTGTACTTGTCATTCTTGAACCAAATTCCCAAGTATTGCTTTGGCACATTCCCGAGCGGAAAGAAGCCTAATTCGAAAACCCCAAGAGAGGAAACTAAGGTTTCGTTGCCGCTTAAGGTCTCCCCGGGCTTAAGAGTGTCCGAGGCATGAGATGTACTGAGAAAAAAGAAGCAGCAAAAGAGATTGAGAAAAACAGAATAGGCTAATAATAACTTGAATATCTCCATGTATGAAAGAGGTTATGGGATTATAATTAGAGAACTAAATATGCCATTGAAATGGCTATAGAAGATAGTGATTTACACAGGATTAGAGAAGACTAAAATATTAATGCTATAATTTCTTGCATAAGAACAACAATCTAATAATAATAATAATAATAATAATAATAATTATTATTATTATTATTATTATTATTATTATTATTATTTTGCTTGAAAAAACAACTATATTAGTTTGTTGACTTGACAATTTATGAAGTTATCAATACCCGGAAACATTAGAGGTGGCAATGACGCAAAGATATAATAATTTGGTGTTGTACCAAGTAAGACTTGGAAGAAAATTCCATGCTAGAAATTTGTGTAACTTTTTTGTTACTACTATCATAAGAAAAGATTCGACAGCTATATCCATTCAATTCTGTTCACTTCATGTCCTTCATGTTAGTTAAAAGTTTTTATCTCAATTAAAATATCATATCTCAATTATTTTAACAGGACATGTTATTATTAAGAGACATACAAGAGGATACAAATAAATGGATATATGAGCCAAATCTCATGAGAAAAGGTGGAATTGAATAAGTTTTTTTTTTTTTTTTTTTTGGGCACAATTGTCCCTGAATCTTTCGTGTTTGGCAAACTAATCTCTGAACTAAAAATCATCGAAAAGTTCAAGGGGTGTTTTTCCCAAAAAAAAAAAAAAAAAAAAAAAAAAAAACCAAGAAGTTATTTAGGAAATTTCCATGTCTCTTTTTCTAGCTTGTTGTTTTGATGTGTTTTACTGAGAACAATGTCTTACTGTGTGGGTAGAGGAAAATAAATAATATACTTCAAAGCAAAGTTAAAATAAAAATAAATAAATAAAAGAGGTGATATTTATAATTATAAGATTCCATTTTTATCTAGAACCCTGATAGCTAAAGTTGTCACCACATATAGAAAGAGCCACAGAAAAGTTGTGAAGACAATAGAAGTCAACTGTAGAGATAAATAGCCATAAATTCGTCCTATCGTAATGTATTTGTAAAAAATATGCAAATTAAGACCAATTCTAATTCTAATGCAAGTCTTATTGGCTGGTCAAAAGAACAAGCCTGCATCAAATCGGATTGACTGACTTTATAATTGTTAGGTGATATTTGGATAAATTTGATTTGCCCAAAGTCTCGCTCAACTAGAATTTCTCTGGAACCCACAATCGAATTCTAACTTATGTTCTGTCTTTTAGTGTAGGAAAAAAAAAAATCATGTTATTTTAAATGTGATGTGAGCTCTCTGTCGGTTTCCATGCTTAGATGCTGAGTATGAATCACTAACGTATTTAATTCGGCAAATAATTTTTAATAAATGTCAATTGTAAAAATATTTTATTTTAAAATTTATTAATTAATTTATTTATTTTGAGTGGCGTTCTAAAGAAAAAAAAAAAAGTCGGGTATAGATTTCAAAACAGTAAAAAATTTGGGATAAATTAGAATCTTTTAAATTATTTTTAAAAATATTTGATTTAAAACTATGTCAAAGGACTTAGCCTATAGTGTCTTAGTTGGATCTATCTATAATTATTTGTGTTATTTCTTTGGGAAGGTTCTTGTAATCAATTTATTTGTGAGTTGTATGAGTTCTGAAATAAGTGTGAAATAATGTGCTATACTAAAAATTTAGTATTTACTTAGAAAATTTTTCTCATCTGTATCTGTGGGGGAGAAAATATTTCATTATAAAACGACATCATATTGAAGAATAAAACAACGAAGAACTTAAAATGGTGTCATTTTGATAAGTAACTACGATTTGATGGAAAGTAGAGTTCAATCAAGGCTCGTACTGAAGAGATGCGGAATGATAAGCAGACCAAGAAAAAGAGTGATTCAGAGTAAAGATGCTGAGCTGGCATAAGGACTCACCAAAATCTATAAATAGGAATTAAATTCTAGAATCTGGGGATTTTTCTTTTTACTTTTTGAGAATTCAAAGAGAGAATTGTAGAGAGAGAAGCTCTGAGAATTCTTAAGAGAGAAACCTAGTAATTGTACTTCAAACTTTCCAAAAATAAAATTCCTTTCGACTTTCATTTTCAAATTTACTTTTTCTTGAGAGAAAATTTAGAATTTATTGTTTGGGATTATAAGTGAAGAAAATCATCCCAATGGTACCCTAGTTTTTAACACCATTTTTTATGTTATATTTAATACTAGCTATCAAAATGTGTCAGCCTTAGCGGGCCGGCCTTAGTGGCCCAGCATGAGTATGATACGCTAAAAAGTGGGTATGACACGACACGACACGACACAACATGATTATTACATGGGCCCAGCCTAGCACGTTTACTTAAGTGGGCCATACTTAATGTAATTTTTAGGTACAAAGCACGTTAAGAGCACGAGCATGTTAAGGGCACGGCATGAGCTTAGGCATGAGCATGATAAGAGGCACAAATATGGTACGATAATTAGGCCTGGCAATTCGTGTTAAACATGTCAATCGTATCAGCCCATTTCCGGCCCATTTATTTTCATGTTAAACGTGTCGACCCAATTTCAACACAATTATTAATCGTGCGGTCCAAACCCATTTATTACGTGTCGCTCTCGTGTCATGTCACCGTGTCATGTCCGAATAATTTGAAAATTCTAACGAATAATTTAAAATTTCTAACATAAATGTGTTAAACGTGTTAATCGTGTCAGTCCATTTCCGACCCATTTATTTTCGTGTTAAATGTGTCGACCCAATTTCGACCCAATTATTAATCGTGCGGTCCAACCCCATTTATTACGTGTCGTTCTCGTGTCGTGTCACCGTGTCATGTCTAAAATTGCCGGCCCTAACGATAATATTATTTTTTTTAAATGATATTTTTAATATTTTTCATATAAGACTTATGGTGTTTTTTATTTTATTAGGAAGATTTCATTTCTTTTGAGTTTTTACTTGACAAGGTTATCAATATTATAATTTCTTGTTAATACTAAGCTTCGTTTTTGTTAAAAATCAATTTTTTCTATGGTTCTTACTTATCTAAAATTTTTGTTGTCAAGCACGATTAAGGCACAAGATACATTAAGAGTGTGGTACGTTATAAATGGTTTGTGAGCCAGTCTTAACGTTATAACTATTTTATGAACACAGCTCGGCATGGCATGTTTATTAAGTAGGCCGGCAATGGCATGGTACGAAGCATTAATGGGCTCAAAATAAATGGGTCGAGCAGGCCCGTTTGACATCTCTAGCCTATAGTAGTGATATATGCCAAATTTAGTACATATAATTGACATGTTGTTTGTTCGGCAATTGTTTATAAAATTATAATTTCTACATTTAGGAAACCATAAAACCAAATTTTTCGTTAAAAAAAAAATAAATGCTCGAGTAAGTGGCATTAATGTACTGAACTAAGAAATAAAGATACAATATGCTGAATAATTAAGAGACCTGAATTCTAATTTGAAACTTTGAATATGAATTTACATGACATGTAAGTTCTAATTATTTTCTCACAATACATGTTTCAAAAATTGTCTTATCAATTAATATAATAAGATCTACGGGTAAAAAAAAAAAAAAAAAATTTATCACCAATTTACCCGATATCAAAACTTTAGATTAAAATTGGGATTCGTAAGGTTACTCTTGACGTTTTAAATTGCCGTATATTCTAAAATGGCACTAATGGACTGAAACACAAAATGAATAGTTACAATTAAATTATGATCCTTTTCAATTAAATTTTACATTAATACTGACATTTACATTGAAAATTAAAAAATAACTAAAAAGCTTAAGAGGCTTTTATATATTTCATAGATTTGAGAGGTTATTGACTCCATCCACTATTCATGAGAGGTGTTAGCATGCGTGCACATCGTCCGACAGCTTTGAAAATTTTGGTGGTGGGAGAAAAGACCATTTTAATCACGACTATTGATTTACATGTAATTTATCAAGCGAGGTAGCAAGTTCTTGAATCGCGTCCTATTATTCCTTATCACTCATACTGTTTCTTTTTTTTTTTTTTTTTTAACGGTCCAGAAAAAAAAAAAAAAATCTCCGTCTGGAGTTTTATCTTGCAACACTATTAGAGAAAGTTGAATTTAACATACAATCTTCGACAATAGTCTGGATTTAATTTTATTTATTGAATAAACAATTTTTTTTTTTTTGAAGATTTGATAGCTTTTAATAACTTTATGTGATTGTAATTTGTGATGTTATAACAAAGCTTATTCTTAATGTTCTAGTAAAATTTTCTTTCATTTTTTAGAGTATGTGAATATAAGCACATTGCTGAAACATGTTAAACTTTATATACTTTTCTCCCTATATCGATATATACTTTTAGTTTTGACTACAAATGTGATTTTTTTTATATATAAGGGTAAATATGTCATTTCACGTAGCATAAAACATTCGACTCAATTGGTACTTGGTCGTAAACAGGGCACTTTCCCTATCCGATTCCGAAGCCGTGTATAGTAGTAGGAAACGCACCCAGTCAAGTCAAATTGCAATGCAATTTTGTTTTCTTTTTCTTTTTACATTAATTAAAATCACATTAAAATAAAAAAAGTATATAAAATTAATTAAATTTACAAAATTTGATAGTTTAGAAATTTTTTGTCATATCTTAAAAAAAAAAAAAACAAGAAGAAATTTTTTGGCATCACTAAATACTAATAGACATAAATTAAAATCATTTATTTGGGAGAATCATTTTCTAACATTTTAAATGTATTTATTTCTCAACATTTTAAATTGGTGTTCGAAGAAAAAAAAAAGAATGAAATGAAATGTTATAAAATATTGTTATTTGTCACTTCTAGGCGAATTTCTAAATAGTATGGGGCAATATTTTGGTGTTATAAATATTTTTTAACGGTGCTAAACGTTTTCAATTGAAATGTCCATTAAAATGGTTTCATCCTAAATGGTTTTATTCAAATGTTTCTCTAAAACTGACCAAAATTACGTTGAAAAATGAAATTTAAAAAAAGAAATTTAAAATTAAAAAAAAAAAGGCCCACCGGCTGCCTTATTTCTAACTTGATCGTTGAAAAATGAAAGTGGCTGCTGTGCTCATGAATAAAATTGATTGAACAATTATTGTAGAGGGAATAGAAAAAGAAGAAAAGAGAATTAATATCTCAAGAAATGTTCCTTATCATTCAATGAAGGTTGTGTGCATAGATATTCAAAGTTTTGGAATTAAAAATTATGCTTAAAGTTTATAACTTTAGTTTATGTCCATTTTCAGTAAATTGTTATTTCAATAAAGATAAATTATTGATTTATTGAACATTTTTGATAAATCCATTCAGACATAGTAAATTAATGAAGGTAGTGGTTCTGGATTTTTTTATTTATTTATTTTTTAATTTGATATAAAATATTTAGGTTCTTTTCACAAATGACCAATGAAAATTATTATTTCAATAAATTAGACAAATTATTGATTTATTTAACTTTTTTAATAAATCTATTCGGACATTATTATTTATACTAAATAAATGTAAGTCGGTGAATAGTTTTTTTTAATTTTAATTTTAATTTTTACTTTTGCTGCTTTGCTTTACTATTCAGTAAATAGTATTTTTTTTTAACTTTTATTGCTTTACTACAGTTTTTTTACCGCCTTATTACAGTAAAAGGATGCAATATTTCATTATTTAATTAACAGTGATTTTTTTTTTTTTAAATTTTTTTGCTTTTGCTGTACAGTTTTTTTTTCTACAGTAATGCATAGTAGTTGCTTTTTCTACATTAAACTACCGATTTTGCCCCTATCCTATGTGCTGATTTTGACTTATCTATAGTGAAAGGACAGTTTTGTCCTCACATATTTTACTGTTTTATCTATAATGTAGAGACTTTTTTGCCCCTCTGATTTAGTTGGGTTTCTTTCATCTACAGTGAGTTGACATTTTTACCCATTTTATGCAGAAATTGCCGGCTACCCACACAGTATAATTACCGTTTTACGCCTCTTTTTTAGTTCGTTTTCTTTTTCCTACAGTGTGTTGCCGGTTTTACCTCTATTTATAGTTTGTTTTTTTTTCTTAATATTATTTTTACCTTTTTTTTATGTTAAATTTTAGACATTAGATTCTGATCTATTGTTGTATTTTGTTTTTGCTCACTTTGTTTTTTTTTTTTTAATTATTTTTAAACGATTTTTTACTTTAAATTTTTTATCTTTATTTTGATTTTTTTTGTGTGTGTCTTTTTTGTTTATTTTGTTCTATTTTTTAAATAC
Source organism: Ficus microcarpa (assembly GCA_025413485.1). NCBI lineage: Eukaryota > Viridiplantae > Streptophyta > Magnoliopsida > Rosales > Moraceae > Ficus > Ficus microcarpa. Next base: position 29,399,109 of record CM046376.1, read on the forward strand.
CCCTTTTTTTTAAGGATTCTGCATGTAATTTTTTTTTCTTTTTTGTTTGTTTTGTTTTATATTTTAAAAATCATTTTTTTTAGTTTTTGCATGTATATAACCTGATAAAATTTTTTTTATTTTTTTTAAAATAGTTAAAAAAGGAGAAAATGAGATATATATTTTATTTTGTTACAATGTTTTTGTTAGGGTTAGTTTTTTCCGATTCTTTTGAGTTTAAAGATTTTTTTTTGTTTTAATTTTTTTCTTTAAATGAGTATAACTACAGAAAAAATTTTCTTTTTTGCTTTTGTTTTCGTTTTTATTATTGTTAGTACTATTATTATTTTAATTTTGTATCTTCACTGTTGGGAGAGATTTTGAGAAGAATTATACTCATTATAATTATAATATTTATCTTAACAAACAGTTTTTATCATATAATACTCAATTTATTTATTTATTTATTTTCCTTCTTCGTGCAATATACGGATATTAAACTCGTAGTAAACTAATGAAGGTGGTGCTTTTGGATTCTTTTATTTATTTATTTATTTTTAAATTTATTTTCATAAATGACTCATGAATTATACTCTTACTTTAAAATTGATTCTTAATTTTTAGTTTTGTACGTCACACTACCTCGGACTTTATTATTGTTATGACAATGGCCATTCTATGAATATTCTGTTAAAAAATAATTATACAGAAACTGAATACTCTCAGATCACGTGATATTTATTTAAAGTTAAAATCGTAATTAAATGTTTTTGGTATGGAAAATGTACCATCAAAATAGCTCTATGATGTAGAGTTTCCGTGATATATCTTTCATTAAAGCACATTTTACCTCCAAAAAAACATGGTTGGTTAGGTGAGGAGTAATTAGCACATTTTCCTTTCAAATTTGTCACCCTTTGACAATTTATCTCCAAATTTCTAGTTTGACAACTTACTTCCTGAACTTTCTAAATTGTTATAATACATCTCATTTGGCTTGACTTCCAGTTAAATTGTTGACAAATAACTCACATACGTCTTATGTAAAAAACGAAAATCCAATTTCTAACAAATTTCCAAATCTAATGTAAATGTTAATGTAAATCTTCCAAATTCAAGTCTTTAAGCCTCCGTTTGATTCTCAGGTGTGAACATAAGTTTTTCAGTTTTTGTCTTTTTCTGAAAAGTTAACAAAAATTATAATTAGTTTTTAAAAAGTCAACCAATTTTAAGATAAAAATTTCATCTCAAACTTTTGTTCCAAACGTACCATAATTTAATGTAAATTTTATAAAATGAGACACAATGTAATAATTTAGAAAGTTTATAGGGTAAATAGTAAAAATAAAAAGTTAAGGGGTAATTTGTTAAAGGGATAAAAAGTTGAAGGACAACAGTGCAAAAATACCCGGTGGGCGAGATAATGAGCAGCAAAACGCTACCAGTCTCCACGGTCGTTTATTTCCCAGTTCCCTCGCACCTCGTGCCTCTCCAAGTAATATGAACCCCACCAAATGATCTCCGACTGTTTGTGAAATTGCCTCTGAGAGAAACCCAGCTCTTAAAACACTCAAAAGAGATGATTCCGAAGCCAGTGCGCGCGCTGCTCACGGGTGCGTCGGTAATCCTCGGAGGAGTCTTCACTCTCAACCTCATTTCCTCTGCCACCATCGGGGCCCTTCGGTTGGCCACCGAATCCAAAAGGGTAATAAAAAAAAAAAAGAAAAAAAAAAGACAAAAAAGCAGAACTTTTCACCAACTCTTTAAATTTTTCTCGTTCTTTTATCTATTAGAATTCAATTCATTTTCTGGGTTTTTGTGCAGAGGAGTGTGGCGGTTCCTTGCTGGGTTTGTAGAGGAAAAGGGTTTTACATCTGCAAGCTGTGCAAAGGAAATGCCACCATTCAATGGTCTCCTTTGTTTGACCCTGTTGCCATTAATCCTTGTTTGTGTCCCACCTGTGACGGGAACAGGTCAGTTTGAATTCCTTTTCGATGTTAATTTTCATTTTGGTGCTTAAGCGTAGATTTATGTGCACACATACAACCAAGCATTTTCGGTAGCTGCAGTAGAAACGTTACTATAGTAAACCTTTCTGTTAATTGTTAGATGGAATCCATTAGTTTGTATCACTTTTTGATCAATTTGTTGCCGGATTCTATCCATAAATTAATAAAAAGGACTATTGCAGTGACACTTTGATAGTTTAGGGTCATTCAAGCTACATAAAAATAAAAATTAAAAAAAAAAAAAAGGGGGGGACCAAAGTTGAAAGTTTAGGGACTAAACGAGTAATTTACTCATTTTTAAAAGATATTATAGGGAATTCCACTTAAGCTTGTAAAGTATTTGTTGCAAAGCTCTGTTAAGGTTTTGCAAGTTTTACCTTTTGAAGATGTTTATAAAAGCCAAAACTCTGTTCTTCTTTTATTGAAATGCATCTCATTTGTTTCTTGTGATGCCAAAGCAATTTTATTTTATTGAAATTCATTCTATTTTTTGTGGTTTTTCCTGGAATTTCAGAGTACAACGCTGTCTTAATTGTCTGGGGAAGGGGTACGATTGAGTTCCAAAAGAGGCATTATTTTGGATTTGAAATTTTTGATTCCTTTGTAAGTGAACTGGTTTCACATTTAGTATGCCTTTATTTGCATCTATGTTACAATTTCCTTGAAACTAATACATATACAAACATTGGAATATAATCCTATAATTTTCAGTACTTTACATTGAGTAACTTTTGTTTGATACACTGTATAGAATAGCTACAACGATAATGAACAATAACTTCAAACGATCAAATATGATATTGTCATAATTTCTGCACGTCTATCTTGGGTGATAGTATTTTGTTTACTACATCATGGCCAAGATGCATTATGAAGCCTTTAAAAAAAAAAAAAAATACAAACAAACAAACCTTGAAACACCAATTCCTTAACAAATCTATATAAGTGTCTTTGTTGTTTAATGACTTGGAACGTTATCGGTTATGTATGCTTGAATTTGTTGCATCGTTGCTGCAGAACAATCCTAGATTATCTGGAAAATCATTATCATTTACTTGTACAAGAGTAGAAAGAGCTGATTGTTTAGGATCTGGAAGAATTCCCGTATTACTGCCAAGCATAGACACGACTTCTGACATGGTTGGTCTATCTGCCGCACTTTCTTGCGCACACAAGAGGGCAACTTAAATACACCTTTTAAATTCATTTGTTGAGCACGTTTCGGCCAATGCTGGATCCATTAGCTCCAAGCTTCTCCCTTCTTTCCACAAATTCCATGCCTAGATCGAGATGTGAGTGGAAGTTATGGTCCCTAAAGAGCAACAGACAATATTTGACACAAGAAGATAGTTAAAGCTTGCTGTTTGCACTTACATATCTAACTAGGTTTAGAGCGTCGTTTGACTGATAGAAACCTATGTTTCTCGTGCCGCTTATTATTTCAAGCATCATGACTCCAAAGCTGAAAACATCGGATTTCGCGGAAAATAGGCCATCCATTGCATACTCGAGAGACATATAACCACTGTTTCATGTTTCATAAAACTCTTGTTAGTCAACAAATGTAATAATTTTTTTTTCTTTGCCAACCTGAAGTGCAAATGATGTTTCCGTGGTGTGTTAGTAAATTTGGAGAATGAAAAAAGACTAGTTAACTTACTATGTTCCAACAATTCGGTTTGTGTTTGCTCGAGATTCATTCTCTCCGAAGATTTTTGCTGTTCCGAAGTCGGAGATTTTTGGGCTCATATTATTGTCTAATAATATGTTGCTGGTTTTCAAATCCCTATGGATAATTTTCAATCTTGAGTACTTGTGGAGGTATAGAAGCCCTTGAGTAATTCCTTCAATGACATTTACACGCTTTCTCCAATCGAGTAAAAGACTTTTCGATTCATTTGTAAAATAATATGTACAGAGTACATGTCAAAATGTCTTGAAACAAAATTAGAAAGGAAAAAGAAAATCACATTATACAAAAGGATAAGGCGTAAGTAGTAATTATAACAAACCAAAAAGGAAGGTATCCAAGCTTTTGTTGGGAAGATACTCATAAATTAATATCTTCTCTTCTCCTTTAATGCAGCAACCCAATAATCTAACAAGATTCCTGTGTTGCACTTTCAAGATTAACATAACTTCATTTTTGAATTCCTCTAGTCCTTGTCCGGATCTTTCGGAGAGTCTTTTTACCGCAATCTCTTGCCCATCATCCAATGTTCCCTACAATTATAACATTCTCACTTTCAATAGACACGTTGCAAGTACAACTTTAGAAGACAAAACAATCCTTAATCGTTATATAATCTAGTCCTACCTTATAGACAGCCCGAAACTGCCCTGACCAAGTTTATTTGCCTCAGAGAAGTTTCCTGTGGCTATTTCTATGCTCGAAAAGCTGAACAGAGGCAATTCATGATCCTTCTTCCCTTTTAGCATTAAAGTGTGTGTGATACCGTTGTCAATGGCTGCTATGCTAGTTCCTAGCTCGTGTATGAATTGCTCTGTCTCCCGGCCTACTTGATTCTGGCTGCTCTGACTTTTCCCTGCTTATTTAATGTAAGAAGAAAACATCTTTAAATTGTGGACCAAATTTAATATCATATTATCTTGTGAGATATGGCTAGGAAAATACCTTTAAAGCAGTTTTTCCGCCATGTTAAATAGCATAGTGAGCAGGCTAGAGTTAGAAGAACTAAGGAAACCAGTGGAATGACAATGATTTCCCATTGCTGCCCCTTTGTTGGAGTTTCTAGGGGGAAAATAGAAAATTTAGTGAATGGTCAATAGATAAAAGTTCCTTATGCTTTGTTAAATCAGCAAACATGAAGAATGGAATTGTAGGAATTACAAAAATGCAATTTTTGTTGCTCATCTATCAGTTGCACAAAATTGCTAGTTTGGTGGCAGTTCTGCTTAGAATGTTGCAGCTTAGCTGGTAAGTTGGTTGTGGAATGTTGTGACCGAACTTTGTACTTGCTTGCTCAAATAATGAAGATAAATTTGCCATCGAGATGGTATGAAGCACTTGGTAAGCATGATTATATCGTTGTTTATATGCTATGTAGGAGAATTATAATTACGTTTCACTTAATTCTAAGCTTTACCTTTGTCGATAGGCGGAGAAAGAGGTGGGACAACAGGCGGAGCTGCGCTGCTTCTATCCTGTTTCTGTGAAACTCTGGTGTCATTTTGTGATGTGCTGTTCCTAATGTAAAACGATTGTGCCCACTCTATGGGTATATTATCAAATCTTTTACCATGAGAAAATTTACAGCCGGACCCATCAGCTGATGCAGAACAATAAGCTTCACAGGCACAGTCATTCCTGCATATTTCTCTACAGTCATTAAGACCCAGACTGAGATTGTCTGAGGATGTCCATTCATCCATTGTCCCAAACATAAGTTGAAATTCGTCACCACTTCTGCATTCAGATGGCTGCTGCTTTATACAACCCTCGGGAGTGTATCCGTTTTCTACATCGCAGTTTTGTCCGTAGTCATAATACCAACCTTTATCAAGCTGTCCAAGAAAGATGGGAATACTCCCAGTAGAGTTCATCTCTATCCACGAAAAATTATAGTCGGTCAAAGTATAGGTAAATTAGCTCTCATCTTCATTTGATACGTGGCTGAACTTTAAGCCTTTTCCGCTCTGTGTCATGGAGAAGGAAGTAGGTAAAGTTTTTCTTATTCCAGTTCCCACTGTGCCAGTAGGGAACCCCTCTTCGCCAAATCATAATTTGTTTTGTATTGTTTGGATTGACACTAAGAGTGAACGCTCCTACAGCCGGAACTCCTAGGCCTATCCATGAAGTGAGAGACACGATTCGGGGTTGATTCAGCTTCAGACCAAACAAGCCAATTTTCATTACTGGTAGCATTGTATCCGTGGGATGATCAAAACTTTGTCACACAACCTGTTGACCTTCTTTCAAAACCAAATTTCCCGAGTTGAGAAGTGTAACACTGATATTTGAACTCGTTGCTGGTTTTTCAGAGTTTACAGTGATGGAAGTTCCCCGTTGGTCATGAATAACCAAGTTTCCGTCGTCGGTGATATTCAGATATCCCGAGGAATCAGTCAAAGGATTTTCTCTGTTGGCAACCCAAACTATCTTCAGTTCACTGTAGTTCATGTACTTGATACCCAAATAGCGATTGCCGGAGAAAATGGGATTGAAGAAGCCAAACTTGAAGACATTGTTCGGAGAGACCAAGAATTCCCAGTCCTTCATCACTCTAACAGCAGCTAATGTATCCGCTGCATGAGAAAGCCGAAGCCAAAGGAAAACGATGCAAGGAAGAAGAACCACATGGCCATTCACCATCTTGGGTCTCATTTTCAGAATGTTTTTCTAAGTCGTAATTTTTGTTAGTCAATCTAGTCGATTTCTGCGATTATTTGATCTGTATACTTCTGAACATCGCAAAGACTTGGCAGGTCTTCAAGATGGGTTTTACTTTACTTTCCAGGAAATTCTCTTTTAATTTCCAGTTTGATTTGGTCAACTAGTAATAGTGCACCTTTTTTTTTTTTGCCCCCCTCCAAATTGAAAAATTATTTTTCAAAAGAATGGAGTGGTTTACATTATAGTTTGGAATCATTTCATTGACCGTTTCTTAAAGCTTTCGGATGAGCAGTTTAAAATTCACAAATTTGTAGTCAATTGCTGTCATTTTGCTTTGTTTTTGTCCAAGAGTTGACCTACTTTTATTGCCTAGTCAGGTTTTATTTTATTTTATTTTATTTTATTTTATTTTTTTTTAATGGTGGTTGAGGAATTCAAAAAGGTGAAATTAAATACGATATTGTTGTTAGGCTAAGCATGTAATTACACCTAATTAAGAATATCATATGAGGTCCTTGAATTTTAATGATATATTATATATTTGTCCATGTTATATAATATAACTCAACCAACTAGAGATGGTGTATCACTGGCAAGCTATGGCCTTTGATTGCCAAAATTTAGCGTCGGTTTGGTTGGATGGACGAAATGATGGTGGGATGGGTAAGGTATGATGGAAGGAGAGTATGAAGGAAAGGATAGTGGATTTCTTCAATATTGTTTAGTATGATAGGACGTTAAGATAAATGATTCTTCATTCTTTAATTTGGTATTAGAAGGAACTGAGGAATGAATGATTTAATTTTATTTATGAGATTATAAATTCCCCCTTATGTAAGAAACAATTAGATTTATTAGTGTTAAGTATATTTTTGGATTGACAAAAGTCAATTATTGTAAGATCAAATTTTCGTTTTCCTTTTTTTTTTTTTGTCGAGATATTACAACAAATAGATCACTCTTTTTAAAAAAAAAAAAATATTTAAAGTAAATAGCATATTTTGAAGCTTTTTGAGGTAAGTAGCATATTAATGACACACTGTCTCTTTACAAAAATTTTGAACGTAATTTTACGTAAATTTGTTTCGTAAATACACTATTTATTATTAATGTATAATTTACCACAAATAATTTATTTTTACTTATTTTTTAAAGATAATGTTTCTCACATTTCTGCTTCGTAAACACATTTTTCACCATATGTATATTATTTACCATCATCAAAAAAATTTTCTGCTCCTTATTTATTCTTTTAAACCAGAGATTTTTGACCTAATTTCCCTCCCAATTTTGTTTTCTTCCATTTCCTCCCAATCCATCCGCATTAGGTAGGATTGGTTTTTGTTGGGCCTCTGAGTATTTCTTTATAAATAATCCTGTCTAACTCTAACATTGGAGATGTCATTACTCTTGCTTTTAGTGGCCATGTTTGCTACACTTCTCGTAGAGAGAATGGCGTAGCCTACTGTTTGGCATCCTTTGCAGCTTCACAGTTTGTTGATTTTGCATGGCTTGATTCTATGCCTAAGTTCATTGGCACTATTGTAAGAGCTGACTTTTTGCCTTAAGTTATAAAAAGCCATTTTTTATTCAAAAAAAATAAATATAAGAAATTATCAAATTTATGGCATTTTTGCATATAACCCTTGTTTCCCTCATTCCCACTTTCCATCCAACCAAACAAGGTTTCTTTTCACCTTTCATAGCTCAATCCCTCCAACCAAACACACACTTAAGTATCATGGTAGGACACCAATTACCGGCTGTCACCAGTGAGATACGGTTGAATTTTGTACATTAGTATTTGCTTTTGATATATATTTTTTTAACCTTCACCAAAAAAAAAAAATTAAAAGTGGAATTAGTCATGAAAATACGTGATTATTGACTAAAAACATTCTAAAAGCATTCAAGACTTTCTTTTTTTTTTTTTTTTTAATTTTTAAAATCAGGTTTAATGAATTGATTAATTAGACATGATTCAGGAAGGAAAAATTGGCAGGAAAAATTAGACATGAATTGTTCCCGTCCCCCCGACAGGAACCCCCCACCCCTCTTTATCTCTCTCCTCTCTTTCTTACCCTCTCTCTCTTCCCGGCCAGCCCCCCTGCCCCTAGTTCGCCCAGTGACCCCCCCACCCTAGCCCCCCTCCCTTAGCCCCCTCCCTTGACGGGAACCCTCCACGCCCCTCTCTCTCTTACCCTCTCTCTCTTCCCGGCTGGGCCCCCTGCCCCAGCCCACCCGGTGGCCCCCCCACCCCAGCCCCTTCCCCAAACGGGAACCCCCACCCCCTTTCTCTCTCTCCTCTCTCTCTTCCCCTCTCTCTCTCTTCTCCTTCATCTTTTTTTTTTCCCCTCTTTTTCACTTACTTTGTTACCATATAGGTGTGCCTATAGTTCATCATTTGCACCCTCATTATATAAACCATCCGATTCAAGATCAATGGTTTAAAAAATAACTGTATCGGTAGAGACTCTCATAGTTTTGTCCATTTATAATAAGTATTTCTAAACATCAAATCACATCAAAAAAAATCTAATAATTAAAAACATAATCCTATTATTAGACCATAAAATTCAAAAATAAAAATAAAAATAAACACAAGCAAGCTAGTGTTTAAGTTGTTTACACATAAGCTACTTCTGTTGAGTCTTCCCATACTTTTTGTCTCATAAGCTATCTTCTAATAGTGTTATATTTTATCACCTAAATTTAAAAATTTAGTCATATAAAAAATGTTAAATACTAAAAATTATTGAATAAATTAATGAGTTGTTAAAATATTATTGAGAAGATAGTTATTGAGATACGAAAATGAGATAACAAAATCTGAACTCATTTCTGACAAGTGTTGAGTAGTCTACTAAAAAAATAACATGACATACACCAAATCCCTCTAGTGTTTGAATATGTGGGCTTGTTCTGTGGGTTTGGTTTGTTAGAAGTATTGGTCTAAGTCCTGACCCAAAGTTGTTGTCATCACTTATTCTTGTGGCCTAGATGCTACTAAATGGCCTTTCTCGTTAGGTTTCTTTGGAGGATGTTTTTGAAGTTAATTATATCTCTGGGGGACAAATTAAGGGCTGTCCCAAAAGCCTTTTTGCTGCAACGAACATTTTAGATGTTGAATTGGGTCATGAAGTTGATATTATGTTGGACTCTGAAAATGTCTAATTAAAGCAAGAACATTTCGAATGCGAGACTTGACAAATGAATAATTTTGTTAGTCAAAGAAGCCATCTGCATCAACTTAAAATTAAATAGAACTAATATGACTTCATGATCCTTAAACGACTTTATTGGATTGACTTGATAGGTGAACTTTGGACCAATTCTTTCGACACCCACTATCAAAATCAAGACATGTTATTTCAAGCAAGACCCTCTCTTAATTATTATTATTTAATTAAATCACGCTTAATTATCTTATTTCTGTGCAAGCTGGAATATCATATCTTTTTGTTTTTGTTTTGTTTTTTGTTTTTTGTTTTTTGTTTTTTTGGTTTTTTTGGTTTTTTTTTTTTTTTTTTTTTTGAGAGAAGAATATCTTATCCTGTTAGCTTAGAGGACACACAATGTTCCATAATTATTTGCATTTAGTTAGTTAAATTACTCGTTCAATTCAGGAGGGGCACCTCAGATTATTAGATTTTTTAAAAAAAGAAATTAGAGCAAATAAACATTTTTTTTTCTAAATGTTTAAAGCAATATTTAAAAAATGTCTGGGGTAAAGATTATTTGTGATAAATATGATATTGAACACACTTATTTTATTTACAAGAATATTTGTGAGATAATTTTTGTCATGAACATGCTTTGTAAATGTACTATTTACCATACTTAAGTTACTTTTGGGCATATTTCCTTCCTTCTCCCCCTTGTTATAAAAACATTTTTATCTTTCCCTCAATTATATGTTTCTAATTGAATAGATTTTAACTTGAGTGTTAGTTTAAGGTGTTTTGTTTGGGTACGAGGGGTGGTCACTCTTTTGGATGAGAGTGAGAAAGGACCAAAAAAAAAAAAAAAAAAACAGAGACAGAGAGAGAGAGAGATGTGACACGTGGCATGAAGAAAGGAGAGTGAAAACTTGAGCATCATTCACTCTTTTAAATATTGTACGAGATCATATCGTGAGCAATTTTATTTTATTTTTCAATATTCTTATGTCTGTAAGTAATGATCATTTATTTGAGTAGCCAGTACTTCTATACAAGAAAAAAGGGTTAATTCTTGTAGAATTACACTAAAACTGACATAAAAATTTTCTGTTGGTTGACAAGTTGTGCGCCTTCTGAGTATTCAATTTTGACAAATTGTCCTTAGATTTAATAAAATATCCAAGTATCCAAAGTCAATGACTGTTTAAATATTGGAGTAAACGCGATTGATTAACAAACCGAACTTGAAGACATGTTTGGAGAGACAATCGTAGTCTTTCATTCCGTTATCAGCAATTAATGTCTACGCCACATGCGAAAGTTGAAGCCCAAGGAAAGCCAAGCAAGGAAGAAGAATCACAAGGCCATCCACCATCTTAGGTCTTCAACATTGGTTTCTTGGAAATTGTCTCTCTATTTATCTTTCTTTTAAGGGTTAATTTAATAAATAGCACCTATAGAAAAAATACTACTAAAACTAGCACTACTCTGTTTCCTTTCAATACTAGCACTGCGACATCAACTCCAACAATTGAAGTGGTTTTAAAATGTCGAAAATGACCTCACATATTCAGGCAAGCCCAAACCCTAAATTTTCCACACTTTCCAACCCACACCTAGCAAGCCCGCCCATTCACCAACCCCTCACCCCCACCATATATAACTCTCTCTCTCTCTATCTCTCTCGTTTTTCCCTCGTTTTCTCTCACCCTCACCTCACGCTCTCCCTCTGCAACGTTGGGGTGTTGAAGATCTACAGCTCAACTCTCTCACCCACACACTCTCTCCCAATCCTTGTTCTCTCTATTCACCTCACGCTCTCTCTCTTCACCATAGTTGAAGAAGGTTGTAGACTCAACTTCTAGTCCACTTGTAGTTCCTCTCACTTGCATTAGCCTCGTTCTAGCTTAGCTCAGGTCTATATCTGAGGTAATGGTGTTTGTTTCTTTTTTTTTTTGTTTTTTGTTTTATTTGTTTTATTATGCTTTAAATGGATTTGTGTTTTGGATAATAATCTAAAATTAACCATGTTAAACATTTGAGGGTAAGTTCTTACAACGCCTATTGTCTCTTGTAGCTTTTGTGGTAATAACATAGATTTCCTATGTTTTTTGGTACCTTACTATAAGATTTACCATTCTGAAAAATTTTCGACAGTAGTAATGTAAACAACATAATGACCTTTTGGTCATTAATATGATGACCTAATTAGTTAATAATTTTTTGATCAAACGGTAAGTATTATATTGACTAACATTTTGCCGTTTCATTTAGGAATAACTATAGTTTGTATTTTTGTCAAGTATAGTGGTCAATGGTGATGAGGAAATCAAGGCTATAAGGAATACTCACGAACCAATTGAAGTTCCAATTGGTCCGGTGACGAGGGCTCGAGCTAAAAGATTCAAGGAAGAGCTGAATAACTTAGTCCAGAGAGTTCTACAACAAGAAGAGAGTGTGTTTACTACTGACGATGAACAAAGATTGGTTTTACTCATCAAAGTTGATCCGAAGGAGAGCCAATCAGCCATTTACGTCCATTGAGCCATTGCATGGCTAACTTGCATGTCCATTCCGGGACACACATGCAAGGGGGTTCCAAGCTAATGTGGGTGTGTTTTCTAATAAAAAATCAAGTTAAGATTACGTTTTCAAAGTTCAAAAAGTTCAAAATTCAAAACAAGGTCTGATCAAGATTTGATTTTTTTTTGTAATCCTATTTTAGTTTTAAGTTTAAGTTTAAAATTTGAAATTTAGTATCTTTATCCTATTATAGGCGTGTTTATCCTTAAGGATAAGTTAGGAATTTTACAATCTGTAAATTTGGCTTTATAAGCATTTTCAGATTGTGGAAGCAGTTTTTGATGTTTTTTCATATTGTGAGTTATTCTTTTTGAGTTCTTGAAGAAACTTATCTGAACTTATTTCCTTACCGGTTTGTGGCATTTTTACTATAATAACCAAATTTTTACGAACTCGTAATTTCTTTATATATATAAGGAAATTACGAGTCCGTAAAAATTCGGTTATTACAATGCACCATCCTTAAAGAATTTTCGTCCCCGAAAGTTTAGTAGTTCTAATGTTTTCAAAAAAAAAAAAAATGGAGTTGAACGAGTTACTAGTCCCATAACACTCTATCTATATCACCAGAAATGTATTGGCTTTGATTCCAACTTTGTAACGACTCAACTATGTAGGTAGGCCATTACCATGCTTACTAAAATTAAATCTCAATTTTAAATACTTGAACTTACTAAAAATTTTAGAATAATTTTTTTTTTTTGCACAATGTAAATAAACTAATCCGTATAGGTAAATTTTACCATGCATACACATTGCTTGTTTAACAAATTATAAAGTCATACATAATCCTCACATTTAACCGAAGTTTTGAAACATCACATACGTGACATGGTACAAATTATTTAAACATATATGCATATGTCTATAGTTCAAAAGAGTTTGCGAAAAAATCTGCGTAGTGGTCTCCCATACTGCCATTGCCCTTCACTTGTCGCATCATCTCCATGGCCCACCAAATTAAGCTGCAGGCATCTTTTCCTACAGTATGAAATATACTAATGAGCTCACGCTCAGCAAGTACAAACTTAATGTCGCAAAAATATGACAAGCATCATATAACTTATACATAAACCCCTACTAAACTCATAGTCTATCATTCATGATATTCACCTCACCTGTGTGGAGGTTGGTATGACACATTTTATTAATTTCTTAATGAGTTTCCTTTCTTATATTGGCGAACATACAAAATGACATGTTTCAATAGTGTAAAAAAAATAAATACACATAACTGATAGGCATAATAATTGAGGCATACATATATAATCATGATACATGTGAGCAACAATTTTCATAGAAACATTCACATCATAACATAAATAGTTCATACTATTGTGAGGTATGTACTTACAAAAATTTGACAATAGTTGATTTTCCGGTATTTAGCCATCTTCCGCAACACACGTTGGTATCGTGTCCTATCAAATTGACACTTGATAGTTAAAGCGGAGTCTTGATGTTTCTCTAGTGAATTTAAAAATTATTCTTGTTAATTTGGACTTTAATTTTTTAAACTTATCTGCTATAATCTTGATTGGGGTTTAATTCACTAATTAATTAATTATTAATTTAATAATTAATTTATTTGTTAATATTACTTTTTAATGTTTTTATCTTTTAACATTTTTTTCTTTTTACTTTTCACATTTGAACCTCTTAGGTCATCCACTATGACCATGATTCATTTTTCATTTATTTAAACATTTGTGAGTGCGTCGGATTTTTTGGCTACTTCAATCCATTTTATGTTTTCTACTTCTCTTGACTTATTTTAACATTTTAACGTGTTTTAGTATAGTAATTTTTTTTTAATGATCTATGTTCCGTGCATGTCAGTGATGTTTAATACTTTAAACACTTGTCAAATAATTTGTATTAACTATGTGGGGTTAATTTCTGTTCTAAAGAAGTTTTTATAATTTTTCTAAAAGCAATTTTACCCTTTTTAACGAATAATCGGTGGGATATTTATCTTTTTGCCACCATTTTTATTGTAAAAAGTTCCTATCTTCTTAGCAATGAATTTGGTATTATTTTTCTATCTTTAAAACTGTTTAACGGCTGTTTTCACAGACGAAGAAATCTGTTTTCGCTACATTTTTTGTAATTATATTTTTACCTCAGGTTTGATAAATTTTTGACAGTTTAGTCCTTAACTTGTTTTTATTTATTTATTATTATCATTTTTTTTCCAACACTGTCGAGTAAACTTTATTCCTGCACAGAAAATGCCCTAGAACAGTTTGAAATTTGCCCAGTTTGCTGTTTTCTGACAGTTTTTATAACTTTTCTTGATCCCAATTTTGACAATATTTACATTTTAACTCCTAACGGGTTCTCCTCAACTGAAATCACTAAACAATCAGGTCTAACACCCAATCAAGCCTCATAAGGTAGAAATTACAGTTTTATAAACCTGTATACTGCTTTGAAAACTTAATTTGCTGTTTGATCCTAAAAGTTGCCTTTTTCGACACTTTAGACCCTCTCAGCGTGTCTAGTCCATTTGACCTCCATTTGGTACCAAAATTTGATGCAAAACTCCTCTTGTTTTATAATGCTGAACTGAAAATTCGTGGGTCTTAATTCAGCCCCTAAGTTTCCTGTTTTTATATTTTTATCCCAAAAATGAAAATTCTTTAAGCCAAATCTTTTTAGCATTATTTTGAGAAAAAATCTGCATTATTTTCTGTCATTCTTAAGAAGTTTCCTGTTTGTAAAGTTTGTACTTTTTCTTATGTCCAAATCACATTTTTTTTCCTCAAAACCAACGATAAAAAGTTTAGTAAGGTGCATACTGCTCATTTGAACTCGAACTTACTTATCTTGAGATATACACATAATCGTTATCATTTTTCTTTTTAAGCCTAGCATGCTATAAAATCATCAAAGTTTCAAACTTTTCATATCATGTCACATACCTCATAACACGACACTTAAAAAATTCTATTAATCTTTGTAAAGATTTGAGTTTTTGTTAAAAAGTTCCTTACTTCAGCATCCATTCAAAGTCATGAGGTCCATACTAAAACTCATGAAAGTTATAGTATTTATACAAGTGTGAGACATTTCATCAAGGCTTTGATGTCAAGACATTTAAAATACTTGACACCTCTTACAAATATGAAGCTTTTAATTAATAGTCTCATTTTTTAAACATTGCCATATTTGACCAAGCACAAATCATACAAAATAATCATTTTAACTTGTCACAATAATCACCATGCATATGTCACTTCTAAATTCCATACATAGCCAAGTCCAATATTTTCCCACTAGTAAAAATTATGGATTACACGACGGTTATTTACCGTCGTGCAAAGTTTACATGACGGTTAGACAACCGTCGTGTAATCCAGCGTCGTGAAAGATACCATGACGGTTTCATAACCGTCGTGGTATCTCAATATTACACGACGGTTCACACCGTCGTCAAATCAAGAAATACAGTAGTAAACGCCACAAATTAAGAACTTTACATGACGGTTTTCCTCCAAAACCGTCGTGTAATGCAGTGATTACACGACTGTTTCGGCTCAAAACATCGTGTAATCACTACATTACATGACGATTTTTGTAATACCTAGAACTTTCATGTTACTATTCCTTTTTAAGGAATTAATTTCATGTTATGAAAACTATCCGTGAAAAAGCTCGATTTAGAGTTTTTGTAAGACTTTGTGAGTTCTTATAGGTCGATAAGACTCAAAATTGATTGTTAAGCTCAAAAACGGACCTTTCGAGTCAAAAGGGATGGAAAAGTACATGATTTTACGAAAGTCAAAGGTTTGATCAAAAAGTCAACTTTGACCGAGAAAGTCAAAGTTTGACCAAGACGGGTCACAACGTTGACCATGCAGTATGATGAAAGGCAGTATAGAAAAGAGACTACGAAAACATTTTTATGAGCAAGATAGAATGATTAAGCCTTAAAATCACCATAGAAAAATCAAGCATACCGAGTTAGGATTAAGGGCAAAAAGAGTTCGAAGAGTTAAGAAAAAATTTTACGATCCGATTTTTACACAGCAAAATTTTGGACCAAAGTACGGTATAAAAATGCTGTGTATGAGTGAAGCACAGTATAAAAAATATCAGTATGGCACAAAAATGGACTGCTTTTTACAAGAATTAGCCAAACGAGGCCTTTGTGTTGGTGGGTGATGTCATCTTGGTTGAGAATTATGACATCATAATCCCTTATTTGGCTTGGAAAAAAAATTAGAAGGCTCTAGACACCCCCCTTGGCCGGCCACCTCATTGACTCCTCAAGGAAATATCAAAAAAATTTGGGGTTTTTGTGGAATTAAGGAAAGTTCTCAAACGTCTATAAATACCCATTTCTTCTATTCATTTTATTCAAGAAATGTGGGGAAATTCTTGTCAAATTCTCTCTTGAAATTCGGCAGCCAAGAGGGAGAGAGGGAGGAGAGGAAAACAAAAAATTTTTTTATGGCTTTTGCTTGGAAGGGGTTCGGTTTTACTCTAGTGAAACCAAGAAAAAGTTTGAAAAAAATTTGGGTCTCTTCGGGTCTTGTGGCCGTGGGTGAAGGAAAGGAGAAAAGGGAAAGGAAAACTCAAAATTTTGAGGGCCAAACTTTGGTGTGGTGCTCGGTTTTGAAGTAGATCAACCAAGGGAACCAACCAAAATTTTGGTACCCATTTTGGAGGTTGCTGCTGTGGGTAAAGGGAGCAAGGGGAGGAAGAGATTTGTGTGACCAAAACCCTAACTTTGGTCTAGGTAAACTCTTGAGCCTTAACTCTTCAATTTGAGTTCAATTTTGAAGTTTATTTGTGATTCAATTTGGTTGTAAGGACATAAGTCCACCTTTAAATTTTCTGCCCTAAGTTTGGTGTATGTGCTTGATTTGTAGATCTAGGGTATGTGGCTTGGTTTCTTGCTTAATTTTGTTCTTGTTTGTGCTTGTTGGTTGATTGATTTTCATGCTAGATGCTTAGGTTATGTGTCCCTTGATTTGGTGCAAAAATCTGCCCTTAAGCAGTGTGTGAAGCATGTTAGTTTAAGGGTGTATGTTGATGCTTGTATGCAAAAGTTAGAACCAATGCAAACCTAGGTTTATGGCTTTCGGGTTTGGTTTGCATGGATCCATTTGAACGGGTTATGGGTTCATATGGGACGTTAGAAACGCTGTGTGTTTAGCATGTAGGCTCCCGAAGTGGTCAGTCGAGATAGATTCGCGAAATAGGACGTAAACCGGACTTAAACACCGAAACTGTCAATTCAGATTCGAAACTGGCCAGTTTCGGGAAAGTGAAAATTTAAGGCCTATAGAGGCCGAATTGGGTAAAAATCAAAACACAAAAGTTGCTCGGAACGATTTTTCCAAGGGGACAGCGCAGACAGAATATCTAAATGAGACTACAATGGCCTCCGTTTTTACAAAAACCCGTGGCTGATCTGCTCAGACCCAGTTTTCAGGATCAGCCAGTTTCAAACAAAAACTGACGCAAATACAAGCAGAAAATTTGATTTTTCGCAAAACACGAAAGTTTTATCATTTTTCGAGAGCTACAACTTTCCTGAAGACCAGTTTTTCAAATTCCTAATGGATCTTTAAACTGACACTGTTTTCCGAGGAGTGTGCAGGGAACCGAAAATTCCTACACATGAGTTTTTACAAATGTTTTTGAAAAACTATAAATAGCTTTAAAACCGTTGTTTTAATGATGGAAACTGTTCGAAAGATAGTTTTCAACCTTAAACGACCTTTATAAAGATTTATTTCAAAGATTGGAATTTTTATAAAAGTATTGAAGGAATTTAAAGTTAAATTCCTCAAAATGGCCAAAGGGTAAGAAAATAGAGTTTTTAAGATAAAAATTGGTAATCAAGCCGATTTCGGACCGTAACTAGGAATAGTACCCGAGTTACCGGGCTTAGCCCCAAAGCCCAAGGTTGACCCTAAAGGGGTTGACCATTAGTTGACCAAATGTTAGCTCTGGTTGACCCACATGTATTTAAGTGTAACCTTGAGGGTTATTCAACGTAACCCTAAGGACACCTAGAATTAGAGATGGGCTAAGAAATAAGGGCTAATGGAAATTAACCCAATAAGCCATGTTATAAGAACAAAGTCCAAGATTTGGAGAAAACCTAACGGTATGTCAAGAGCCTAGTCTAAGAGGTTATCCAACGTAGCCTCTTAAGGAGTAATCCAAGTCTGTGGATTCCTAAGCAATAGGATGGCAAATTGTGACCAAATCAGATATTGAGTAACAAGGACATACAACTAGGTTTTAGTAGGCATGTTGGTTAGGGCACCAACATCCCTCAACAAGAATCAGAATCTCACCTATGTCTTTACTCAAGCAGGAGAAGGCCTGCAGCTGTACCCCAAGGAAGGACAGCGTCAAGGAGGACATAGCACAAGAGGTAAGTACAACTCCGCCTGCAGCATAGGTTTTAGTTGATACTTGCCCAAGTATGTTAGATGCATGCTAGGAATGTATGTCGATGGTTGCCTTGATGTGTTTTGTTGTATGCCTTATGGTATGTTAGACTGAATGTTATGTTATGTTGTTATGTGTAATATGCCATGTGATATGCTGTATGATATGCTGATATGTTATGTATGCAAAAAGGATGTGTAAGCTGAGCATGTAAGGTAAGATGTAAAGCATGTTATGATTTATGAAAAAGTGACATCACGATGTATATTCACTAAATATAAGATGAGATCAAAGAATAAGAAAATAAGACGGCAAGCGAATTTGTCAGTGTCGTACCACCCGTCCGAGGTCAGGTTGGACTATGGTTTGAGTTGGACTGGGCTGGCCGCCCCAATTACTCCATAGTCGCGCGCCGGGTACAGACACTTATGATGGGCCCTAAGTAAGATAAGAAAGAATGTAAGTTAAGAATGAAAGACAAGCGTAATACGAGCATAACCGGACCATGCATCTATTATGCCATGTTATGTATGTTATGATGTGAAAAGACATGTTATGATGTGCAAGGTTATGTTATGATGTATGCCATGAGACAAGTTACGATAAGTTAAGTTAGAACGTGTATGCTAGGTTATGTTTGTGGTGTCACGGCTTAGATAGTTGTACTTACTGAGTGTTAGCTCATATTTTGACGTCTATGCTGTAGGTAAGCCACCTGACAGCAATGGGTGATGCAAGATGGATGTGCGAGGCGGAGCAAACTGTGAAATTGTGGGAGTGCGATGCCGCTACGTGTTTCGTTCAATATGAGTTTTATTATGTTAATTATTTTACTTACGATGAGCTTATTACGTTAGACGTATATAAGCTTGGTATAAAAAAAAAATTCCGCTGTATTTTTTCAAAAAGATAAGTATGATAAGTATGTAAGTATAAGTAAGTATGTATGATAAGGTAACAGCCTGTGCTAGGCGGGTCGTTACTGTAACGACCCGCCTAGCACAGGCCGTTACCTTGCTTACATACTTATATACTAGACCAAAACACAGTGGAAATTTTTTTTTTTAATATATACATAAATTAAACGTACAACTTAAAAAGAGATGTCTTGAATAAACATATTTACATAATACCGAGTACTTAAATTTTTCAAAACGCGTAGCGGCTTAATATCCCACGATTTCACAGTGCGCCTCGCCACGCTTCGTCACCTTGCATCATGCATTGCTAACAGGCTGCTTACCTACAGCATAGACGTAAGACAGTGAGCTTTCGTTCAGCAAGTACAACTGTCTCGTCCGCAATATACATGAAACCATATAACAATTCATAACATCATTCATAACAGCATAACCTAACAATGCCTATCGTATGCATGGTCCAGTTATGTTTATCTTTACTTTCTTTACTTATCTTTCTTTTAGGGCCCTCACCTTGGTGTTCGTACACGGCACGCAACTATGGAGTGGTTGGGGCGGCTAGCCCAATCCAACTCATACCATAGTCCTACCCGACCTCGGACGGGTAGCACGACACCGACAAGCTCGCTTGCCTTCTTTCCTTTTCTTATCTTTTCTTTATCTTATTCTTGAGCTTATTAGTCTTGTAGGAAATTAGTGAACATGCATCGTGATGTCACAAAATCCTAACTTACACTAGCATTCACATCATGCTTAATAAAATTTCATACATCATGGCAATATCAACACGTATAGCATGGCAATAGCTCATCACACAGTAGCACGTAGCATGCAATAAACATACACCCTTAGCATACTTCTAATTTACTTGGGCAAGTATCAACTAAAGCCTATGCTGTAGGCGGAGTTGTACTTACCTCTTTTCCTATGTCTGGGTTGCTGCTGTCCTTCCACGGAATACAGCTGCAGGTCGTCTCCTGCTTGAAAAAGGACATAGGTGAGACTTCTGATTCTGGTTGTAGAATGTTGGTGCCCTAACCAACATACCTACTAAAACCTAGTTATATGTCCCCGACTGATATCTGACTTGGTCCAATTAGGCCTTTCACTATTTGGGAATAATGTGAACTTGATTATCCCCTCAAGAGGCTACGTTGGATAACCTCTTGGTTAGATCCTTGATCTACTATTAGATTTCTTTAAACTTTGGGCTTTAACCTCTCATTATAGCTTATTGGGTTAATTTCCTTAACCCACTTTTCTTGGCCCATTACTATATTATTGGTTTACCTTAGGGTTACGTTGGATAACCCGTAAGGTTACCTTTTACCAATCGTTGGGTCGACCGAAGTTAATATTTGGTCAACTACTGGTCAACCCTTGTCAATTTTGGGCTTTGGGGCTAAGCCCGGCAACTCGGATACTATTCCCGGTTACGGTTCGTAATCGGCTTGATTACTAATTATAATTATAAAAATCATTTTCTTATCTTAACTTTGCATTTTCCTTATTCTTTTGCACTATGAACAATTTAACATTAAAATCCTTAAAACTCTTTACAAAAATTCCGATCTTTGAAACCAATCTCAATACAAGTCGTTTAGGGTCGAAAACTGCCTTTGGAACAGTTTTCGTGGTTAAAACAATGGTTTAAAAACACTTTACAGTTTTTAGAAAACATTTGTAAAAACTAAGGTGCAGGAATTTTCGGTTCTCCTGCGCACCCTTTAGAAAACAGTCCCAGTTTAAAATTGCGTTCGAAATTTGAAAGACTTATCTTCATGAAAGTTGTAGCTCTCAAAAAATGCTAAAACTTTCGTGTTTTGTGAAAAATCCAGTTCTATCTGTTTTCGCGTCAGTTTTAGTTCGAAACTGGCTGACCCTGAAAAACTGGGTCTGGGGAATCAGCCACTAGTTTTGCTAAAAACGGAGGCCGTTGGAGCCTCATTTTGATATTCTGTTTGTGCTATCCTCTAGGAAAAATCGTTCAAAGCAACTTTCGTGTTTTGAGTTTTGCTCCATTCGGCCTCTAAAGGCCTTAAAATTTCACTTTCCCGAAACTGGCCAGATTCAAATCCGAATTGGCAGTTTTGGGGTTTACTTCCGGTTTACGTCCTATTTCGCGAATCTATCTCGACCGACCACTTCGGGAGCCTACAAGCCAAGCACACAGCATTTCTAGCATCCCATTTAAACCCATAAACCATCCCATAAAGTCCATGCAACCCAAATCCAAAAGCCATAAACCTAGGGTTGCCTTGGTTCTAACATTGCATATCTTACATTCAAGCATCCAAAATTCAACCTTAAACTAACATGCATCAAGGCTGCCTAAGGGTAGATTTTTGGCCACACTCGGGGGACATACAACCTTAGTTTTCTAGCAAGAAAATCAATCACAAACAAGCACCAATCAAACAAGAAGTAAGCCACATACACACCCTAGATCTAACAATCAAGCACACACCATATCTAGGGCAATAAAATGAGAAAATGGACTTAAGTCCTTACAACCATATTGAAGCACAAAATCAACTCGAAAATGAACTCAAATTTAGAGGGTTAGGGTTTCAAGGGTTTACCTAGACCAAAACCAAGTTTGGTCAAAAATTTCTCCTCCTCCTCCTTTGTTCCTAGACCCACGGCCACACCTCAAATGGAGCTCCAAAGTTTTTCGATTGGCTCTTGGATTTCTCCCCTCCAAAGCCGAGCACTCCACAAGGATTAGCCCTAAAAAAATTTCAACTTTCTCTCACTCTTCCTCCTCCATCACTTGCTCGGCCACACCCTCAAGGAAACCCACAAAATTTTCAAACTTGCTTTAGCTTTTTGCTAACTCAAATTCACACTCCCAAGAGTAAAAGCCCTCAATAAAATCTTGGTTTTCTCTCCTCCCTCTCTCAATTTGTGGCTGCTGAAAATCCTAGAGAGAAATGGCAAGAGGTTGCCCACAATTTCTCATTAAAATGAATAGGGTGAAAAAGGGGGGTATTTATAGAGGTTTTGAGGAGTTTGGGTAATTGAATTTTTGACCCCAAAAATTTTGCTTTTCCCTTTCTTTCCCCATGGGTGGTCAACCAACATGTGGTGGGGGAGGCTCCACATCTTCCAAGCTTAAGTTAGTGGTTAGTGATGTCATGAGGGAGAAATTAGATGACATCACCCTTGCTAAGCCTTGTTTGGTTGGCTTTGTCTCCAAATTCCCATTTTTTTGTCCTACACAATAAATTTTAATACTGTGGTCCACTAATTTACAGTATTTTTATATTGTACCGAAGTACAACATTTTATCGGTGTGAGCTTTGGACCGAAAAATATTTTTCTCAATTTTCCGAGCCCCTTTTTGCCCTTAATTTTTCTCTTGGTGTGATTGATTTTCTAGGGACATATTAAGGCCTATTCTTGCTATCTAGCTCATAAAACATTTCTCTCAGCATGCTTTCACACTGCTTTCACCATCTCGTAAAGTCAACCCTTTGACTTTTTGTCAGTCAAACTTTGACTTTTTCGGTCAAAGTTGACTATCGTAAAATCGTGCACTGTTTCGGCCTTTTCGACTTGAAAGACCCGTTTTCGAGCTTAGAAATAAATTTTGAGTCTTCTCGACCCATTAAAATTCACGAAATCTTTCAAAAGCCCTAAACTGAGCTTTTTCACGAATAAATTCACAATGTGAAATTAATTCCTTAAAAGGGAAAAATATGTACATCAAAAATCGAATATTACAGTTACAGTTTTGACCGAAAACCGTCGTGTAATATATGCCATTACACGATGGTTTTGGCTCAAAACCGTCGTGTAATTGGGCTTAAATTAAAAAAAATGGCTCTTTTTTGGCGATGGCACACATTACACGATGGTTTCGGTTTTGAGCAAAACCGTCGTGTAATGGTACACATTACACTAGAATCAAATTTCATATGATTATCCAAAACAAAAATCCATTTTGGCAGTTCATCGAGCATGTGGTAGACGGATAAAAACCATGTTAAAAAATATGTGTAAAGTGCCAAAACGGTGCACAAAACATTCATCTCCAAAGAGCAACAATAAAAAAACAAACATTCAAACAACACTACAAATTACACCCCATGTAAGTTATTAAAAGCATTGTGTGTTCATAGTTTTGTTAGAAAACAAGAAATTGAGCAATATGGAAGTCACCTTGCTTTTCTTTGAAGAAAAATAGTCACGACCTTGATGGGAACACCGGGAGAGAAAGGTGGTGGCGACGGCGGCAGCGGCGGAAAAAAACCGGGGCCATGGCGGCGGTTTGGGACAAGTTTGAAGTGGCGGCAGCAGCGTGATCGGATTTTAAGTTGGGGGGGGGGGGCGGGCGGGTGAAGGAGGTGGGGAGGAGAAAAGTTTGAGTTGTCTAAAGGGTTGAAGAAGAAAATGATGATAAATGAAGAAAAAAGTGTATTTAAGTAATTGGTTTTCGTACGAATTCCAAAGCATGAAATTTAAAAATTTTAAAAATTTTCGGAGGATTACACGATAGTTTTTATAACCATCGTGTAATCCTTTTTTTTTTTTTTGAAAATTTGAAAATTTTCGGAGGATTACACGAGGTTTTGTTCAAAACCGTCATGTAATCCTTTTTGTTTTTTTTTTGAAAATTTCAAAATTTTGAAAATTTTCGGAGGATTACACGACGGTTTTACTAAAAACTGAAACCGTCGTGTAATCCTTTTTTTTTTTTTTTTTGAAAATTTTCGGAGGATTACACAACGGTTATAAAAACCGTCGTGCAATCCTTTTTTTTTTAATTTGAAATTTTGAAAAATTTGAAAATTTTCAGAGGATTACACGATGTTTTATATAACCGTCGTGTAATCCTTTTTTTTTTTTTTTTTTTTTTTTTGAAATTTTGCTGGATTACACGACGGTTCTAACAAAACCGTCGTGTAATCCCATTTAAGACGACGGTTTCACAAAAACCGTCGTATATTTTCCGTCGTGTAAGTCAACTTTTGTAGTAGTGTCCTTGGAGTGTTTCATAAAATAAATTGAACTTTTGAATAGAAGTAGAGATTTGTATACCTAGTTGACTAGTTCTCACAATATGTCTTGATCTTCTTGTCCTCCCTTTAATTTGTTCTTGAACTAAGTAGAAAATAAGGTTTTGGAACCAATACAAAACTCCAAGTATTTTAACAAAAAACACTTAGGAAGACAACAAAAACTAAACTTGCTTTTCTAACCTTTCTTGAAATTCTAGATCAACAAGGTTTCTCGAAAACTTGCTTTGTATGATATTAGATGAAGAAATCTTTTTGGTTGGTGTATAATGTGTCCTTGAATACACCAAGCATGGACTTATAGAAGTCTTCTTGGGATTTTGGTGCGATGGAACCGCCGTTCCCTCATTTCATTTTATTTGATTTTTTGGGAGAAGAACACAAATGACATCTTTATGACATCCATTGGACATTAATGTCATTGTTCATTGTTAGATCACTTTTTCTGACATGCTCAAGAGAATCCATGCGGTGTCAAAATAGTATAAGATTACCGAACAATGACAAAAAAATCCAAACTGATGCACAAGGATGGTTACTAGTGAAAATTTTCTCTTTTTTTATTTTTATTTTTATTTTTTTTAATCACAATAAGTCCTTTATGGACTTCTGAAAAAGGAACCATCGTTCCTTTTTATTTTTATTATTATTATTTTTTCTACTGCAGCTCTCGACTATTGATACATTATCATTTCCTCTCTCTCTCTCTCTCTTTTTCCCCCCCTACTGAAACACACTACCAAGTCATCATCATTTTATTTTTGTTTGGAATTTGTCTTTTATGGGCTTTTGATGAAGGAAACACTGGTTCCTTGTTGCCTGTCCTTCCTTTTTTTTTTTTTTTTTTTCGTAGCTTCATTTCTTTGCTTCTTTAGATGGTCAATTACCTACTCCAACTCATTCATCTACTAACCATTACATTAGATTTTCCTTTAATCTAGATCTCCCATTTTTTTATTTTTACATTATCCTATTAGTAATTTGATTCAGTGAGGATTCTTAACCAATGACAGTTTAACTTAGATGCTATTTTTTTTTTTTTTTTATCGATACAAGTTGATTCGATGGCAATTCACTTGAAATGATTAAACTGATCATTAATTTCATTTTAAAAATTAGATTTTTTTTTTTGAACTTGGTATATATGTTTGTTCCGAGCTCTAGAATCACATTTTTTATAATCAAATTAATTTGAGAGAGAAATTTCATAAATTTCTATATCAATCACATAACATGAGAATTATTCAAACACTCGAATAACATTTTGTAACAAATGATTTCATAAATCTGGTATTATTTTTACTACCCATTTCAAAATAACAGGATATGTGTCTTAAATACATAAAATTCATAACTTGATTTTCCTATTAATTAAGAATTTTATACTGTAAATTTTCTAGTCATTACATATCTCTATTTTATAATGTCTCTATTTTCATTAACACGAAAATCTACGAAAAAATATTCTCACTCTTTATTCTTTTCTTTTCTTGCCTTTTTAATGTTCATTTTCAATAATTTTATTTGTTTTTGCTGTTGCCTCCCTGTGGATTTATGACTACTCGATCTGTACTACAACCGTCCGCTTTACGAATGTAACTTTTGGCATTGATTGCAAAGTTATATAAAAATTTTATATTTTAATGAAACTAGATTAAAGATCTTAACCTCGATAAACTTGGTTATAATTGATAAAAATCATATATATCAGTAATTAACAATTTATGTAGAAAGTACATAATAATTTTCTATAACAGATTATTATTAAAGTTATCAACAAGGGTCAATAGCTACAAATTTATTAATTCAGAAGGTATATTATCATAATTAAAAATTGGGAATGCAAACTGTAATTGTGTGATTTATGAAGTTATTGGCTGATCACGAGGGGTTTTTTTTTTTTTTAATGTTTTGTTTTTCTTTTTGTTTTTTTAATGTTTTGTTTTTGTTTTGTTTATTTTTTAATTTTTTGTTTATGTGCATTTCTTTTTTTGTTTTTTTGGCAACATGTTTAGGGGCTTTGTTTTTCCTTAGCTTGTAGTGCAATTCTGTAATACCCTGAAATTTTCTATGGACTCATGACTTCCTTATACATGAGGAATTAAAGTCCATATTATGTGTTTACGAAGTATTTCATAAAAATTATGAATATCAAGGTGAAATTCACAATTCTATAATAAATGTTTGAGTTTTCATTCAATTGGCTATAAAACTCAATAAGTGATTTTTAGACATGCATAAGGCCTTTTTATGGAATAAGGCTTAGAAAAATTCATGATTTTATGTTGGTCAAAGTTTGACCCGAAAAAGTCAAAGTTTGACCAAAAAGTCAAAGGTTGACCCGAGAGGTCAAAGGCATGACGGTACAGTTATATGACAGGCAGTATGAAAAATATACTGTGAAAAACCGTCATTATAGGCAAGATAGAAAGATTAAGATTCAAAACCACCATAGAAAAATCAAGCACACCAAGTTAGAAATGAGGGGCAAAAAGGACTTTGAAAAATAAGAAAAATTTTATACTGTCCATTTTTACACAGATAAATTTTAGACTGTGATACAGTATAAAATAATGTTATTAGTGGATAACAGTATTAAAAATATCTGTGTAGCATGAAAAAAATGGACCGCATATTAAGGAAAAGCCAAGCAGGGCCTTAAGATGATGACATCACCTCACCATAGGTTTATGACATCATAAATGATTAAATAAAGGATGGAAAGAATTATGGAATTTTCTAGAAGATGGGTGAGGTGGCCGGCCACCTAAGGGGTAAAAATGTAAAGATTTTATCCTTAGGGGCTAAAGTGCAAATTTTGGAAAATTGGTGATGTAAGCATAGTGATATCATCAAAATGATGTCACAATGATGTAATAACTTGTCTTGCAAGCCAAGACAATGGCCGGCCACCTAGGAGGGCAAAAATGCAAAGATTTTGTCATTTAGGGTCAAAATGTAATTTTTGGAAAATTGGTGATGTAAGCAAGTGATGTCATCAAGATGATGTCACCTTGATGAGATAAGCAAGCCTTGGAGACCAAGGAATGGCCGGCCAACATGACACCTATTGAGGGTCAAAGTGAAAATTTTGATTTTTGAGGGGTTTTTATGCAATTTTTAGAAAAATTTTCCACCACTATAAATAGGCCATGAAGAGGTCGGTTTTTGGGCTGGAAAAATTCAGAAAAACAGCCAAGCTTTACCCTTTTCTCTTCTCCAAGAATCCGAACCCAAATTAGCCACCCAAAGAGAGAAAAAAAATTGTGAATCAAAAGGGTTTTAGTGCTAGGATGTTGGATTTTCTTCTAGTGACTTTAAGTGAGGATTTGGAAAATTTTTGGGACCATTTTCTGGACTAAGAGCCGGCTGTGAGTGGAGAAAAAAGTGAGGAAAAATTGAGGTTAGTGGTGCATGGTTTTGGTTCAAGAAACCAACCAAACTTTTGGGTGTCAATTGGAGGGCTAGAACCGGTTTTGGAGGACCTAAGGGGGGAAATTTGGTGAGCCGAACCCTAGCCCCAAAATTTTGAGATAATCAAGGTAAAAGCCCTAAACCCTAATCCTTTTTCAATTGAGGTTTAAATCTGAAATTTAAGTGTATTTCCAAGTCATGATTGTAAGAGCATAAGCTCAAAGTTATTTTATTGCCCTAGGTTGATAGTTGTGTGCTTGATTACATCTAAGGGTGGTTTGTTTATGAATTTTGATTGATTATGCTTGCTAGGATTGCATGCTAGATGTGGATGTGTTATATGTTCCCCAAAGATGTTCAAGCATGATATGTTCGGTTGCTAGAGTGAAGCATGAATGAATGGAATGATGGAATGGAACTAGAACCATGCAACCCTAGGTTGTGGCAGTTTGGTTGATGGCCTGCATGGGCACGATGGGATTGCATGTATGCTAAAGTGGGACGTTATAAAATGCTGCATGATTGTTATTTAGGCTCCCGCGTGTTCGGTTGAGTTATATTATGCGAAATAGGGCATGAAATGAATTTAAGACTAAAAACTGCCAGGTTCGGGTGAACATTGGCCAGTTTTCTGGAAAGATGATTTTGAGGCCTTTAGAGGCCGAATGGGGAAAAATGTAAAACATGAAAGTTGTTCAGAAGAGATTTTCCTGTAGGGCAACGTGGACAGTTTGTCAAAATGAGGCTCCAATGGCCTCGGTTTTAAGAAAACCCGAGCCTAACCGTGCCCAGGTTTTTATGCACAGTCAGGTGGTTTCAAACAAGAAAATGGACACGTTAGAGTCCGAATTGAATTTTTCGTAAAACACGAAAGTTTTAGGATTTTTTGAGAGCCAGAACTTTTGTGAAGACAACTTTTTCAGATTCAAAGTAGATTTTTAAACTGACAATGATTTATAAAGACTGTGTAGTGAACAGGAAATTCCTGCATAGGATTTTCTAAAACAAAATAGAAAAACTATATTTTTCCACAAAACCAATGTTTTGACTGTGAAAACTTTTTCAATGGCAGTTTTCAATGCTAAATGATTTTGTAAAACCCCGTTTTAAGATTCACGAATTTTATAAGTTAAAGTAAAGGATTTTAAACTCAATTCACCAAAGTCTTCAAAAATAAATGGAAAATGGATTTTTAAACCAAAGTTTGGTAACCAAGACAATCTCGGGTGGTAATCGGAAGTAAGACCCGAGCTATAAGGGGGTTGACTTTTGTTGACTAAGTTGACTAAGTGGAATGTTGACCTAGGTTGACCAGGGTTGACCACCTTGAGGGTTACCCAATGTAACCCTATAGGATACCAAGAATGATACGGGATTAAGGATATTAAGACAAAAGCCCAAGGTTAGGATGATCACCTAACCCTAATGGTATGTGGGCTTAGCAACCAAAGTTACCTTATGTAACCTAATGAGCTATCATGAGTATGTTAGGGGGAACATATAACAAAGATTAAGGATGAGTGTTGGTTAGGTTACCAACATTTTATGATGAGATTCTTATCCTATACTCTTTTAAATAGCAGGAAGTGACCGGCTGTTGCAACCCGAGTTGAGACGACAACACTCAGGAAATAGCATACGAGGTAAGTACAAACCTCACCTGCGGTATGGAAAATAGTAATGTATTTTCAAGTATATTATGACATGTTTCATGCTATGTGATATGTTTCATGTATGTGATAATATGTTATGATATGCAATGCCATGTTTTCAAGTGCACGTTTTCAAAAGTGACATATTTACAAAGATGCCACGTTTTCAAAAGTGCCATGTTTTCAAGAATGCCATGTTTTCAAGTATGACATGTTCTTAAGAATGCCATGTTTTCAAAAATGGCATGTTTTTAAGAATGCCATGTTTTCAAAGGTACTTTGTTTTCAAAAGTGTCATGTTTATAAAAAAATACCACATTTTCAAAAATGCCATGTCTTCAAAAGTGCCATGTTTTTAAAGGTGCCACGTTTTCAAAAAATGCCACGTTTTCAAAAAGTGCCATGTTTACAAAAATGCCACGTTTTCAAGTAATGCCATGTTTACACAAATGCTACGTTTTCAAGTATACCATGTTTACAAAGTTGACATGATTTATGTTATGTTAAAGTATGCCATGTGTATGTTAGGATATGATATTATGACATCATGAGGTATGTTCACTAATGTTAAATCACATGGAAAAAACACACAAGTAAGATGTCATACTAACCTCCCATCAGGTGGAGGGTTATTCATGTTCAAGTTCAATGTTTCCCAGAATGGTTAGGGACCTTACAAACCCTAATTTTATCTGAAGAGCGCGCATCTGGTACGTACACAAAGGGGCCCACATGTTAAAGGAAGGTAATAAGTTCAAGTTAATAATTGGTCATAAAAGACATCTAATTGAACATAAATGGTTCATGCATATGTATATAATGGTTGTGATGTTAACATGTTTTTGTGAGATAATGTTTGTACTTGCTGGGCGAAAGCTCATCAGATATATTCCATACTGCAGGTAAAGATAAAAGGCCTACAGCTTTACTTAGTGGGCTATGGAGACGATCCAGCAAGTTAAGGGCGGTGTGGGATACCACTACGTAAAATTTTCCGCAACTTGTTTAAGTTATGAGGTTTTACATGTATAATTAAGACACATGTTATGGGTTATGTATGTACTATTTTCAACTCACGATTTTAAAATGAAGTTCAAGTTTTAAAGTTTTCTTGAAGAAAGAAAAAAAAAATATTCTAAAATTTTCTACAAGTTTAAGTATTTAAGTCTAAGATTTATGTTAAGCAAGTAAGGTAACGACCCACGTTTACGTAGTCGGCCCAACGTGGAATTGGGGACGTTACAGGTTGGTATCAGAGCGGTATCCTGCCAGCCTACTTCATTTCGCTTCACATCGTTTCCGCAACGGCCCAAGTAAGTTAAATTATTTTCGTTTAAGATCTTGTTTAAGTAATGAGTTTATCTCATTAATGTTTTCACGGGAAATAATATCCGTAATATTTTTGATTTTATGGGATCACAAATGATATACATATGTATTTCCATGATCTTAGAATTTACCATGATGAGTATGTAAGAGGGTAAGCTTACGATGATGATGTGAAGAAAATCATGATGAGTTATGATATTCCCAGGAATGAACATGATAAGATATGGATGAAAGGATGGGTATAGAAATGTGAAGAATTAGAAACTAGAATTAGAAGATGGTTTGCCGTGCATACGAACGAACCAAATTTTTACAAGAGTCTAATCTTGCAATTATAATAACTAAGTTATGATTGCTAGAATAACAATAAGAAAGGAATAGGCTTCAAAAGCATATAGCTTATCACCTTATCTCAGGTATAATCATGACAAAGAACTTTTCCTTTTAAGAATTGGATTGACACCATGAAAGTTAAGTTTCCTGAATATGGAATTTTGTCCCGTAAGAATAATAGTAGAAATGGGGAAAAGATGGATGATGCCTTAATTTGGGAATAGCAACTAGGCAATCACCAATATGAGTTAGATGTTACCAACAAGAATTTGGTATATCATAAGAATGATAATGAAGTTAATAAGGTTGAGATTGACAACAACCTTTTAAGTAAGGGAAATTATGTTATGATGGAAAGTTCTAGATATTCCCTAGAGCTATGATTATTGATTATGCCTTTGTGCTTTAAAGGAAATGCTAAAGGCAAAAAGAGAAGTTTCTACTAGCTAACAAGTAGCTGGTTGAATCAAGAATGTTTTCTATTGCATCACTCGAACAGTAATACATTTTCAATAATATTATTTATTATTGTTTTCCATGAATAATATGGAAAAGATTCAAAGAAGTTATTTTCATGTATGGTGCTTGATCTTATGCGAATTAGAACCAAGTCATATTATGTTATGTAAAGAGCCGAATCCTTGAGGAATAAAGATTAAAGTTCCAAGAAAGAGGCCATCATGTTATGTAAGGGGTCGAATCCTTGAGGAATAAAGTTCCAAGATAGGGGCCATCATGAAAAGAAAAAGGGTTCTAGTAGCACGTGATTAACATTGTACCAAGAGGGTCCTCAGTTTCAGCTAAATTGAAAGAAAAATATTTTCAATATTCGCTGAGCCCTAAATTAAAGTTAAAGAAAAGTATCTTGAATATACGATACGATATACTTTTCAAGTATGGAAAAGTTATTTGTTATAATATGCTTTTCAAAAATTGCAAGTTATATGACAAACTTGCTAAGAAATTTTACGTAAATAATTCTTATGATGCAATATGAAGAAAATGAAGATATGATGATAAGTATGAAAGTATGTATGAAGATATGAAAGTATGATGATAGGATATGAAAGTACGATGAAAGTAAGCATGAAAGTATGAAAGTATGAGGAT
This sequence comes from Ficus microcarpa, assembly GCA_025413485.1. NCBI lineage: Eukaryota > Viridiplantae > Streptophyta > Magnoliopsida > Rosales > Moraceae > Ficus > Ficus microcarpa. The sequence continues at coordinate 29,431,388 of CM046376.1, forward strand.
ATGAAGGTATGAGTTATGAGGATATAGAAGTAAGATTATGGTTCTGTATAAAAAACATGATCCCATTAAAGTGTTAAAATGGGAACATGAACGAACCATTAGGAATTGATAGTGGATTTGAAGAAAAATCCACTTAGAATTATTCGAATTTTTGAGGACGAAAATCTTTTAAGGAGGGTAGAATGTAATACCCTGAAATTTTCTATGGACTCATGACTTCCTTATACATGATGAATTAAAGTCCATATTATGTGTTTATGAAGTATTTCATGAGAATTATGAATATCAAGGTGAAATTCACAATTCTATAATAAATGTTTGAGTTTTCATTCAATTGGCTATGAAACTCAATAAGTGATTTTTAGACATGCATAAGGCTTTTTTATGGAATAAGGCTTAGAAAAATTCATGATTTTATGTTAGTCAAAGTTTGACCCGAAAAAGTCAAAGTTTGACCAAAAAGTCAAAGGTTGACCCGAGAGGTCAAAGGCATGACGGTACAGTTATATGACAGACAGTATGAAAAATATACTGTGAAAAACCGTAATTATAAACAAGATAGAAAGATCAAGATTCAAAACCACCATAGAAAAATCAAGCACACCATGTTAGAAATGAAGGACAAAAAGGACTTTGAAAAATAAGAAAACTTTTATACTGTCTATTTTTACACAGATAAATTTTGGACTGTGATACAGTATAAAATATTGTTATTAGTGGATAACAGTATTAAAAATATCTGTGTAGTATAAAAAAAATGGACCGCATATTAAGGAAAAGCCAAGAAGGGGCTTAAGATGATGACATCACCTCACCATAGGTTTATGACATCATAAATGATTAAATAAAGGATGGAAAGAATTATGGAATTTTCTAGAAGATGGGTGAGGTGGCCGGCCACCTAAGGGGTAAAAATGTAAAGATTTTATCCTTAGGGGCTAAAGTGTAAATTTTGGAAAATTGGTGTTGTAAGCATAATGATGTCATCAAAATGATGTCACAATGATGCAATAACTTGTCTTGCAAGCCAAGACAATGGCCGGCCACCGAGGAGGGCAAAAATGCAAAGATTTTGTCATTTGGGGTCAAAATGTAATTTTTGAAAAATTGGTGATGTAAGCAAGTAATGTCATCTTGATGAGGTAAGCAAGCCTTGGAGACCAAGGAATGGTCGGCCAACATGACACCTATTGGGGGTCAAAGTGAAATTTTTGATTTTTTAGGGGTTTTTATGCAATTTTTAGAAAATTTCTCCACCACTATAAATAGGCCATGAAGAGGTCGGTTTTTGGGCTGGAAAAATTCAGAAAAATAGCCAAGCTCTGCCCTTTTCTCTTCTCCAAGAATCCGAACCCAAATTAGCCACCAAAAGAGAGAAAAAAAAATTGTGAATCAAAGGGGTTTTAGTATTAGGATGTTGGATTTTCTTCTAGTGACTTTAAGTGAGGATTTGGAAAATTTTTGGGACCATTTTCTGGACTAAGAGCCGGCTGTGAGTGGAGAAAAAAGTGAGGAAAAATTGAGGTTAGTGGTGCATGGTTTTGGTTCAAGAAACCAACCAAACTTTCGGGTGTCAATTAGAGGGCTAGAACCGGTTTTGGACCTAAGGGGGGAAATTTGGTGAGCCGAACCCTAGCCCCAAAATTTTGAGATAATCAAGGTAAAAGCCCTAAACCCTAATCCTTTTTCAATTGAGATTTAAATCTGAAATTTAAGTGTATTTCCAAGTCATGATTGTAAGAGCATAAGCTCAAAGTTATTTTATTGTCCTAGGTTGATAGTTGTGTGCTTGATTACATTTAAGGGTGGTTTGTTTATGAATTTTGATTGATTATGCTTGCTAGGATTGCATGCTAGATGTGGATGTGTTATATGTTCCCCAAAGATGTTCAAGCATGATATGTTAGGTTGCTAGAGTGAAGCATGAATGAATGGAATGATGGAATGGAACTAGAACCATGCAACCCTAGGTTAGGGTAGTTTGGTTGATGGCCTACATGTTCACGATGGGATTGCATGTATGCTAAAGCGGGACGTTATAAAACACTGCATGATTGTTATTGAGACTCCCGCGTATTCGGTTGAGTTAGATTATGCGAAATAAGGCGTAAAATGAATTTAAGACTGAAAACTGCCAGGTTCGGGTGAACATTGACCAGTTTTCTGGAAAGATAATTTTGAAGCTTTTAGAGGCCGAATGGGGAAAAATGTAAAACATAAAAGTTGTTCAGAAGAGGTTTTCCTGTAGGGTTGCGTGGACAGTTTGTCAAAATGAGGCTTCAATGGCCTCGGTTTTTAAGAAAACCCGAGCCTAATCGTGCCCAGGTTTTTATGCACGGTCAGGTGGTTTCAAACAAGAAAATGGACATGTTAGAGTCCGAATTGAATTCTTCGTAAAAAATAAAAGTTTTAGGATTTTTCGAGAGCTAGAACTTTTGTGAAAACAACTTTTTCAGATTCAAAGTAGATTTTTAAACTGACAATGATTTATAAAGACTGTGCAGTGAACAGGAAATTCCTGCATAGAATTTTCTAAAACAAAATATAAAAATTGTATTTTTCCACAAAACCAATGTTTTGACTGTGAAAACTATTTCAATGGCAGTTTTCAATGCTAAATGATTTTGTAAAACTCCGTTTTAAGATTCACGAATTTTATAAGTTAAAGTAAAGGATTTTAAACTCAATTCACCAAAGTCTTCAAAAATAAATAGAAAATGGATTTTTAAACCAAAGTTTAGTAACCAAGACAATCTCGGGTGGTAACCGGAAGTAAGACCCGAGCTATAAGGGGGTTGACTTTTGTTGACTAAGTTGACCAAGTGGAATGTTGACCTGGGTTGACCAGGGTTGACCACCTTGAGAGTTACCCAATGTAACCCTATAGGATACCAAGAATGATACGGGATTAAGGATATTAAGATAAAAGTCCAAGGTTAGGATGATAACCTAACCCTAATGGTATGTGGGTTTAGCAACCAAGGTTACCTTATGTAACCTAACGAGCTATCATGAGTATGTTAGGGGGAACATATAACAAAGATTAAGGATGAGTATTGGTTAGGTTACCAACATTTTATGATGGGATTCTTATCCTATACTCTTTTAAATAGCAGGAAGTGACCTACTGTTGCAATCCGAGTTAAGGCGGCAACACTCAGGAAATAGCACACGAGGTAAGTACAAACCTCACCTGCGATATGGAAGATAGTAATGTATTTTCAAGTATATTATGACATGTTTCATGCTATGTGATATGTTTCATGTATGTGATAATATGTTATGATATGCAATGCCATGTTTTCAAGTGTACGTTTTCAAAAGTGGCATATTTACAAAGATGCCACGTTTTCAAAAGTGTCATGTTTTCAAGAATGCCATGATTTCAAGTATGGCATGTTTTTAAGAATGCCATGTTTTCAAAAATGACATGTTTTTAAGAATGCCATGTTTTCAAAGGTACTTTGTTTTCAAAAGTGCCATGTTTACAAAAAATGCCACATTTTCAAAAATGCCATGTCTTCAAAAGTGCCATGTTTTTAAAGGTGCCATGTTTTCAAAAAATGCCACGTTTTCAAAAAGTGTCATATTTACAAAAATACCACGTTTTCAAGGAATGTCATGTTTACACAAATGCCATGTTTTCAGAAATGCCACGTTTTCAAGTATACCATGTTTACAAAGTTGACATGATTTATGTTATGTTAAAGTATGCCATGTGTATGTTAGGATATGATATTATGACATCATGAGGTATGTTCACTAATGTTAAACCACATGGTAAAAACACACAAATAAGGTGTCGTACCAACCTCCCATCAGGTGGAGGGTTATTCATGTTCAAGTTCAATGTTTCCTAGAATGGTTAAGGACCTTGCAAACCCTAACTTTATCTGAAGAGCGCGCATCTGGTACGTACACAAAGGGGTCCACATGTTAAAGGAAGGTAATAAGTTCAAGTTAATAATTGGTCATAAAAGACATCTAATTGAACATAAATGGTTCATGCATATGTATATAATGATTGTGATGTTAACCTGTTTTTGTAAGATAATGTTTGTACTTACTGGGCGAAAGCTCATCAGATATATTCCATACTGCAGGTAAAGATAAAAGGCCTGCAGCTTTACTTAGTGGGCTATGGAGACGATCCAGCAAGTGAAGGGCGGTGTGGGATACCACTACGCAAAATTTTCCGCAACTTGTTTAAGTTATGAGGTTTTACATGTATAATTAAAAAACATGTTATGGGTTATGTATGTACTGTTTTCAAGTCACGATTTTAAAATGAAGTTCAAGTTTTAAAGTTTTCTTGAAGAAAGAAAAAAAAATTTATTCTAAAATTTTCTTCAAGTTTAAGTATTTAAGACTAAGATTTATGTTAAGCAAGTAAGGTAACGACCCACGTTTACGTAGTCGGCCCAACGTGGAATTGGGGGCGTTACAAATTCAAGGTTGTTGGAGGGGAACATGTAGAAAGAAACGAAGAGAGGGCAATGTTTATGAAGTTTAAGAAAGTATTGCATTGGTAAAGATTATTTAAAAAAAAAAAAAAGCCATAAATCAAATATATATAATTGATTAAGAAGAAACACATGTGGTAATTATATGTCGTCCCGCCCTACGTCGAATTTTTATGAATCAATTGCTGAATTCAATTCAAAGACATTATAAACCATCTCAATAAGCATATATACCCATTCCATAGACTAATCCATAACAATAAGATCATTGCAATAATATCAAGTAGTAATAAAGATAAAATTACTTATGAAATGAAAATCCTAACATTTATGGTCTGTTACATAAAAGCTGAAGAATTCTTCCGAACAAACTGAATATCCGTCAAATGGTACAAACTTTTTGTTTTTTTTTTGTTTTTGTTTTTTGTTTTTTTGTTTTTTGTTTTTGTTTTTGTTTTTTTTTTTTTTTTTTTTTTTTTTTTTTTTTTTTTTTTTTTTTTTTTTTTTGCTTTTTTTTGTTTTTTGTTTTTTTTGTTTTTTGTTTTTGGTTTTTTTTTTTTTTTTTGCAAGCTGAAGAAATCTTCCAAACATACTCAAAATCCTTCAAATAGTCCTTTTTTTTTTTTTTTTTGGGAAAAGTGATAGAAAAGAAAATTCACAGTGTTAAAACATGACAATCTATTTTGGATCTTCCATTCACCGGTAAATTCTGCATTTCTCCTTTAAGGCGTGATCTTCAGAGTCTGAGACGTAAACAAGAAAGGAGTGTGATGAGCTCAATTATTCAAACATATGTCATCAATAACGTACTTTAATTATTTAGATTAAGAAATTTTTTTGCTCTGTAGAAGAGACGAAAAAATTAAAAAAATTAAAAAATTAATATACTAGAAAATACTTAAATAAATATGCACCTAATCGAGGGAGCAAAGCAAAAATAAATAAATAAATAAATAAATAGCAGACCACAGATCAGAGCCAACCAAAGCAATTTATATTAAGGGAAATTCTCTTTCTATGTATTGTTCCATTCAATCTTCTACGTCCATACTTTTCCTCGACGGTTATGTCACGATTCTCTAAAGCCTATATGTGATGGATACTTCATTTCTACAATAGGCTTGTATAAAGTAAAAGTACATACGATTTATTGATCAAAATCCTGCAACATGAAAATATAGAGATTAAAAAATTAAAGAGAGGGATGGACCTTGTCTGGCAACTTAAAGTGTTTGGTCATCAGACGGTAGATCTTCGTAATCTTCACTTTCTAGGAATTGATCAATCGACTCCAAGTCTTTAACAAATGAAGTGCAACACTCAGTTATGGTTTCCTTGAATCTTTCCACATCTTCCTGAAAAAATAGATAGATACCGCACGTGTCCAGAATCAACCCTCGGCAGTAATTATAGACCTTAGCCCATACAATACGCTTTCCATCCAGCTCTGTAAGCAGAAGACGAGGGATATAGGTCAGCCAAATGAAGCCCCTCAGATGCACCCACTTAATTTTATCTTTACTGATCGAACAATGCGCGATGGGATTCAAGCAACCTTCTTCGCTTTCTAAGTGACAAAGAAGCCTGAAAGATGCTTTCGAAAAAGCACCAGGATGCTCTTTGATGGAAAAGGCAGCACATATAAGAAGCCCTCTCCAGCTCTTATCATCACATAGATTCGGAGGAAGGTCAATTCCCACCATAGAGGCACTCCATTGATGATCAAACCACTCTGGGATTCCCTTCTGAGGGAAACATAAGTTGTACGGCGAGAAAGGATCAAAATGCCCTAAACCGAAGGCAATATGTCCTTTTAGGCTGAGTGTGACCAGGACGCGATGTTCGAAGAATTCTCTAAGAAGAACTTCAAGAGTTTTCATCAGTTTTTTTGAATCGCGTTTGTGGAGCAGAGTCTCAGCGATTATATGCAAATGGTTGAATATAAATGAAGAATTTCTGCTAGTGTCTTGTTGGATGAGGTCCCAATTCTTAAAAAAAGACTGTTTGGAGTGAGCTACAAACGAGTCAGATTCATCAACAGCTCCACTCTCCACATGATATTCCTTTCTGTGCCTATCCAACAATGTTGAAACTTCTTTTTCTACTTGTTCAGTACTTGTCAGAAGCTTTTGCAAGGACTTTAAAACATCCCTTTCCCTGTAATATTTACAAAATTTAAGATCATAAATGAGGCTGGGAGAATAATCGATATTTGGCATAGAACAAATCATGTGTGTTAGAAAATCAAACCTTGGTTCACGAGTGGTCATGCGACTACACAAATCACCGTCGCTTTTATCTTTCTGAAGGAACCCTTTCACAGTTTTGTTAAGATAAAGGAGGAGATCAGGTCTCAAAAATATGTGCTGTATTATTCTTTCGCTTATTAACTTCGTATCTTGCACGTACAGCAATCTGGCTCCACACATTTTGACTTCCACATTTGGGGTGGTGGGCTCAAAGATAGCACTTATACCTTGACAATCATTCAGCTCTTTCGAGAAATACTTGCGTGGTACATGAATTGCAATAAAATTACCATTGCAGGTTTTGTGTTGATGAGTGTATATAAGCAACGGATGTTTCCCGTGGGCATACAGATCAACATCAAAAACAATTTCCCCTGGGTAAAATCCAAGTCGTCCACAATGAACATAGAGTTCAAGCCCCAGCCATCTCTCATCGGTGCATATATTGGGAGGAAGATAGCACACTGCTGTATTCCCAACGCTATGGTGGAAAAACCATGGTGAAAGTATTGGAAAAGGAAATTCAAACTGAAAAGGACTGTGGCGTGCGACGCATCCCTATCAAATGTGCAAATTAGAGAGTTAGTGTCGGAAGGAGATTAGGGAGAGATAAAAGCAAATAGAGAGGGACAAAGATAGATAACTGACCTGAAAGAGTTCTGAAAGCAATTTGTATGTTCCATTTATGTACCATTTATGCTCAATCGTAGGTATGTTGTCCCAGGCAGTAGTACGATTGCTTTGTACTTCATTTTGAGGTACTCCACGGCTACTTTCTCCCTGCCTTTTTTTATGCTCGACGCTTATGATGTTGCCAGATTCTACCAATTGATTTACCACGTCAAATATTACCTTGCAATGTCGGCTGAAATTCAGTTCTAGATCCAAGTGGTCATTTGTACTACGAGCTAAGTTCTCAGCAAACTCTTCTACGTTGTGCTCAAATACTAGATGCACTCCGAACTTTTGCAACTCCATATCCAATCTCTCCGTTGAAAAAGAAACTTCAATATTGTGAATCAATGTGTCTAACTGCCATGGAAACGTTTCGTGCGGCACATAGCAACATACCCCGAAAGTACCAACTCTGAAGTCCTTAAAGTTTGCCAGGCATTTGGTTTTCTTAACTGGATTCCTATTTATGGCAATATGACAAATTATACTTTTTAATTGCCATGCTTCATCAAAGTTTTCATGCTTCTTGATTTCAAAGACGATAAAAAGCGCAAATCCTTTCGTTTTATGACCTGAATCCTCATGATCTTTTCCAGATAGTTCAATTTTTATTGGAGACCTTGTATCCCAGTTTTGACACCAAAGAGGAATTGTAGCACAAGGAAAACGAAATTCAAACTCTTCGCCATTACTTACGCTTGCCTGTAAATACAAACATAAAGGGAAAACAGATTATGTAAGATGTTCGATATGTATGTGTAACGTATTGAAGATATATATGTATGTGTGTGTGTGTATATATATATATATAGAGAGAGAGAGAGAGAGAGAGAGCAGACCTTGATGAGTTGAGGGAGGAGTAAATCGATATGGTCATCGGGCATTGGAAGTGATGTATCATGTGTACAGTCTTCATCAACATTTGACGAATTACGACAATCTATGAAATGGAATCCCTTATTCGAAGTCCATACTGTCATCTCAGTATCTGAGTAATCAGTTAGCATCGGACAGTCACGTGCATTTACATATCCTAGATTGATGGGTAAATGTTTTGGTAATGACTGAAGCTTGCTACATTTTGACAATGAAAGTCTTTTTAGCTCAGAAAGATTAGAGATAGTTGTAGGAATGCTGCTAAAACTGTTTTCACCCAGATCTAGCTCCTGCAAGGATGATAAGAGACCGATTTCATCCGGCAACTGCACAACTCCACATCCACGCATAGATAATCCTTTGAGGTGCTTTAGATGCACGATTGAAGAAGGCAACGTTCTTATCGCAGTACCTCTAAGGCAAATATGTTCTAGATTTTCGAATCTTCTCAGGTCTTCCGGCAATTGGTACATGGACTCACAGCCCAACAAGCAGCAAGTTTTCAGAGATTTCAAACAAGAAAGGATTCCACTCCCAAGACTCAAAAGTTTCTTGCAGTGTTCCAATTTCAACTTAGTAAGGCCAGTCAAGCGATTGATTGAAGTTGGTAACTCCTTTATGGCTGTAAATTCTAAATGGATTACAGACAACTTCTCCATATCTCCTTCAATCTCGGGGAACTCCGTGAGATTTGAACAATGAGAGAGAATAAGAGTTGCAAGAGATTTCAAGCTTATGCTTTTAGGTAGACTTTTAAGCTGTCGACAACCTCTCAAGTTCAGTAAGGCAAGATGTTCAAGTCTTCCAATAGATGGGTGAAGCTCCGCTAAGCTTTCGCAACCTTCGAGGATCAACGTCTCAAGATTTGGGACAAAGTTGAAGTCTGGCGTCTCAGTCAACTCTTTGCAATAGCTGAGATTGATTAGTACTAAATTTTCCAAGCGCTGCCATGCATACGAAATAGAAAAAATTAGGAAAAGAAGAAATTAAAAAAAAATGACTTAAATTGATAAATAATTATCATTGGTAAATAATGATAAGCGTTCTTTCAACTTGATTATGAATGTGTAAATTAGTTTTGGGGTTTTTTTTTTCTTTTTCATTGGTTCACTCTAAATTTGATGGTGTTCAGCAATTTGAACTCCAAACTTTTAGTTTTTAGTGAACAGAGAGTAAATTTGAAAGCTCCTTGCAATTATGGTTAAATAGCTAATGGACCGAAATACCCCACAATTTTCGCACATATGCACACGAAACTTCCAGTTGGTTGACAAGCTAGACCCTAATTTTTAATTTTTTGCATTTGGGACCCTAATTGTCATCCATTAATTGACATGTACTATCGATTAGCTAGAATGATATGCGAAGGATCATTAGATTTAGAATCCTAAATGTCAAAGTTATAAGTTTTGGGAGGCTCTGTTTATGCATGTCAAAAAATAATAATAATAATAATAATAATAATAATGAATAATTAAAAAAAAAATAAATCGGGTGCATTTGTGCAGTTTACGTTTTATGCATGTGTGTGTGTGTAGATAGGTAATGTATGGTTAATATATATATATATATATATATGACATAGTACTTGAGCAACATGATAATTAATTAAAAGATTCTTACCGTAGTTTTCGGCCATAGTTGTTCAAGGCGACTATCAGGCATGATGAGTTCAACAAGCCTTTCCAACTGAAAACTCGACATCATTGATTTGCAAGGATATCCATGCCATTCCAATAGGCTTAGATCTCTGGAAAAATAGTAATCATGGCTTTCTGGAAATTTCACGTTATGAATCTTCAATAATCTCAGATTCTGCATGTTCACGAATGGGTCAATCTCTATTTCGTCAATCTCTATTTCTTCATCTCCTGGCGAAGTTAGGAATAGCCCTTCAACAACTCCTGTTCCCTGTACGACAGTACTTTCAAAATGTACATATAGTATCTGCTTTGAAGAAACTACCATAATATGTAAGAATAACAAACCAAATTTTCACAAGAAGAAAATGAAGAAAGACTTCTTCTTGATTGTTAACGTTGTGGGAATAAAATTATTTAGTATACTGTGATTCTTGCATCTGACTCCATAAAAATACTTGCATCATAAATTACTTTTCAACAACAAAATCATGAATTATTGTGCGGGGCTAATTATAACTAAAATTTTGTTAGTAAGTACTATGATTGCCTTGATAATCAAAACAGATAGACTACTGAATCAAGTGCGATCAAGGATGAAAATGTTGATGTCGATAAAGTTGTCGAGATTTTGATTTAACGATAATGTTAACGGATATCTCGGGAAAAAATTGATACCCAAAGAAAAATTTATAATTTTTACTGAAATTTTATAAAATATCAAAATAATAGATGAGTTTCTATGTTAATTAATGAAAGGTGTGTCAATAGAACTACCTTTAATTATTTAGCTACTATGTTATCCAATGTTTATTATTGTATTTTGTTTTATACGTAAAAAGAGATGAGTTTCTTCCCCTTTTGAATCCCTATCCGATGTTCAACTAATTTCCACTTGGGAAAAAATAATATTCTTTTAATTTAAGAAAAATAAAGCAAAAGAAAACAAAAGAAAAGTATATAAAGGTTATAACACGGAGATATCACAATCATGTCTAATTAATTATTTTCTTAATTATTACTACATTTGCATAATTTTGACATTCTGCATAAGAAATCAATGTATACACTTTCTTATTGGAAAAGGGTAAAATAACATAGTGAAAAAACAAAAAAAAAATAATAATAATAATAACACGGTGTTCTACATCTCTATATACTTGTGACAAGTTAGTCTACATCGCAAATCTAAATTTGTCCAAGTAATTTTCATTGAATACTTTATCATTTAAGTGCAATTTCGAATTGTGCTTCCATAGAAGGCATCTGAGGACTGTATAATTCTTCACTAAAATGGTTTCATTGTCCAGAAGGACATTTTTAACAGACAAAGCGCGGTTACAAATTTTTACTTGATGCTGTTACAGTGTACGGAATTATATATATATATATATATATTTTTGCTCTGGTGGAATTTTAATTAATAGTTGGTCAAAATAAAAAAATTGAAGAAAATTTAAAGAGAGAACAAATTAAATTCTATTTTATACTAAAATGTATCGTACCATATTTTCCTCAAGCACACGCAAGGCATCCTCATGGCGCCACAATCTGCTACGCTTCCCAAGCTCTTTCTCCTTACGAATAATTTCCCAACCCATTTGTTGAAGCAAATCATGCATCCACACCTTCCCTCCTGTAATACTTATTAGAGATCTAGCATCGAGAACTTTGAGACTGTTTGGATGAAAATTACAACTTGTGAATATCTTTTCCACGCGAGATTCATCCTCTCCTTTGAAGAAACACGCGACATCCAGAAAGGTTGCCTTTCCATCAGCATCTAAGTTTTCATAGCTAAATCGAAGAACTTTAGTTGCATCCTGGTCAGGAGTTTCCCGTAGACGATTTAGTTGTCCCGTCCATTCGCTTTCAGTTCTATGAATATATAAGAAATTACCCAAAACCTCAAGAAGTAAAGGAAGGCCATCGGCATATCTAACAAAATCATTGGACAGCTCTTGGAAAGGACGAGGAGGAGAGTATTTCATGAAGGCTTTTCGACAAAACAACATAAGACTTTCCTCGCGTGTCAGTTTCTTAACCTCGAATATATCTTTAACATCACATCTCTCCAAGATCCCTTTGTCTCTCGTTGTTATGATGATTCTGCTTCCTGGGCCAACCTTCCCAACAAGACCCTCTATTTGTTTTTCATTCTCAACATCATCTAGAACGATGAGCACCTTCATAGAAGCTTTCTTGTTCAACAAATCTTCACCAATTTGTTCCTTCAAGCTAGTACCATCTAGATCTTTTACTCTGTAGACAATCCTGCTAGCTTTAAAGAGACCACGGAAACTTATGAAAACTTGTTCTGCAAGAGCGGTCTTACCAATCCCTCCTGTTCCCCAAATCCCTACCATGTGAACTTCTTCCGATCGGATATTCAAGTGGGGTTCAAACTCTTTAATACGAGATTTCATTCCAACCATTTCCTTGGGGTGCAACTGTTCCAAAACATTTTTTAATATTGCTCTAATGTCATCCGGGTACGTACTCCTGCAAAAGATATCAACTTTTTTTTTAGTTGTATAACAAGAAAATCTGGGCACTTTTCTTCTCTTTTTCATTTCATATCTTTCTCACGATTAACGAAATCCCTTTAACCAAAATCCTAAAACCCTAAACTAGCAAACCTGATGACCAATTAAGTTGTTCTTAGGTTTGTCATCTTCTTAACAAATAAACATACCATAGTCTAAATTATATAGGAATAGAGAATTAAAGTCCATTTAACAGTTTTTGGCCATTTTCAGGTTGAAGACATGAGTTTCACCGTAGCCATTCAAATCCTCTAATTACCGCCTTTTGCTGATTTTTGGACATTTTAATGGTCAACTTTCATCATTCCTTCGTTTCAAATCTAGTGTGATTTGAAAGGCTTAATGATTTATTTTAGGTGTGATTTGAAGGAGTTGATTAAGAAATGAGTGGGGTTATGGGAATTTTGATTTAAACTGGGATAGTTTTGAGTTTTGAGTTCTATTTTATTTGGGTTGTGTTGTTGAATGGGATTTGTGCATATTTATGAAATTGTTGCGCTTTTTTTTACTTTTTAATTTGTGGTAATTAATGTCCATAAGGTAGGTACACTGCTAATAAAGTTCAATTACACCATTGTGATACCACGAAGTTTATTACACAACAATTAGTAAACCAATGTTAAATCCTCAGTTGTGTATGCACAAGGATTCTATAATGGTTTTTGGACCATTATTGAATGCACGGATAAAATTGTAGAGAGATTGTAATATATCTCCCATTTTTATTGGGTAGTGGAAACAAAAAGTCCTACATTATAAAAGCACAAGCAAGCATCGTTATATAAATAGTAACAAATGAAATACAAGAATTACTTGTGTGCAGTGGCAAGCACTTAAAATTTTAGGGAGATTGTAATATCTCTCCCATTGCCATTGGATAGTGAAGACAAAAAGTCCTACATTATAATAGAACAAGCAAGCATAGTTTTATAAACAGTAACAAGTGAAATGTAAGAATAACTTGAGTATAGTGGGAAGTGCTTTTGGGCGCTGATTAGGGCGCACTTTGCACTTCGCACGTACGCATCAGACAAAAAGCAAAAGATATGGCTTCTCAGTAAGTGTTTGGGGCCAAAGAGCTTTTGAGTTTAAAATGATCTTTAAAATATTCTAATAAGTATTAAAAATATTATATGATGCTTATGATACCTAATTTAAATTTTATTACAAGTTACAAAGTATACTCAAAAAAACTTTTGCTAGAAGCTACATTTTTTGGCTTTGACAAGCAGCACTTCAGAAGACTAAAGCTCTTCTAACATATTATCCAAACACTTCTAGAAGCTACTTTTAGACCTGGGAAGCCAAAAACAGCTTCTAGGAAGCACTACCAAACATGCCTTTAGTTATTTGCTAACTGAATGATATTATATTATTTAGAATAAATGTAAAAAGTGTTAGAGAGGTTGTAATATCACTTGGAAGTTGAAAAGTCAAAAGTCTCACGTTAGAAAAATACAAGCAAGCATAGAAATAAGTGATATGTAGTATCACTTGTGTGTGGGTGACACTATGCAACTACCATGCCCTACGCGCACATGTGGCCATGGGAAATTGGGCATTTAGGGCACTTTTCAGGCATACTTTGTACTTTACACGTATGCATTGTCCATAAGAGCTATTGAGCTCTCTTTATTACTGTAATAACTGAATTTTTTTCAACAATACGATTTCTTGTAGAGAATTTCAAGTTGAACCATGAAGGTATTTATGTAAAATCCTGATTAGGGTTTTGAGTAATTTTGTGAACTCTTATTGACCTTACAAGACTCAACCATGAATTGCTTAGTGAAGCAAATAACCTTTTTGGGTGAAAAAAGGGAAGAAAATTCATAATTTTATGTTGGTCAAAGTTTGACCAAGAAAGTCAAAGTTGACTAAAAAAGTCAAAAGTTAACTCGAAAAGTCAAAATTTGACCAAAAAAGTCAAAGTTGACCAATAAAGTCAAAAATTGACCAAGAAAGTCAAAAGTTGACCAATGAAGTCAAAGTTGATCAAGAAAGTCAAAGTTTGACCAAAGGTGGTCAAAGGGTTGACCACACAGATGTATGACAAGCCGTATGGAAAATATGCTGCAAAAATTGAAATTATGGACATGAGAATGTAAATGAGAAATAAAACCACCATAGAAAAATCAAGCACAATAAATAGGAATTAGTTGGCCAAAAAGTTTTAAGCAAAAAGAAAATTTTTCGTACTGTCTATTTTTACACAGATAAATTTTGGACTGCCATGCAATGCCATAGTATTGTGAATTAGTGAGCACAGTACCATAAATATCTGTGTTGGCATTAAAGTGGACTGCTTTTTAAAGAAAAAGCCAAACAAGCCTTAATTAGGCTTATGTCATCACCTTTTGGATTTATGACATCATTAAGGCTTTAATTAAAAAAAATTAATTAATTAGATAATCTTGGACAGCTCTAGAAGATGAGGTGGCCAGATATTTTGGGGTCAAAATCCAATTAATTTTGCTCCAAGGATTGGTGAGCAAAAGTTGAACCAAAAATATTTCAAAAAGAGCCTCATTTTTCACCTATAAATAGGCTTCAAGGGGGATCAGTTTTGGCTGGAAAAAAATCAGAAAAAGCAACCAAATTCTGCCCATTTCTCTCCTCCAAAAATTTGGAATTTCAAGGGTGAGAAAGAGTGAAGAGAAAATTTGAAAATCAAAGGGGTTTTAGAGCTTGTAGTGTTCGGTTTCCACTAGGGTTGTTAAGCAAAAATTTGGACAGTTTTGGTGCCCATTTTCAAGGCCAAAGGCCGACTGCAAGGGGGGTAAGAGAGTGAGAAAAATTTAGATTAGGTTGTACATGGTTTAAGTTCAAATTAACACCAAAGAATCAACACAAATTTTGGTGCCACTTGGTGTAGAGAAAACCGGCCTTGGTGGTGACCTAAGGGGGAGAAATTTTGGTGAGCCAAACCCTAGCCCCAATTCTTGAGAAAAATCAAGGTAAACTTCCTAAACCCCAAACTCTTTTAATTGAGCTTTCAATTTGAAATTTAAATATATTTCAAGTTAAATTTGTAAGAGCATAAGCTCAATTTATTTTGTGCCCAAATTAAATTATTAGAGTTTGTGCTTGATCTAGAATTAGGGGTGGTTTGATTTTAATTTGCATGCTTACTTTAATCTTCATAAATCGCATGCTAAATGTTAGTGTTGTATGTCCCCAAATCTGCCCTAGTGTGTGTGGATGGATTTTATGTGTTAGGTTGCTAGAAATTGAATTAGTATGCTTGGGTTGAATGGTGCAACCTAAACCATGCAAACTTGGTTGATCCAATGTTAATTAGAGTTTGCATGGTGATGTTGGAAAATGTGTTTGAAGAAAATTTACGTTAGAAAACTGCTGCATGTGTGTTCTAGAGCTCCCGCGGTAGCTGGTTGAGCTAGGTTTCACGTTTAGAACGTAAAACGAACTTAAAACCGAAAAACCGCCAGGTTCGGGTAAATCCTAACTAGTTTTTTGAAAAGTGGATTTTGAGGCCTTTAGAGGCCGAATTTGAAGAAACTCAAAACATGAAAGTTGTTCAGAACAGTTTTTCATAGAGGACAGCATAGACGGTTTTCCAAAATGAGACTCCAATGGCCTCCGTTTTCATGAAAATCCGAGACTGATGTGCCCAGACTTTTATGCACGGCCAGTTGGGTTCCAAGGGGAAAAAGAAAGGGTTAGAGTCAGAACTGGGTTAGGATTTTTTGAGATCTAAAAGTTTCATGAAGACAACTTTTTCAAATTCTACTCAAATTTTTAAATAAAACTGTGTTTCTAAAAACTGTGCAGGAAACAGTAAATTCCTATACAGGATTTTCTGAAAACTATGCAGGAAAATAGTATTTTGCTCAAAAACTGATAGTTTGACTATGGGGACTGTTCCAAAGGCAGTTCCAATACTGAATAGCTTTTTCAAATATTTTTCTAAGAAGCCCAAGTTTTTATAAGTTGAATGAAAAAGGATTTTTGGGAAAGAGGTGGTAAAACACCAAGTTTTTATAAAAGAAAAACAAGTAGAACTATAGACCTAAGTTCTCTTAAAATTTGGGTAGTCTAGAGGATAACCATCAATAATCGAGTAGAATACCCGAATTATAGAACTAGGTCCAAAGCCCAAGGTTACCAATAGTCACCTAATAGGATCCAACATAATTGAACCTTAGTAACCCAATAAGGGTTAATCTAGATTGACCTAGGTTGGGTCACATTAAGGGTTACCCAATGTAACCCAATATGATACTAAGATTAATGGACTAAAACTAAGGGTTATTCAACATAACCCAACAATGGACCAAGTCTTAAGACAAGCTAAGACATAAGATTACCAATGATAACCTAATAGGTTATGGGCTATGTATGCTAAGACATAGTCCAAGGATTGAATAATGACCTAACCTTAATCATGTATGCATGGGCTTAGCCAATAAGGTTACCCTATGTAACCTAATAAGATGAAATCTAAGGATGGTGACATTAAACCCTAGGGTTACTTGTGGTAACCCAATAAGATATCTTGTGTTATGAGGGGGACATATAACTAGGATTATGTGTGAATGTTGATTAGGTTACCAACATCCTAGATTAAGAACTCATACCTATGTCTTTCAATGGAGCAGAAGATAACCTGCATTGGCATCCTAGGTGGGAGCAGCCATATAGTGGACATAGCAACCAAGGTAAGTACAACTCCGCCCACAGCATAGGTTTTTGTTGTGGTACTTACCCAAGCATGTTAATGTGTGATATTGTTCGATGTATGTTATGTTGTTTGTTATGTGATATGCCAAGCTTGTGGTTGATGTTTAATACGATGTATGCTATGCTATATGATATGCAAGGTTGAGGTATGCTTATGTTATGTCACATGAAATGTTAAAATCATGGCTATGTTACGATGAAAGTATATCATGGATATAATACGAGGCATGTTAGAATATGATTATATATGTGTGATATCATAAAGCATGTTCACCAAATATTAAGATAAGAGCAAGATCAAGAAAGAAATTATGAAAAGCAAGTAAGATGACAAGCGAGCTTGCCTGTGTCGTACCGACCTGCGTTAGGTCGGGTTGGACTATGATTTGAGTTGGAAATGGACTGGTCGCCCCAACCACTCCTTAGTTGCGCGCCCAATACGGACACTTATGTAAGGGGCCCATAAGTAAAATAAGTTAAGTTAAGATGTGAATCATGTTATGAAAGTATAAGAAAGCATAATGAAGCATAAATGACTCATGCATATTTAAGTAGGTTATGCTGGTATGATATGACATGTTAAGAAGTGCCCAGTTTTGTTATGTGTTATATTGGTATGTCGCGGGTTAATAAGTTGTACTTGTTGAGCGAAAGCTCACGTCTTACGTCTATGTTGTAAGTAAGCAACCTATGGGCAACAAGTGATACAAGATGAAGGAGCGTGACGGAGCAACTGTGAAATGTGGGAATGTCGACCACTACGCGTTTTGTTTTGTTTTATGAATATTTTATTTGACGTTAGAACATCGTTATCTTATTATTGTTCATATGCTTATCAAACACCGATAGTTAATTATCTCGCATATGCGTATACACATTTGTATATAAAAAAAAAATTTCCGCTGAATTATGCTAAGTTAATAAATACGTTATGTATGCATGTATGTATGGTAATAGCCTGTACTAGACAGGTCGTTATAATTACTTTCTTGTGGTTTTTTTTTTTTTTTCAGATTTAATCTAGGCTGATGACTTGACAGAATTAAATGTTTTCAAATTTAATATGAACCATGGATCAAATTACTATGATCCAACGATCATAATTAAATGATTATTATCAAACAGTTATATCTGTGGATAATTAGATACATTTGTTGTAAGTGCTACACCTTTTTAAGAAAAAGACACCTTTTGACGAAAAGTTTTGTTCATTGTAACAGTTAAATCTTTTTACGAATATGTATGATTTTGCTATAAGTAAAACTCCAGACTGACATAAGATTTAACTTTTTGTTATGGAACTTAGTAAGATTGTTACTTATTCAATTCGAGTGTTCATTCTGTCTTCAAAGAAATTTATCTTAGAAATCTAGTATGTAGCAAATTATGTAGTTGAGGCAAATAAAACCTTAAATACAATAAATTCCTTACACCTCAAACTCTATATTTTTTTGTTGTTTTCTATTTCGTTTGCATTGCACCCAAACAGTTTTCCACCCACTTTCTTCATCAAATAGAGTTTTAATTTCCAACAATGAAAAACTTTAACATGAGATGATCAACAAGGTAAAGCAAAACTTGTCCTTGTGTTGATTAGGGATAACCCATAGCTTCAATTTGGGGTTGATTTTGGGGCAAAATCAGGGTCTTTTTTTTTTTCATTTTTAAAACCATGTAAACTAAAAATATTTAACAAAATATTGATTAAAATTTGTTTTAACAATTTATAGAAAATGCCCTAAAATTTAAAAAAAAAAAAACTAAGGAAACTCAAATTTAGGTGTATTTTGGATATTTTAAGGTCAAAATGAAGTGGTAATCAATAACATTTATAGATTTATGTGTTAAATGTAATAGAATAATATTGAAATATATGACATTAAAATATGAGTTATATTTTTTAAATATAAGTAAAATAAATGGTATAAAAGACCAATAAATCAGGTTTTAGTTTTCATTTTTAATGATATTTTAAGTATTTTAAGACCAAAATTAATTGTTAACCAATAAAAAAGCATAGATTTATATTTTAAATGTAATCTGATAATATAAAAAATAAAATTTGATGATATAAGAAATTAAATTTGAAACTTCAAAGTATACTTTATGAATAAAAATAAAATACATAATAGATAATATTTTTTTAGTGGAAAGACAAAAAGGTTACAATTTTGAAAAAAAAAAAAAAAAAAAGCAATTATGACAAGAGTATATGTATATAAGAAAAGTCCTTTGGAGTAAAAATTTTTTTCTGTATATATAATATAGACATTCTCTATTCAGGCAAAAAGAACGTTGATTATGTAATGAAATATAATTATCTTTATTTTGACCAAATTAGTTTTATATTTATGACATTTCTATAGACATAAATTAGGAGGAACTGTAGTTAGGACTATCAATGTAAGTTATGATACGACGTGATAACACGACACAAATCATGAGTTAATATTAAAAAAAAAAAAGTATGGATCGACACAAAAGAAACCGTCAATTTTGGATTGCAGACGACAAATCCAACCAGAATACATAAATTTTTGAAAGTGTTAAATTTGATATGACTTAAAACAAGAATAGGAACATTTCTTGTCGCTCTTTTCACATGGACCACCGACGTGAAAAACAATTAATGGTGATTGGCGGGTTTCCTATGTCGTTTGACTACGACTGACGTGAGAAGTAGCAAAATAGAACTTTTAACGTCGGTTGGCAATCAATCAACGTGAAAAACCCACTTTCCATATTTGTTGGCAGTTAACCGATGCAGAAAGTGGCAATTCAGCTTACAACGTTTGTTGTCTAATAACTAACGTGAAATTATATTTTTAATTATATTTATTTATTTTTTCCTAACTGCCCGTTAACTTCCCCCTGTCAGCCTTCACTTTCTGCTTCCGAATATGGAAGACATGAAAAGTGGAGTTTTGAAATTCAAATTTCAAAACTTTTCAATTTTACTTTTTAATTTTTATTTCTAACCACCCATTAATTTTCACGGTTTAAGCATGTGTTTGATGAATAAGTTTAATTTAAACTCAACTCAAATTTTTCATCTCAATTTTTATCTTTTTCTGAAAGTTAACAAAATTTATAACTACTTTTTAAAAAGTCAATTCAACTCAAACTTAAAAATTTCATGTCATTTCAAACTCAACTTAAATACCAAACGAAAGCCTTCATGGATCCCACTTCCCAATGCCACTCTCCCGCATCCCTTCTCAGACTTTTTTTCTTTTCCAAAGCCTCCAAAACTTTTTTTTTTTTTTTTCTAGATAAATTGCTATAATATTCCCTGAATTTTAATAAAGTTTTCATTTAGTCGTCAAATTTATTTTTTGATTAAATGATCTCTAAATTTTTTAAAATGGTATAAATAGATCCTTTTAAATAATAGCCGTTAAATGTTAGATGGAAAAGAACATGTGAACCACACATGATTTAGATATGTAAGGGCAATTTGATAAAATGATACTGTATTTTGAAAAGATTAAAGTTTAAAACATAAAACAGAACCAAAAAAAAAAAAATGTAACTTAAACTAAAACAGAGGAGGAAGTGGGTTCAAATCGGTGAAAGAAAAAAAAAAAAAAAAGAAGGAAAAAAAACAAATCGGTGAGGAAGTGGGTTCAACGGTGGGACGACGTCTCGTGAAGGGGTGGGATCTATGGGTTTCCGCAACGTAGGAGTGGGCTCAACAGGACTAGTTGGCTCAACGTAGGAGTGTGCTGCACTCGTGAAGACGACGAATGCTGTGATTTTGCTTTTGAATTTCAATTTTGATTTTATGTCCTGCGATTTTATTTTTCTGGGCATAAGAACATTTTGAGAGCCATTTTTGGGGATTGAGTTAGGGCTTGGATGCGGGGCTTCCATTTTCTCTCTTTAATAAATATATACATATATATATATTAGGATTTTATTAATCTCTGATTATGAGTTTACATATTAAATATTAAATGACAATTATATTATAGATTATTTAATTTAAAAGGCCTTTTTTAGGTTTTTTTTTTTTTTTTGTGTGACATTTCTAGCTTAATTTTAATACCCAACCACATACGGTGTCTTGGATTTTTTCGGATTAGCAGTCGAAGGAAAGCATGGCGACGAGTAGGTGATAATTAAGGTAATAAGGTGACGAAGTTAAAATAGCTATGCTGATCATTCATGTATCATGTGTATGCTGAAGTTAATATTGGGATAATTAAGGTAATCGTCGGGATTAAAAGCGACATGAAAAAGGCATTCTTTTGAAATGGCCATGCGGATCATTCATATATTAAAAACCATTACAAACAAATTAGGCATATAAGAATTCAACTGCCTTAAAAATTAATCTTTTTTGACCAAAGCAAACATGCCCTTAGAAAATAAGTGAACTAATTTAACAACATAATCTATAATCAATCAATTGGTGTGTGTGTTTACATATATCTAATATAACAGTAAAAGAAAAAAGAAAAAGAAAAAAAATTAAAAAAGAAATGAAAGAGGATAAGCTAGAATTAACACCGTCAAGGTAAATAAGAATAATAATAAATCGTATGTGAAACTAAAGGGAAAAAAAAAAAAAAAAAAAAGCCATGAAGTTAATAAGAACTAGGGTAAGTTGCATAATTAAACATACCTGTAATCTTCCAAATGCCAACCGGAGATGTTTGCTGTCCAAGTTAAGGCTTCCCTCCATTTCTTCACTTTTTGCATTTCATCCTTGAAGGTTTCCTCGTACCAGTCAAAAGCAACTTTGACTTTCCCGTTTTGCTTTCTTAGGTGGGATGGATCCACATCACAGAAAACCGGGAACACAATCAGTCTTTTTTCTTTTCCGCACCGGGCAATCCTGACAAGCTCCTCCAAGCACCAACTGGAAAAGGCATACTTTTCGGAGAAAACAACAATTGCAGACTTTGATTCTCCAATAGCTTTGAAGAGGTTCTCAGTGATCTCTTTACCACTCTTAAGATACGTCTCTATCTCATTCTCTTTTAGAGCTTTGAATAAATTCTCTGTAAAATTTCTACAAGTATCTTCACCATGGAAACTGAGAAACACATCATATTTTTTTCCTTCTTCTTCTTCCATTTGAAAATTAACTCTCTCACTTGTGGGTGAATGTGAAACAGAAAATTGACATGTAAATCTAATATAATCTAATAACATATATAAAAGTGTGAAAGTGTAGCTCTCCCGTTGCTTGACTCCTGCCCCCGGGTCCCACCGTTGCTTGACTCCTGCCCCCGGCTTTGTCCCACCGTTTCTTTCCTAGTTTTTTTCGTTTCACCGTTCTTTGTTTTATTTATTTTTTATTTTTTTTAATTCTCTCTCTCTCTCTCTCTTTTTGCTTTTCTTTCCTTGCTTTTGTCGTTTGTGATTTGTTTTTTTGTTTTTGTTTTTCTTCTTCCTCTTTTCTTTTCATTTTGATTAGATATATTTTTACACTCTCTAAATTTTTAATTTCAAATCTTTTATGCCTTTAATTTTATTAATGTATGTCATCAAATACTTTTTCCTTTGTTTTATCTATATCGGGTAACAATTTTTTAAAACATAAAATTTCCTTCATCTTTTAATGTATTATTGAATTGAATCTTATCCTATGTTTTTTTTAATAATAAATTTGCCTTTGTCCTAACAATATTTTCTTTCCCACATGTTTTTTTTTTTTCGTAATATTATATATAATAATTCAGTTTAAAATTTTGTGAATTTATTTTGATCATTTTGTAGGTTTTTTTTTTGTCCATTTTCCTAAAATCTTAACTTTCTTTCTTTTGACTTGTACTTACTAAAATATTTTTTTTTTCATTTATAACATCACTCTTTTCCTTCTATTTTTCCTTTTTATTTTTTCTTATTTGCGTTAAATCTTATGTTTTTAATTATATCTTATGAAAATCCTTTTTCTTAATGATTTATATCGGTTAAAATATGACTTTTTTTTTTTCCACAAATACATTCTTAGTTAAATATTTTTTTTTCATTTATGTCTAAAAATTCAACAAATTTAACCTGGACGTGCATGGCACGTCCTCAAAAACTAGTATATATATATATGTCTATATATATATATATAGCAGTGGAGCCATTGCACATGCATATAGTATCTTTTTCTTAACTGTTGTCCCCCCTGTTTGACTTTGGGGGTAGGTACCCTACATGCTGATATCAGCCACTTGTCACAAAACCATTCAATGGTGTATAAAAGTTCAGTGGTATTCAGATCAAGGGGCAAAACCTCTCTCTGTTTTTCGTTTTCTTTTCTTTTCTTTTCTTTTCTTTTTTTTTTTTTTTTTTTTTTTTTTTCCTGTTTGTTTAGGACAAATCCATAAGATATTAGGACAACACCTCTCTCTCTTTTTCGTTTTCTTTTCTTTTCTTTTCTTTTCTTTCTTTTTTTTTTTTTTTTTCTTTTCCTGTTTGTTTACTCACTTTTCGTCCTTTCTCGAGCATTCTTTATTATTTCTCACCTGTTTATCTTCACTAAATTAAAACCGATTCTTGATATCTTGTTCACTTGTCATTTAATTTTTTCAAGTACTTAATTATTATTTTTATTGTTTTGAATTTTACACTTAATTTGTCTCAATATTCAAACAATTAAAAGTATGATATATATATATATATTACTATTTGTTTAACATAGATAATCTATTTTTGTTTCTTCACTTATTTACAATTTAAAAAGTATGAAATTTAGTTATGTCAAATGTTTTTTTATCATATTTGTTAGGTTTTTAGGTGTTGGCATTTTATGACAACTAGTATCGAAAAACCAAAAGCGAGTCGTCATTTCAGGTCAATTCAAATTTGCCCAATTTTGATGTTTATTTCTAGATCATGTTACAACATCAGTTATAACATCAGCATGTTGGCCATGTAAAGATGCAGATTTGAAGAAGTTTGAAGTTTAAATTATTTGCGGCTAGGATTTACTTGAATATATTTATTATTGAGGAGATTATCATGTTAAATAATATAAAAAACATGGATAATATCTTATGGATTTGAAATATATAAAAGAAATAGAAAACAAAAACTTTAATTTCTTACTTTATTTGGCATAAAATTCTTATAAATGACTATCGAAATATAGGTTGCAAATGAATTATTTTAAACTATGTTTTTTTCTTTAATTGCTTTAGTGAAATTGTTTTTTAGAATGGGAAAATTTCTCCTCAAGTAAATTGAGTAAAATTTTTACAAGTCTGAACTTTTTACTCATATACTGCTAAAGCACATCAATCTCAATCATGTGCTAGGCCTTATAAATTTACCTACTTTGAACTGATCAAGGTCTCCCACCTTAGTTGAAATTAATGTTTATATTTGAGTTCGTATTAAATTAAACTGTGTTTTTTTAATTTAATTTTTTTTAATGCAAAATCAACAAAATTTATAACTAATTTTTAAAAAATCATCCAATTCTACTTAAAAATTTTAACTCTATTAAAAGGAGGGTAAAATGAAATAAATTTGATGCAATTGTTCCAATGAGAAAGGGACAAAATTAATCAAATAAGTTATAATACATACCCTAAAAGGTCGTTTTACGCTCATTGATGATGATTCAACACCAGCTACTTGACGTCATCTAGAACACGTAAGAAATTTTCATTATTTGTTTTTATTTTATATCTTGGATTTTCATGCAAAAAAAAAAAAAAAAAAACTTGACACCTTATAATATTTGGTGCTCTAACCTAGATACCTATGTGTTCCGTTCTCTGTTTAATGATTAGTTGAATGATGTTTTATTCAATTGTTGATACAATTCGTGAATGTCATGAATTGGAACCTTAAGTATTTAATTTTGTTTCAATCAATTAAGTAATGTTTTAAATATTTTGAGAAGTTATTGGATAGTATTTAAATGATTGCCAGTATCTGTATCTCTTTTTATTTTTGTTTTTTATTTGTTTATTTTTATTAAGGAAACGACTTAGTGTTGACCTGTAAAGAATGTAGCTAACAATAAATAACGAAGAAAAAGATACCAATTTCAATTATAAGAAATTAAAACACTGAAAATTGGTCTAATAGTCCATCTATCTTTCAGTGGACCCAAAATCAACTTAATCCACAAGGTTTCATCCATACTACTTTTACTGTTCAACACCACAGTCATATAACCAAAATTAGCAGTATCAAAAATATCATTTTTTTTTAAATCAACTCTTCAAAATTTGCTATCTTTTCTCATCCTCATCAATGAGGTTAAATGTCACTTTTCACGTTCCATATCTTGATCTATTTGATTCTTGAACTTCAATATTTGTAGACATTTCGTTACGTGTAGGAGAAGATGCTTTTGCACAATATTTAAATTTATAACTTCGTATGGCATAAATTTCGAATGAAGGATTATCAAAATACAGGTTAAAAGGGCCTTATATTAATACTTATTTTGGTTCTTTAACAGCAAGGGTGAAACAATTTTTGAGAAAAACCACGTTCAGTTTGTCATACAAACGTGCTACTGAAGCACGTCGCACTCAATCATATGCTTTGGTCTAGCTTTTCCACCTAACAAATATAAATTAAAATGAAATAAATTGTGATACAATGGTTCCAATTAAAAGAGACAAAGTTAATCATAGAAAGACCTGAAAAGTCATTTTCTCTTCCGTCTTCATTGACGATGACTTAGCAACGTGATGTCGTAGGGAACACAATAGAAAAGTTCAAATATTTTTTTTAGTATTTTATTTTCGACTTTTATGAAAGAAAGTGTAAATATAGTGTACAAGTTTCCCTTAAAACAAGTACAAAATTTGACACTCGGTAATATTTGGTCATCCACTACTTGAATTCTAATTAATCTGTTATTCCATATTATTATCTCATTTGTTGTCCTCCTATTCAATTTTGATACATTATTAAATTTTCATAAATTAGTTTTTCTAAAGTTTGAATTTAGATAAGGATAAAAACCAATTTTTTCTTCGGCTCTTTTTTTTCCCCCTTTACAACTTTTTTTTGAATGTAGAAAGTGTTTACTAATCATTTTGATCATTTTGTAGTTTTTTTTTTTTTTCGGTCTATTTTCCTAAAATTTTATCATTTTTTCTTTCGACTTGTCCTTATTAAAATAATTTTTTTCATTTATAACCTCACTTTTTTCCTTCTATTTTTCCTTTTTATTTTTTCTTACTTGCTTTAAATCTTATCTTTTTAATTATATCTTACGAAAATCCTTTTTCTTTATGATTTATATCGGTTAAAATATGATTTTTTTTTTCAGCAAATACATTCTTATATAAATATTTTTTTTCATTAATGTCTAAAAATTTAACAAATATAATGCACGTCCTCAAAAACTAGTGTGTGTATATACACATATGCGCTATATATATAGCAGTGGAGCCATTGCACATGCATAAAGTGTATTTTTCTTAACTGTTGTCCCCCCTGTCTGAATTTGGGGGCAGGTCCCCTAGATGCTGATATCAGCCACTGATATCAGTCACTTGTCACAAAACCATTCAATAAAAGTTAAGAGGTATTCATATCAAGGGGCAAACCGTTGAAACTAGGACAACACCTCTCTCTCATTTTCGTTTTCTTTTCTTTTCTTTTTTTCTTTTTTATTCTTTTCTTTTTTCTTTTCCTGTTTGTTTACTGACTTTTCTTCTTTTCTGGATGGTTCTTTATTACTTCTCCCTTGTTTATCTTCACTAAAGTCATTTTCTCTTCGGTCTTCCTTGACGATGACTCAGCAACTTGATGTGGTAGGGAACACGAAAGAAAAGTTCAAAAAAAATTTTTTTTTTGTATTTTATTTTCGATTTTTATGAAAGAAAGTGTAAATCTAGTGTACAAGTTTCCCTTAAAAACAAGTACAAAATTTGACACTTGATAATATTTGGTCATTATCTACTTGAATTCTAATTAATCGGTTGTCCCATATTATTGCCTCATTTATTGTCCTTTTTTTAAAATTTGACACATCATTAAATTTTCATTAATTAGTTTTTCTAAAGTTTTAATTTAGATAAGGATAAAAACCAAAATTTTCTTTAGCTCTTTTTTTCCCCCTTTAAAACTTTTTTTTGAATCAGAAAGTGTTTACGAATAAGATATTTAATGAATAAAAGATAAGTTCTAAATAAAAGTTAAATTCTAGAATAAGTGTATATTAATCTATTGGAATTTTCAGTTTTTATTTTATTTCATCTAATTGATAGATTTTTTTCGATTATTGCTTGAATTTTGATACGATTTGATTGAGTTTTCCATTTATGTTCATGACCAATCCGATCCGATCCGATCCAATTTTATCTAATCTATGTGGTCTTGATGGTTGGCAATGGCGGTACGTGTGGAAGAGGCGGTTGCAAGTGGTGGTGTTCACTGACATTAGTAAATGTTTTCAAGAGTATTTTTTTTTGTTGTGGCTCGGTGTTTCTTGTATAGTTCAAATCTGCATATAAAATGAAATAAACTTGATGCAATTGTTCCAATAAGAAAGGGACAAAATTAATCAAATAAATTATAATACAGACCCTAAAAAGTTGTTTTCTGCTCATTGATGATGATTCAGTGTCAACTACTTGACGTCTTATAGAACATGTAAGAAATTTTCATCTTTTGTTTTTATTTTATATCTTGGATTTTCATTAAAAAAATAGAAAACTTGACATCGAATAATATTTGGCGCTTTAACCTAGATTCCTATATGTTCTATTCCCTGTTTAATGATTAGTTAAATGACACTTTATTCAATTGCTGATACAATCCGTGAAGCTCATGAATCAAAATATAATATTTATTTTTATTTCAATCAATTAAATAATGTTTTAAATATTTTGAGAAGTTATTGGATAATATTTAAATGATTGGTGGTATGTGTTTCTCTTTTTATTTTTGTTTTTTATTTGTTTCTTTTTATTAAGGAAACGAAATATCCAAAATATTCCAAGTGTGAGGGCTGAGTTCTTACAATTTGTGATTTTTCAGAAAATAGTACTAAAAAAATAATAAAATAGGTTAAATATATTAAATAGTGAAATTCATGAAAGTCAAGCTCGTTGCTCACGTTTGGAAAACACCTAGAGATAGTTCAATTGGTGCACCATTTCCCGGTCTTTACGTTCTCTAGGAGTCTTCAATATGTCTTGTCTTTTCTTCTTTTTCAACATCAACACAGTGGCCCTTTGTCCTTGTATCTTCGGTCGACTTCTCCAAGGTATCAACCGGTGGCGAAAACTTAAAAGAAAAAAATAACAAAAAGAAAAAGAAAAATTGGACTCATGGAAAGTATTTAGAAGTGTTTGGAGAAGTTTGGGAGCAATTGGAGAAGTTTGGAAAAAATTTTGGTGCTCATCTTGGTGTTCAAGCTGGGATAAGGCGTGCTGTAGCACGGTAAATTTGCGCTATAGCATGCCACTGGGCGTCAAGCAAACCCGAGAGGCCATATTTTGCAGGCTACAATGCAATTCCAACCCGTGCAGAGAGGAAAAAAAAAGGCGTGCTACAGTGGGCCTATTAGACATTGTAGCACATGCCATCAGACCCGAGAGGTCGGTTTCTGCTGGCTCCAGTGCCAAATAGCCCACTGCAGAGGGCATTTAATAAAAAAAGAAAAAAGAAAAAAGGGGAACACGCGTTGCAACGCAAAAAAGTTTTGCTATAATGCGTGTTTGTAGAGCAGATTATAACTTATAAGTTTTTGCTCCAAATCTCATTCTCTCTCTTCCCCAAACCGAAAATCTCCATTCCAAAAATCTCATTTTCACCCGAATCTCACTGTAACAACCCAATATTTCAGAAAATAGTGCTAGAAAAAATTAAAATAGGTTCCGTTCTCTGTTTAATGATTAGTTGAATGACACTTTATTCAATTGCCGATACAATTCGTGAATCTCATGAATCAAAACATTATATTTATTTTTGTTTCAATCAATTAAATAATGTTTTAAATATTTTGAGAAGTTATTGGACAATATTTAAATGATTGGTAGTATGTGTTTCTCTTTTTATTTTTGTTTTTTTATTTGTCTCTTTTTATTTAGGAAACGAAATATCCAAAATATTCCAAGTGTGAGGGCTGAGTTCTTAAAATTTGTAATTTTTCAGAAAATAGTACTAAAAAAATAATAAAATAGGTTAAATATATTAAATAGTGAAATTCATGAAAGTCAAGCTCGTTGCTCACGTTTGGAAAACACCTAGAGATAGTTCAATTGGTGCACCATTTCCCGGTCTTTACGTTCTCTAGGAGTCTTCAATATGTCTTGTCTTTTCTTCTTTTTCAACATCAACACAGTGGCCCTTTGTCCTTGTATCTTCGGTCGACTTCTCCAAGGTATCAACCGGTGGCGAAAACTTAAAAGAAAAAAATAACCAAAAAAAAAAAAAAATTGGACTCATGGAAAGTAATTAGAAGTGTTTAGAGAAGTCTGGGAGCAATTGGAGAAGTTTGGAGGAAATTTTGGTGTTCATCTTGGTATTCAAGCAGGGATAAGGCGTGCTGTAGCACAGTAAATTTGTGCTATAGCATGTCACTGGGCGTCAAGCAAACCCGAGAGGCCATATTTTGCAGGCTGCAGTGCAATTCTAGCTCGCGCAGCGTGGGAAAAAAAAGGCGCGCTACAGTGGGCCTATTACACATTGTAGCACATGCCATCAGACCCGAGAGGTCGGTTTCTGCTGACTCCAGTGCCAAATAGCCCGCTGCAGAGAGCATTTAATAAAAAAAATAAAAAAGGGGAACACGCGCTGCAACGCAGAGCACATTATAACTTATAAGTTCTTGCCCCAAATCTCATTCTCTCTCTTCTCCAAACCGAAAATCTCCATTCCAAAATCTCATTTTGACCCAAATCTCACGGTAACAACCCGATATTTCAGAAAATAGTGCTAAAAAAATTAAAATAGGTTCCGTTATCTGTTTAATGATTAGTTGAATGACACTTTATTCAATTGTCGATACAATTCGTGAATCTCATGAATCAAATTATAATATTTATTTTTGTTTCAATCAATTAAATAATGTTTTAAATATTTTGAGTAGTTATTGGATAATATTTAAATGATTGGTAGTATGTGTTTCTCTTTTTATTTTTGTTTTTTATTTGTTTCTTTTTATTAAGGGAACGAAATATCCAAAATATTCCAAGTGTGAGGGCTGAGTTCTTAAAATTTGTAATTTTTCAGAAAATAGTACTAAAAAAATAATAAAATAGGTTAAATATATAAAATAGTGAAATTCATGAAATTCTAGCTTGTTGCTCACGTTTGGAAACCACCTAGAGGCAGTTCAATTGGTGCACCATTTCCCGGTCTTTACGTTCTCTAGGAGTCTTCAATATGTCTTGTCTTTTCTTCTTTTTCAACATCAACACAGTGGCCCTTTGTCCTTGTATCTTCGGTCGACTTCTCCAAGGTATCAACCGGTGGCGAAGACTTAAAAGAAAAAAATAACAAAAAAATAAAAAAAAAATTGGACTCATGGAAAGTATTTAGAAGTGTTTGGAGAAGTTTGGGAGCAATTGGAGAAGTTTGGAGGAAATTTTGGTGTTCATCTTGGTGTTCAAGCAGGGAGAAAGCGTGTTGTAGCACGGTAAATTTGCGCTATAGCATGCTACTAGGCGTCAAGCAGACCCGAGAGGCTGTATTTTGCAGGCTGCAGTGCAATTCTAGCCCGTGCAGCGAGGAAAAAAAAAGGCGCGCTACAGTGGGCCTATTAGACATTGTAGCACATGTCATCAAACCCGAGAGGTTGGTTTCAGCTGGCTCCAATGCCAAATAGCCCACTGCAGAGGGCATTTAATAAAAAAAGAAAAAAGAAAAAAGGGGAACACGCGCTGCAAAGCAGAAAAGTTTTGCTGCAATGCGTGTTCGTAGAGCACATTATAACTTATAAGGTTTTGCCCCAAATCTCATTCTCTCCCTTCTCCAAACTGAAAATCTTCATTCCAAAAATCTCATTTTCACCCGAATCTCACTGTAACAACCCGATATTTTAGAAAATAGTGCTAAAAAAAATTTAAAATAGGTTCCGTTCTCTGTTCAATGATTAGTTAAATGACACCTTATTCAATTGCCGATACAATTCGTGAATCTCATGAATCAAAACATAATATTTATTTTTGTTTCAATCAATTAAATAATGTTTTAAATATTTTGAGAAGTTATTGGATAATATTTAAATGATTGGTAGTATGTGTTTCTCTTTTTATTTTTGTTTTTTATTTGTCTCTTTTTATTTAGGAAACGAAATATCCAAAATATTCCAAGTGTGAGGGCTGAGCTCTTAAAATTTGTAATTTTTCAGAAAATAGTACTAAAAAAATAATAAAATAGGTTAAATATATTAAATAGTGAAATTCATGAAAGTCTAGCTTGTTGCTCACGTTTGGAAAACACCTAGAGGTAGTTCAATTGGTGCACCATTTCCCGGTCTTTACGTTCTCTAGGAGTCTTCAATATGTCTTGTCTTTTGTTCTTTTTCACCGTCAACACAGTGGCCCTTTGGCCTCGTATCTTCTTCAGTTGACTTCTCTCTCCAAGGTATCAACCGGTGGCGAAGGCCAAAAAAATAATAAAAAAAATAAAAATAAAAATAAATTGGACTCATGAAAAGTATTTACAAGTGTTTAGAGAAGTTTGGGAGTAATTGGAGAAGTTTGTAGGAAATTTTGTTGTTCATCTTGGTATTCAAGTTGGGAGAAGGTGCGTTGTAGCACACCAAATTGGCGCTACAGTGTAGCACTGGGTGTCAAGCAGACCCGAGAGGCCATATTTTGTAGGCTGCAGCACAATTCAAGCCCACTGCAGCGAGGAAAAAAAAAAAAATGCACGCTACAGTGGGTCTATTAGGCACTGCAGCGCATGCCACCATACTTGAGAGGTTGGTTTTTGCAGGCTGCAGTGCCAAATAGCCCGCAGTAGCGAGCAGTAAAAAAAAAAAAAAAAAAAAAAAAAGAAGGGGAACACATGTTGAGGTGTGAAAAAGTTCTGCAGCAATGCGTGTTCATAGGGCACGTTATAACCTGTAAGTTTTTGCCCCAAATCTGATTCTCTCTCTTCTCCAAACCGAAAATCTCAATACCAAAAGTCTCATTTTCACCCAAATCTCATTGTAACGACCCTATTTTTTGGACCGTTAATTAACTTCCTTATTATTAATTCATTTAATCTTAAAACTTATTTATGTTAGGTTTCAAAAATACATATGTTTTGTTTTACATATAGATTATACTTGTACTTGAAGAATTTAATAAACTAAAATTTTAACTAAGGAAATTGAAACTTCTAAATAATAAATATCATATTCAAATTCGTACTTAGATAATATTTAAAAAGTTATAACGTCATGTGAGTTAAAAAGACAAACTTTAAAGTCTTTTTCTCGTAAAGTACTCATACTAGTTTAGTAATACCAAAATATTTAAACACATAGTTATAAATATAGGCGATACAAAATAATTTAAGAACTCAAAATGCAGAAATTAAGTTCTTGGTGGTATCTCACTCCCTTCCTTCATCGCCTCCATACAGCTTCGTCGATCCAGAAAATATTTAAGTGATGGGCTGTCTACCTGCATTACCTACAATACAAACACACATATATGAGCTTTCGCTCAGCAAGTACAAATAATACCTCACAAAACAATTTCATAAAATTATTTTATCACACGTAATAACGTGAATGTTCAAAAATACATGTGATGTATGTTCAATTATGCTTCATTACATACATGTCTTGTTTACTTAAGGGTCACTATGTCGTACTCATTTGCATGCAACCAATGGGGAGTTGGGGGAGCAACCTTCCAACCACTTCCAAAGTCATAACTTATAACTTTCGTTCTTATCATATCCTCTAACTAATTAGAGGTTGGTAGGACACTTATTCCTATCTTTTGTTAACCTCATTCTCATTAATTGTTATAGTGTGAAGATTTACATATCATTATGCATTTATCATTATGGCATAAATATCTATGAGTCATGTCGATCATATTAGTGCAAGAAAAATTATGCACGTCAAATACTTAATCAAAATAATACATATAACTCATATACCCATCACATCATCAAGGAAAATCATAGCAAATGTAGAGCATCAACAAAGAAAAATATTATGTTTCATGCTTAGCTGAGATTTGTACTTACTTGTTTTATATGCCTAAACTTCTGGAGTTATACATCCTACTACGCAGATATGAGAAATTATCCTAATTTAACAATATCACATTATTAGATAGAATTATAGTTATATTACTTTATTCATTTACTTATTTTTTTTTTTGTAAATTAAAGTGAACTTAACTTACTTACATCATAATTAACCTTAATAATTAATGTAAATTAATTATTAAGTGTTAAACAAATTTGTACTAATTATTAATTAATTAATTAGATAGTAGTTAATTATTACTTTATTTAGTTGAGTAATTATAATTAAATTACATAATTTTAATTGAATAATTAATAATTGTATCGTTAATAATTTAATTATGTTACTTAAATATTCTTTCTCATAAAATAATTATCAATTATGAATTCTCATATTAATAATTATTAATTAGATTATTCTAATAATTAATGTTTGATTAATTTCTAATTAATCATCCATAGTTATATTAACGATTATATCAATGATTA
This sequence comes from Ficus microcarpa, assembly GCA_025413485.1. Taxonomy (NCBI): domain Eukaryota; kingdom Viridiplantae; phylum Streptophyta; class Magnoliopsida; order Rosales; family Moraceae; genus Ficus; species Ficus microcarpa. The sequence goes on from CM046376.1 coordinate 29,465,149, forward strand.
ATAATCAATTAATCTCTAATTAATCATGTATTAGAATTATGTTGTTACTCAACATAACAATTGTACTTACACAGCTAATTATCACTTACTAACTCTTATAATTAATTTATTAATTATTAATTAATCAATTAATTGTTTACTTAATTGATTATTAATTAATTGTTATTAATTATCACTTACTAACTCTTGTAATTAATTAATTTCTATTAATTAATTGCTTAATTAATTACTATTAACTTTTTTAGAATAATTACATTTTGCTATGTATTTATTAGTTTCTTTATTTATTTATTTCTTAATTAGTTAATCAATCAATGTGACAAGGAGTCACCTAAGTGTATACCTTCCATCTAATATTGGGCTTGTAAGGCCCAATCCCTTTAGTTATGATCATTTAGTTGAGAGAAGAAAGTATTTTGGTATATGCCCAATAATCCTCTAGTGTATTTTGTGTTAGTCCATTTAAAAACTTGTGATTCAACATTATAAAATTAGGGTCTTTCACATTATTTGATCATACATTTAATACCAATTCATTTCATAACTAAATATGTCCATATGTTATGATTTACCCTTATGTCACATTTTAATGTTTAATCGTTTTATCGGTGTAGGATTTTAAATTGTAAAATTTATTTAAATTGAAGTATAATCCCGTTTTAGACACTTGATAACTCGTTGGAAAGCTTGAAGTATCGATTTTCTGCTTTTATAATTTGTTTTTCAAGATTTCAAGCACTTCAAACATTAATGTGGATGTTTTCCTAAGTGTCTTATGGTGAAATCCTAGTTTACCAGATTACAATACAATATATTGTGATTTATTAAAATTTATGTACATATCCATTTTAAACGTATTATAACTCATTTCGAAGCTTGAAATGTCTTCTTTATAGCATAAAGCTATTTCCTTTAGTGTTTGAGTGTTTCCACCATAAACTTAGGTTTTGTTACTGTTGGTCCCCCATATGTACTATATGTCCAGATTTATAGGTAAATATAGAAAAATCATAACAATTCATTTACAAGTCAAAATAAGGCAAAATATATGTCATTGAAAAGCTTATGGTGTTTAATTTATACAATAAGAACAGATTTGTAAAAAATTATGGTTTACTAACCCAAAATGTACAAAATCCGTGACTGATACAGGGTTTTAGTAAAACTCTCAGTTCGTAGTCCAAACTTGTAAAATTTACAAAAAACTGTAGATTTATCCGTTTGAGGTGCATGATGCCTTGTTGGAAAAATCAAAGAATCTAGTTTTTAAATCTATAACTTATAATCCAAAATTTTGAGACTAAAGGGTTTGGAGTACATAAAACATATGGCTAGACCGTACCTCAATGGTTCATTTTCTCTCTAGTTTTGTATCATAACTTCAAATACATATAACTTTAGACATCCAAAAGCAAACTAAGTGATTACAAAGCCTAAAATGAAGCTTGTCCTCTGTAGAATCTTATCATATAATTTATTTTTCATTTCAAAGTTTCTAATGCATGCCATATAACCACAACATCTACAAACTCTAACAAAGTTTGTAGATCATTTAAGATCTCGGATCTCCAAGTTCTTCTCAAAACCTTTTCGTAGGTAAGTAGAAGTCTAACATTAAAATTCTAACTAAATATCATGCTTTAGTTATCCAAAAATGACTAAAATACAAAGAGTACCACTAGGTTACCCCTAGTAACATGTCCTCTAACTCCACATCACACTTCTTCGAACTTAATAACGAGGTTGCTTGGAGCTTGAAAATAGAGGGAGGAGGATGCTAGAGGGGTGTTGGGAGATGGAGAATAGTGCTGGTGGTGGCTAGAGAAGCTAGGGTTTTTGAGCTTAACTTGTGTGAGAATAAAATGAGATGTTGAGGGCTTGTTTTTAGTCAACATTTGCTTTAAAGAGGCTGTATTTTGAGGGGTAAAAATGAAAAATTTTTGGTTGATTCTCTCATTGTATTGCCGCCACTTAAGGAGGGGAGTTGGGTTGAAAATTTTGTTCAACAAAGTTGAGACAAGGGGTCACTTTCACTTGTCTCTTCTTTTTGTGTCATATTGACAAAACAAGCCATGCCATCTCTTACATGATATTGCATGCATGCACCACTTTCTTTCTTTCTTTTTTTTTTTTGTCACTTATTCAAAGATTTTTTTGCTTTTGACCACAAAATCCAGATCTCCGTTTGGTTTTTCTCATTTTTATTTTGTTTTTCTTTCTTCTAATTTTTCCACTATTGATCAAAAGTTGTCATCCTTATTCTCATCCATTGGATTTTTTATCATGCCAATCCTTATCTTAAGCTCTTATTGGTCACTTACCATCCAAAGCATGGCCATCCTAGGATTCTTTAACATAAACTCTACACCAGTGATTTCAAATCTAAGAACAATTCTTGATCAATCTTCCACCTTTGGATTTTCTAAGCGTAAATCGTAATTATTCATCTTATATCTATTTGACACATTAATTTTCCCAATCATTAATCCTAATTATTCATCTTCTATCTATTTGACATATTAATTTTCCCAATCATACTCTCAAAAAATTAAATATTGATATGATTAAAATAAATACTAAAGTCATTAAATTGACCTACTAACAAAAATCGGGCTTTTTTTTTTTTTTTTTCCAAAAGTAACATTTATCCCTCTAATACAACATAATAAATATTTTGTATTAATTTATACGTCGTTCAACTCATCTTCTATATATCTATAATTTCTCATTTAAATAAAGAAACTCAACATTGTTAGATCATCGATATCATCATACTAATGATACATATACAATAATTCATGACCTAAAAATTTAATATTCATCAAAATAATTCATTAGAAGTATATTAATGAAGGAAATCCATGATAATAATTCATGAATCAAGTTTATGAATTTATGGGGCGTCATAATCTACCTTCCTTACAAAATTTGTGTCCTCATAAATTAGAACAAAAATGGATAATTTTTTCTCATTTCGCCTTCACGTTCCCAAGTGACTGTAACGGCCCGACCTACGTAGGGCCGTTACCATACATACTTGTACTACATCTTGGTTTTAATAACTTAAACTTACTTGGAAATTCGAGAGTAAATTTTTTTTTTTTAAAACATATATAAATAGATTAGCTCATATAGCAAACTTGTCATGTATACATACTAAAATGAAAAGACATTCTCAAGTCTTCAACTCCATATATAATGTATAACACAATTTATTTTTGAGATATATATATACATATCAACTTAAAAGAGCTTACGGAAAACTTGCTTAGTGGTATCCCACACCGCCCTTCACTCGCTGCATCATCCACATGGCCCACCAATTAAGCTACAGGTTTTTTACCTATAGTATGAAATATATGATGAGCTTTCGCCCAGCAAGTACAAACATAATATCGCAAAACGTAACAAATGTCGTGCAACTTATGCATGAACCAATTATGTACAATTATGAATCTTTTATGATCAATTATTGACTTAAACTTATTATCTTGCTTTAACATGTGAGCCCCTTGTGTACGTATCAAAAGTGCGCAATCCACAGAAAGTTAAGGTTTGCAAGGTCCTTAACAATTCTGGGAATTATGTATACCTTCACGATCTAGCAAAAGGTCTTGGTAACTTGAAACTTATAATCCTCCACGATCTGGCGGGAGGTTGGTACGACACTTTACTTGTCTTAGTTTAGTCTTAGTCTTGTTACTTTACTAAGACTAAGATTCTTTACATGTGATCTCATTAGTCAAGATGCATGTACTACATAGACATGGCATGACTTAAAGAAAAAAAGCATAAAATAACTTGTGGCATGTTTATTTCTTACAACATGGCATAACTTGACATATCATGTCTTAACATAACTTAACATGGCTTATCATGACTTAACATGGCTTAACGTGACATAACATGACTTGACATGGCATAACATGATTTAATATAGCATAACATGGCATACATGAAAACATGTCATATACTTGAAAAATAGTTTACTATTTTTCATACTGTAGATGAGGTTTGTACTTACCTGATATGCTATGTCTTAGGTTTCGTTACTCCAAATCAGGTCGCAACAGTAGGTTACTTCCTGCTATTTAAAAAAACATAGGATAAGGATCCTATAAATCATAATCATAAAATATTGGTAACCTAACCAATATCCCTGAGAAACCTTAGTTATATGTCCCCCATACATGTCTATGATAACTTACTGGGTTACTAAATGTAACCCTAGGGTTTTAGGCCCAACTGACATACTCAGTATCTTATTAGGTTACATTGGGTAACCTTTGGTGTGAGCCTAAGTCAAATTTGGGTTAATCTTTTTGTGTTACTAAGGCCCAATTTCCTAAGTTATATTCTATTGGGTTACTATTGGTAACCTTGGGCTCTGGGCCCAATCCAGTAACTCGGGTATCCTTCCTGGTTACCATTGGTCATCATTTTGTTACCAAGTTTTAAGACAACTTGGGGTCCAAAATTTGTTTTTCTTTGCTTTGGAAAAACTTCGTACTCTATGTCCTTTTCTTTATATACAAAAATCCTTGTTCAACTTATCCAAAAATTATAACTCTTTGAGGTGGGTTTGTAAATATTGCTAAGTGTTGGAAACTACCTTGGGAACAGTTTCCTACTGCAAATTATCAGTGTATGTGCAGGAATGTCCTTTTTCTGCACTGTTATAGAAAATCCTGTGCAGGAATTTCCTGTTTCCTGCACAGCTTTGGAATCTAATTTTTATTTAAAAATCTGGGTCGAATTTGAAAAAGTTTTCTTCACAAAAGTTTTAGACCTTGAAAAACCCTACAACTTTTATGTTTTACTCAAGAGCCAGTTCAGACTCTAACCTACTTATTTCCCCTATTGAACCTGCCTGGCCTTGCATGAAGCTTGGGCATGACCAGGTTCGGGTTTCTGCAAAAACCAAGGCCATTGGAGCCTTATTTTCGAAAACTGTCCATGCTGCCCACTAGGAAAAACCTTCTATACAACTTTATGTTTTAATTCGGCCTCTAAGGGCCTCAAATGCAGCTTTTAAGAAAACTGGCCAGTTTTACCTGAACTGGCAGTGTTCTTGCTTAAGTCCATTTTACGTCCTATTATGCGCATACTAACTCAATCGGTCACACCGGAAGCCTAAAACAGACATGCAGCGTTTCTAACGTAAACTTCCATCATACATCCATACATTCTCAAACATATTGGGGACATACAACCTTATCATAAAACATACAAGCAAACCCTAAAATCATGCAACCCTAATCATATTAGCATGCATAACTTGTGAATCAAAACCACCTAATCACCTAATCAAGCACAAATCTAAAAATTTCTAAACTAGGGCTATGGAAATGGAATAAGCTTATGCTCTTACAATCCAACTTGAAAATACACTTAAATCTCCAATTAAAGCTTAAATTGAAAAGCTTAGGGTTCTATAGGAAATTTACCTTAATCAACACAAGGTTGGGCTAGGTTTTGATCCAAACTTTTTCCCATCTTTTTCTCTCTACCACAACCGGCCTTCCTTGGCTTTGTGGGTTTCAAAATTTTTGACCACCCTAGTTGGTGTTCCACCAAAAATCCGACCACTCTCCTAGATCAACTCCTTCTTCATTTTTTTTCTCTCTCTAGTGTTCGGCTTCTAAGGGGAAGAAAGGGTGAGGAGAAATTTGGCCATAGTTTTGGGACAATTTCTCATTTTGTGAGGCAAATGAACCACCTCTCATCACCTATTTATAGGTGAAAATTATTTAATTTTTAGATTTATTTTTAATCCAAAAATTATTTATAAGCCCCTGAGAGAAAAATATTTACCCATATACCCCTACATGTGGTGGCCGGCCATTGCTTGTCTTGGAGCCCAAGTTGATTTTTTTTTTTGTTTTTACTTACATCATCATGCCACATCATCATGACCTCATCATGCCATCATCATGACATCATCATGCTTACATCATCATGACATCATCATCTAGCTTACTTTTCTAAAAATTACATTTTAGCCCCTAATGATGAAATATTTGCAATTTAGTCCCTGTAGGTGGCCGGCTTTGAGTGGAGTCACATGACTTCCAATTCATGCATAATCATTCACTTGATTCCAAAAATCTCTTAATGCAGTCCATTTCCTTACTAACTTAGATAATATCAGTACTGTTTTTTTTATCAAAACAGTATCGTAATACTGGACTACGGTCCATAATTCATTTGAGAAAAATTAGACTACGTATGGGATTTTCTTATGACTTAAAACTACTAGGCCCTTATTGTCCTAAATAATGTGCTTGATTTTTCTAGGGCGGTCTTGAACCTTATTCTTGCTTATTTATTCGTAATGACGGTTTTTCGCAGTATATTTTCCATACTGCTTGCCATACAGTACCGTCATAGTCAACCCTTTGACTTTTCTGGTCAAACTTTGACCATCATAAAATCATAAATTCCTATTTTACCCTTTTTCATCAAAAGGCCTCATGCATGACTAAGCAACTTACTTATTGAGTCTCATAGCTAATTAAATGAGAACTTAAACATTTTTTTGATAAAATTATGAATTTCATATTGATATTCATAACTTTCATGAAATATTACATAAACACATAGTACGGACTTAAATTCCTCATAAATAAGGAAATCACGAGTCCGTAGAAATTTTTGGTTATTAAAGTGGCTTCCTCAATCTTGTGATTTCACCATAACACCTTGACAAGGGGTATGGTCTTGTTTCTGAGAGTTTTCTCTTCACGGGCCAAAATTCACACAAGCTTTTCTTCATAAGTGAGGTCCTTATGAACTTGAATTGGTTCATGCTCAATTACATGAGACGGATCTGAGACTTAGCTCTTCAGCATTGAGACATAAAAGACATTGTGCACTGTTGACAACTATGACGGTAATGCTATCGATAAGCTATCTTACCAACATGTTCTATGATCTTGAAGGGTCCTATGTACCTCGGGCTTAACTTGCCCTCATTTCCAAATTGCATCACACCCTTCATCGGTGCTACCTTCAAGAAAACGAGTCTCCTTCTTGAAATTCAAAAGGCCTCCTTCACTTGTCAGCATAACTCTTCTGTCAACACTGAGCTGCTTCCATTAGTTGTCGTATTTTCTTGACTGCTTCAGTAGTCTAAATAATGAAATCTATGGTTTCCAATTGCTTATCCCCTATTTCATGCCAGTGTATCAATGATCAGCACTTCCTACCATAGAGTGCTCCATAGGGTGCCATCCCAATAGTCACTTGATAACTGTTGTTGTAATAGAATTTAATCAATGGTAACTTCTTATTCCATGCACCTATGAAGTCTATAATACAAGCACGAAACATATCCTCTAAGTTTTGAATGGTTCACTCGGATTGACCATCCATCTGAGGGTGAAAAGTAGTGCTAAACTTAAGCTCAGTTCCCATCACTCGCTGAACACTTTTCCAAAAAGTGGAGGCGAAATGGCTATCGCAGTCTGAAATGATTGATAAAAGAATGCCATGTAGCTTAACGAAATGGGACACATATAATTCTGCCAACTTTTCCAGAGAATAAGTTACTTTAATTTTTTTAAAACATGCTGATTTTGTCAAATGGTCTACAATTACCCAGATGGCGTTATAACCTTCACTGGTTTTTGGCAATCCAACCACAAAATCCATAGTGATTTGTTCTCACTTCCCTCTGGAACTTCAATAGATTGCAATTTCTCAACTGGTCGATGATGTTCTGCCTTAACTTTATGACATGTTAGGCATTTACTCATGAATTCAGCCACGCCATTCTTCATCTTGGTCCACCAAAAATGCTCCTTCAAGTCCTTATACATCTTAGTCACTCCGAGATGGGTGGAGTATGGAGTGTGTAGGCCTCAGATAGAATTTGCTTTCGGAGTTCTTCGTTGCTAGGTACACATAACCTATCCTTAAAATGAAGGATACCCTCATTTGTGTAACCACCAAAAATTTTGATGAACTTGTGATTTCCTTAGATATAAAGGAAAATCTAAGTATGAATCATGTATGTTAACATGAAGCTCATGATCTGATTTGATTATCAGAGTATGTTCAAGTTCTTATAGTGTTATAAGACTCAATGATGATCTATTAAGTCAAGGATGAGGCCTTATGGTGATAAAGGCATAATCATGATTTATGGTTTTGTTCTAGCCAATGACTAACTAGGATAATTTACGACATGATTAAGACGGTACTGCCATATTATAAGCAGTATTGAAATTATGCTATGGCCAACCATCATTACGGATGAAGAAGTAAGAATAAGGAATGGGATAACTCCAGAAAATCATGAATAATATTTGAAGCAATAAGAACTAAGTCGCTTCAAGTCCTAAGAAAATCCTATGGGCATTCCAGTTAAGTACAAATAAATACTAGACTGCAATTCAGTATCCTGAACTGTTGATAATTATAATAGTATTTGCACTACCTGGATTATTAAGAAATTAGACTGCGTATTAGGGGGAGTGCCAAACATGACCCTACTTGGAGGCCAAGTAAGGGTAGATAAATATGTAATTTTTGATTTATAGAATTTATGGATTTTTTTAACTAGAGCCTCCACATGGCCGGTTATATTGGGTGGCCTTGTGGGACAAGGAAAAAAAAATTAGAAATAAGTTTGAAGAGATATTTTTGGCTCAAACACATTGCATGACCAGCCACTTGGAGGGACATGGAAGGCAAAATTTTGTTTTTAAGGCCAAATATGTAAATTCAAGGAGAATTTTAGAAATAAAAATAAATGTGGAAAATTTGGAAATTTCCACCTATAAATAGAGGTGATTTGTGAGAATTGGAAGACTTTAGTTAGCTTCTCACCCTCTAGTTCCTTCTCAACTATTCCTCTCTAACCTTAGAAAAAAAGAGGGGGGGGGGGGTGGCCCGTTGCTATGGTGGAGAGTAGAGCCAAAATTTTTGCGCATGCAAGGTCTAAAACCACTTTTTCAAACTTTTAGAGGCATAATCTCAACCCTCCAACTAAGAATTTCATTAAGTTTTCGTTTATGGGATTTATGTGTATTTCAAGCTATGGATTGTAAGAGCATAAGCTCATGCTTCTTATATTATGGTTTTTGATGATTGTTTATGCTAGATCTATGCTTAGGTTAACTTGGTTGCTAACTCTAAGCATGTGTTTGATTTTTATACTCTATGTTGAGTTTAAGGTTATGTGTGCTCATTGCTCACCATGTGTTTGTGAAATGCCTTCACATGTTTAAGTAGGGGGATTTTATGAATAATGATGACGATGTGAATGCTAATTGTATATTGGTTCAGAAATTAACCTAAAGACACAATTTGGTAAATAAGTAAGTAATCAATATTGTGCTTATCAAGAACATGAGATAAGTGACTAGTTCAATGTTAAGAACGAATCCTACACGCTGTATGTTGATGTAGGCTCATGTTTTAACCGTTTGAGGTAGTGGATGTGGATTTTTAAGCTAAGAAACCAACAAAATGCAAACTGCCGGTTTTTGAAAAATAATCTGGACAGTTTTTTGGAAACTGGATTTTGAGTCCCTTAGAGGCCGAATTTGGAAAATGTTAAAATTGCAAAGTTTTAGAACACCGAAAATCCTAAGGTGTAGAATAGACAGTTTCTAAAAATAGGCTCCAAAGGCTTTTGTTTTAATCTGTTTTCAAAACTAGCTAGTCTAAGTACTGTACATGGCCAGAATTTTTCAAAGAGAAAAGCGGGCAAGTTAAAGGTAGAATTAAGTTTTGAACAAACAAAGTTGTAGGTTTCGACGAGATCTACAACTTCCGTGAAGAAAATTTTCCCAAATTTTAAACTAAGTTAAAGATAAAATGGGATTTTCAAAACTGTGCATGGTACAGAAAATTTCTTGCACACATGTATTCTAGTAAATTAAAAGGCTGTTTTAAAAGCAGTTTTTAAGATTTTACGATCTCTTTTAAAAAGGAATTGCTGCCTTACAAAAATAGTTTTAAAACGTTTAAATCTAATAGAATTTCCCAAGTGATTTTTAAAAATGTACTATGTTTTATGAAAGGTAATTTCAAGTATTATGATAAGAAATACTTGATTTATTAAGTTATGATATTTTCAAAACATAAGAATATGGTAACAAGTGTATGACTGATGGTAACGAGATAGGAGACCAATTTATTATGTTAGGGTCTGTATCTATGATTACCAATGGTAATTGAATGGGATACCGATTTACTATGTTAGGGTTGACATCTATGATTACCAATGGCAATCGGATTGGATACTGATCTAGTATGTTATGGTTTGTGGTAAGATAGACGATTCTTATCTTATGTGCTATTTGAACATATGAATATTAAACCTGTTGTCGTGCCTTGTTGGAACGATAAACCAAGAGTGTAGGACAATTTGTAAATACAACTCCGCCTATAGCATAGGCAAAATGTTTTTATTATGTTGCATGTTTTTTAAAAATTCATGCATTGATTTACAAGATAAACATATGTTTTATGTTTTATTATTGTGATATCATGAAAACATGTTTACAAATAATAAATCATATGATAAGAACAAGATTAAGTTTTCAAGTAAGAAACAATTAAGATTTAAGTTTTCAAGTATGATCAACCAAGAACAAGTTTTCCTGTAATAAGATAAGATAAGCAAATTTTCTTGTCTCATACCGACTTTCCACAAGGGTGGGTTTAAATGGTTTAGTCCATGGTTTGAGTTTGATTCGATTGGCTGCCCCAACGACTTAATGTTAAACAGTTTGGTTCATGATTTGAGTTGGATTGGACTGGTCGCCCTAACCACTACATAGCTATGTGCCATGGTATGTGCACACATGATATGTAACGGGCCCAGAACCAAGTTAACATAAGAAAGCATAATCGGTTCATACATTCTTTTACTAAAATGTTTTGCGGAATAGAAAGTTGGTACTTACTGAGCATAAGCTCATAACTTACATTCATGCTGTAGGAAGTAACCTATCAGAGATGATTGATGCAAGACTATGGAGAGTGGCATTACAGACTGTGAAATTTGGATTGGACACCACCACGGGTTTTGGAAATATGTTTTGTAAAATGTGTTTGTATTATTTATGATAAGTTGATGGTATTAGTATATGATAACGAGTATGATTTGTTAAAATATGATTTTAAAGCTCGGTACTCGAGTGAATACACATAAATAAGTATGAGTATAAGTTAAGTTTTGAGTTTTGAGTTTTAAATTGAGTTTAAAAAGCAAAAAAATATATTTCGTATTTTTATGAAATACGAGAGTTTGTTTAAGTATGTTAAGTATGAAGTAGCGGCCATATAAGGTGGGTCGTCACTAGGTTTGGTATGTAAGCACGGTATGGTAACGGCCTACGTAGTCGTTACAATTTGACAAAGCAAAATTAGTTTATTTCCCTTCCATGACTTCTTTCTTGTCCTAACCAAACTAGGATTGAGCCCTGAGCTTCCTTGGATTCACCAAGAATTGTAGGCTTGAGAGTCAATGAGGAAAGTTTTCCCATAAGCTCAATTCCATGCTTGAAAATATCTTCCTAAGGTGGTTGTGGTAGTACTTGAATTGACATGAGGGTGGCATACAATTTCCAACTCAATGCATCAGCAACTTTGTTGGCCTTTCTGGGATGATAAGAATCTCACAATCATAATCCTTAACCAATTCCAACTATCTTTTTTATCTCATGTTGAGTTCCTTTTGGGTAAAGATGTACCTAAGACTTTTATGATCCGTAAAAATATGATATTTGATGCTATTTGAATTATCATAGCATTATTGAGTCCTGGTAATGTTTTAAGACTCAATGATAAATTATCCATGCAAGTACGAAGCCTTTTGTGGAAAAAGGTGCAATTAGGGTTTATGATCCTATGTCGGTCAACGTTTGACTGAAATAACCTAAGGTAAGGTTAAGACGGTGCTACAGTATAATTAGCAGTATGGAAATTATACTGTGAAAAAACCGTCATCATGTATGAATAATTAAGAATAGGGTATGAGACCACAATAGGAAAATCAAGCACATATGTAGACCAATAAGAACGAAGCAGTTTTAAATTTTAAGAAAATTGCCAAACAGTGCCTAATGGGAGGACACCTTGTTTATGAATACAAATGGATGATCATTGGAGAAATTTTTGGGCCACTAAGCATTCCTTATGAATGGCCACCTCATAGGGACCAAAATGCAAATATGTTTTTTTTAGGGGCCAGTATGCGATTTTAAGATAATTGAGTAAGTATGGGTTTTTTAGAAAATTAAGAAAGCATTGAGAGGATGATTAAGTAAGAATTTAGAAGACAAATGCCTCTTTTAGAACCGGCCACCTCACAATGACTTATATGCAAAATATTTTGTCTTTATGGACTAAAGTGCAAATATCCTTACCTTTAGGGGCCAATGTGCAATTTTGAGAAAATTATGTGATTATAGATAAATATGGAAATTTTTGGAGTTATAGATTTTTCTAACTAGAGTTTCAAATCCAACTAAGCCAATGACTAATTGCAAGCTTGGTTAACTTGGTTAGAAACCAAAGAAAAGAGTTAGGGTTTGGTGAATCATAATTACCTAACCATGTTCTTCCACATGGACTTACTAGAACCGGCCACCTCATGGTTCTATGAATAAATATTTCATTTTTAAGGATCATTATACAAATTATGAAAATTTGAAGTTCATTAGAACTTGACACCTCACATTTTTGGCCTTGCTAAGTAAGCATTGTAGCCTTGCTTATTTGGTTATGTGTTGTGTTTCAATGTCCCTTTACTTAGCACAACATGGCCGGTCACCACAAAGAGAGGACACCTCATGCTACTAGCTTTGATGAGCAAGCTCCTAGCCTTGCTCACTTGGCTAGCTATGACAAGCACAACATGGCCAGCCACCACAAGGAGAGGACACCTCATGCTACTAGCTTTGATGAGCAAGCTCCTAGCCTTGCTCACTTGGCTAGCTATGGCATGCACAACATGGCCGGCCACCACAAGGAGAGGACACCTCATGCTTCTAGCCTTGATGAGCAAGCCCCCTAGCCTTGCTTACTTGGCTAGTTTAAGCAAGCTTGGCCGGCCATCACATAAGGATTCTTGAGCAAAAATTTTACTCTTAAGGATTATTAAGCAATTCAAGAAATAAGTGATTTCACCTATAAATAGGTAGAAGTAAAATCACTTCAAGAACTTTTAGTGAAACTCAAAGTTGTGCAGCTCATCTCCATAACCTTTTCCCCCTAAGAGCTGAACCATAGAAAGAAAAGAAAAAGAGAAGAATAGGGAGTAAGAGTGAAGAGGCCGGTTTTGGTGCTAAGAGTGTGTAAGGAAACACTTTTCAACCATAGCCTAGATCCACCTTCTTGAAGTTTGAGGTAAGCCTTTTACCCTCTAGTTCTTCAATCAAGTTTTGGGTTTAAGATTTAAGTGTATTTATATGTTGAAATTGTAAGAGCATAAGCTCACTCTTTAAATTCATGCACTAGGGTTTTTGGTAAGTGCTTGATTTTGCCTAATTAGGAGTTGGTGGTCTCTAGTGATGATTTGATGCAAGTTTATGAATTTTAAGTTAGAGGTTTTGGCTATGAGAATGCCTATTACCTATTTACTATATGTCTGTTTATGCTCAAAAATGATATCTCAAAATTGAATAAGAAAAAGGATGTGTTATGTTGCAATTAGGGTTTGAGAAAACCCTAAAAACCCTAAACTGGTATGGATCACCATTTGGGATTGCAGAAAGATGATATGGATGAAAAATGAAAGTATGATCAAAAGAATATTATGAAACGCCCTGTATGCTTGTTATAGGCTCACGATTTTAACCGTTCGAGTTAGAACGCACGTAATTTTACATAAGAACTCGTTTGATCGAAATCTGCCACTTTCGGATTTAAATGGACAGTTTTCTGGAAACAAGATTTTGAGGCCCTTGGAGGCCGAATTTGGAAAAAGTCAAAACTGTAAAGTTGTAGAGGATGGAAAATTCTAGGGGGAAACATGGACCATTTTTAAAAATAAGGCTCCTAAGACCTCCGTTTTTAGCAAAAGCCGAGACCAATCTTAGGGTTAGTGAATATGGTCAAAAATTTTCAAAGGAAGAAACAAGCAAGTTAGAGACAGATTCAAGGTTTTGACCAAAAACAAAAGTTTTAGATTTTGATGTTGTCTACAACTTTCATGAAGGAAATTTTGTGAAATTCAAAACAGATTTTGAAGAAAACACTAGATTTCCAAAACTGTGCAGGGTACGGTCAAATTCCATACAGGATTTTCAAAATAGGCAATTCCTACTCGCACACTAACAACCAAGTTTATCGGATTAAGTTAGTTAAATGCAAGTTTGAATCATAAAAGGATAGAATGATTCTTACCTTACGATTCTTCTGGAAATAGCAATGTAACCTGTTACCGTGTTTTGGCGGAACCCAGGATTAAGGATTTAGCATAAGTGGTAAGTACAACTTCGCCTACAGCATAGGCAAAATGTTTTCACTGCTTTGCATGTTTCAAAGCTCACTCATTTATGTATATGTTGCATATGACGTATGTTTTATTATTGTAGCATCATGAAGCATGCTCACTAAGAATAACTCATATGGTGAGAATCAGATTGTGTTTCAAATAAGAAACTGTTCTTTTTAAGAAACTATTTTCAAGAAAGAAAACATTTTCAAGTATGATATGAAGCAAGTTTTCTCATGTCGTACCGACCTGCACTAGGTCCGGTTTGGTCCATGGTTTGAGTTAGACAAGGCTGGCCGTCCCAACCACTCCATGGCTGCTCGCCACGGTACGTACACTTATGTTATGTAAGGGCCCTAAAAAAAAGAAAATTATGTTAAGATAAGAAAGCATAATGAAAGCATAAATGGTTCATGCATTATGATTTATCAAAAGTTTTGCGGTTTAATAGTTGTACTTGCTGAGCGAAAGCTCATGACTTATGTCTATGCTGTAGGTAAGCAACCTATCGGTAATCCTTGATACAAGACGGTGAGGCTTGGTGTAACGCCCCAAATTCTGCTCTACATACGTAGGGCCGTTACCATGCTTTCTTAACTTAAACGTCCCGACCATCCACGTAGAATTGACTACGTAAATGTGGGCCGTTACTTAACGTACTTAACTTAGTTTCTAAATCTAATACTTAGACTAATCGGGAAATTTCAGAATAAAATTTTTTTTCTTCTTTTGAAACTTCATTTTAAAATCGTAACTTGAAAACATTACATACATGAAACGTAACATGTTTCTTAATTATACATGTACAACTTTATAATTTAAACAATTTGCGGAAAATCTGCATAGTGGTATCCCACACCGCCCTTCACTTGCTGCATCGTCTCCATGGCCCACCAAGTAAAGCTGCTGGCTTTTTACTTTTACCTACAGTATGAAATATACTGATGAGCTTTCGCCCAGCAAGTACAAACATAATCTCACAAAAACACAAGAAATATCATTCAACTTATGCATGAACCAATTATGTCCAATTATGAATCTTTTATGTACTTGAACTTATTATCTTGATTACATGTGGGCCCCTTATGTGTATGTACCGAATGCGCGCTCTCCAGAAAAAGTTAGGGTTTGCAAGGTCCCTAACAATTCTGGGAATCATAAACTTGAACTTGAACATGAACATGAATAATCCTCCACCTGGCAGGAGGTTGGTACGACACCTTACTTGTATGTTCTTACTATGTGGTTTAACATTAGTGAACATGCCTCATGATGTCACTATATCATATCATAACTTAACATTTTAACCATAACATGGCATACTTGAAAACATGACATATTTGTAAACATGGCATACTTGAAAACATGACATACGTAGCATAGCATAACATAGCATACTTGAAAATAGTATTTACTATTTTCATACTGTAGGTGAGGTTTGTACTTACCTGGTATGCTCTGTCTTAGATTTTGTTGCTTCAAAACATATTGCAACAGCAGGTTACTTCCTGCTTATTTAAAAACAACAACATAGGATAAGAATCCTATCATAATCATAAAGTGTTGGTAACCTAACCAACATCCATACATAACCTTAGTTATATGTCCCCCATACATATACATGCTAACTCACTTGGTTGCAATAAGTAACCTTAGGGTTCATGGCTTATCATACGTGGATCATAACTTATTAGGTTACTTAAGGTAACCTTGGTTACTAAGCCCAATCATATTTAATCCATTGGGTTACAAGGAGTAACCCTAGATTCTAGGCCCAATACAAACTTAGTATCCTGTTGGGTTACATTAGGTAACCCTTGGTGTAAACTAACTTGGGTCCCTTAAGTCAACTTCCTATTGGTTTACTATGGGCAACATTGGGCTTGGGCCCAATCCAGTAACTCGGGTATCCTTCCCGGTTACCGTTGGTCATCATATTATTACTAAGTTTTAAGACAACTTGTGTCTAAAAGCTTGTTTCCCTTTGTTTGGAAAAGCTTATCATTTTATGTGTTATTTTTGTACCAAAAATCCTTGGTTCAACTTGTAAAAATCATAACTTTTGAGTGGGATTTGTAAAAATTACTAAGTGTTGAAAACTGCTCTTGGAATCAGTTTCCATAGTTAATTTATCAGTGTATGTGTAGGAATGTCCTTTTCCTGCACTGTTTTAGAAAATCCTGTGCAGGATTCCTGTTTCATGTGCAGTGTTTAAAATCTAATTTTATTTAAAAATCTGGGTTGAATCTGGAAAAGTTGTCTTCATGAAAGTTTTAGACCTTGAAAAGCCCTACAACTTTTATGTTTCACTCAAGACCCAGTTTGGCCTTTAACCTACTTGTTTTCCTTGTTGAACCTGCCTGGCCGTGCATGAAGTCTGGGCACGGTCAGGTCCGGATTTCTGTAAAAACCAAGGCCATTGGAGCCTTATTTTTAAAAACTGTTCATGTTGCCCACTAGGAAAATCCCTTCTCTACAACTTTGTAGTTTTAACTTTCTTCAGATTCAGCCTCTAAGGGCCTCAAATCTTGCTTTCCAGAAAACTGGTCAGTTTTCACCCGAATCTGGCAGTTTTCTTCTTAGATTCGTTTTACGTCCTAATTCGTGTATTCTAACTCAACCGATCACTCGGGAGACTAAGATCAAGCATGCAACGCTTTTCTAATGTAAAGTTCCGTCATCATGCATCCATATATCATCCATGCATAGCCAAACATTTTCATGCAAACCCTTGGGTGTTTTTGCACCAAGCTAGGGTTTGGCAAAAACTTTGGTTTGCATATCCATTCATCATTCAAGCTTCTAATCTAGCTTATTCAACATCATGCATAACCTACAATCTCTTAAGCATATTGGGGACATATAACAAACATTTTAAAGACATGCAAGCAAACCCTAGAATCATGCAAGCATAAATCATTTAAAGCTCATAAAATCACCACCATAACCTAATCAAGCACAAAACCTAAAATTTCTAAACTAGGGCAATGAAAATAATATGAGCTTATGCTCTTACAAATCCAACTTGAAATACACTTAAATCTCCAAATTGAAGCTCAAATTAAAAAGCTTAGGGCTAAGGGAGATTTACCTTAATTCAACACAAGGTTGGTGCTGAGTTTTGGGTCTAAACTTTTTCCCTTTGCTTCTTCACCATAACCGACCTTCCCCTCCAATTGGGGTTCCAAATTTTCGGCCATACATACATGAAAAACATACACATAAACATCTTACTCCAAACTTAATAAAAGACTTAGAGGTTTAGAGGGTTTACCTTAGTCATTCAAAGGTTTGGCTAGATTGGTTCTAACTTTTCCCTTTTTCCTTACTACCCTCCATAACCAGCCTTCCCCTCCAAATGGGGTTCCAAAATTTTTGGCCACTCAACTTGAGCTCCCTACCAAGTCCAGCCACCACCACCAAGCTTTCTCACTTCACTTTTTTTTTTTTTTCTTTTCTCTTCCTTTTTTGGCTTCGAATTTTAGGGGGGAGGATGAGAGAATTTTTTGACCATAGTTTTGGGGTGTTTCCTTATTTTTTGTGAACAAAATCAGCTGCCCCCTCACCTATTTATAGGTGAAAAATATTTAATTTTTGGATTTATTTTTATTTCCAAAAATTACATTTTGGCCCCTAAAGCAAAAATATTTGCTTAGATGCCCTCCAAGTGGCATGTTGGCCGACCATGTGCTTGCTCTCCAAGCAAATGCTTATATCATCATGCTTACCTCATCATGATTACATCACATTTTTCCAAAAATTACATTTTAGCCCTAAGGACAAAATATTTGCAATTTGGTCCAACATGTGGCCGGCCATTGGTTTGCCTTCTAGGGCAAGTTCTTACATCATTATGACATCATCTTGATGACATCACTTTGCTTACATCACTTATTTTTCTAAAATTACATTTTAGCCTCTAAGGACAAAATATTTGCAATTTCACCCCTACATGTGGCCGGCCATCCTTGGTTGCTTGGTGGATAAGTTTTTGATTTCTTTCCACGTTTTCTTTAATTCCAAAAATTATATAATTATCCTTGATGAGGTGTCCACCTTTTAGGCTTTGTTTGGCTTTTTCCTTAATATGCAGTCCATTTCATGCTAACACAGATATTTCTAATACTGTTTGCATTTATAATACAGTATTGTTGCATTGTCTGCAGTCCAAAATTCATCTGTGTGAAATCAGACTGTATACAAATTTTTCTTATTTCTTGAAACCTTTTTGCCCTTAATATCCTTCTTGGTGTGCTTGATTTTTCTTTGGTGGTTTTATATCCTATTCATGCTATCTTGTCCGTAATGACGGTTTTTCGCAGTATATTTTCCATACTGCTTATCATATTACAGCACCGTCATACCTTTGACCTTTCGGGTCAACCTTTGACTTTTCTGGTCAAACTTTGACTTTTTCAGTCAAACTTTGACCAACATAATATCATGAATTTTTGTTATGCCTTTTTCACAAAAAGCCCTATGCATGACTAAGTAACTACTTATTGAGTCTCATAACTAATTAAATGAGAACTCAAACATTTACTGATAAAATCATGAATTTCACGTTGATATTCATAATTTACATGAATATCACATAAACACAGAATACAGACTTTAATTTCTTTAAATACAAGGAAATCATGAGTCCGTAAAAATTTCGGGTTATTATACTTGGCATGGTGAATTGTGAAACTTGGGATGGAGTCCGTTACACGTTTCCAATTATGATAATTATGATAGCCATGTAATTATGTACATACTTGTATATGTATGATACTCAAGTACTTCTTCAAAAAGAATGTGCAATACGTATTTGTAATTAAGTTAACTTTTCAAGTTGTTTAGTTGTTAAAAAAAAATTGATTATGTACTTCCGCTGAGATAAGATAAGCTAATTAATTATGTAAGATAAGTATGGTAACGGCCTACGTAAGGTGGGTCGCCTCAGAATGGATGTTACGTTTTGAAATTCTAGGAGGGGAAAAATGTTACGAGGCCTATAATTTAAGGGGAATTTTTTTAAATTAATCCTTTGTTTTTAAAAAAAAAAAAAACTAAAACATCCTGAATTTTCTTGATATGTGCATGTTACATGAGTTTTTCCATTCAAAAACTAACATTAGCGAGTGAAATTCTTAAAAATTTCAAAGTTGGAGGGGAACATATGTTATGTTTTGAAATTTACAGGGTAAAGTGGTACTATGCTAATATTGCAAGGGGAATTTTTGTAATTAATCCAAGAAGGTTTTGAAGAGGGTTAATATGTGAATTTGAAACAAACACATCTAAAAGTATAATAAGAAAAAGTTGAGCAAGCACTACTCATTCAGGTCTAGGCTCAAATGAGTCCCACCACAAAGTACATAACAAATTTAGGTAACGAGGAATTCATATGTAATGGGATGTTTTGCCTTCCAAAAATTATTGAGTACATTTCTATCTATATATCCCAATAACTCTTCTCCTTTTGGACTTAACCGCAAAAAGAAGAGGGGAAAAAAAAGAAAAAAGATGAAAAATAAGGAGGAAAGTGTAATATTCGAATTTTCCATGTACATTTTCCTTTTAAAGGAATTATTTACACTTTATGAAAATTTTTCGTGAAAAAGCTCGGTTTAGGGCTTTTGAAGGATTTTGTGAGTTTTAATGAGTCGAGAAGACTCAAAATTTATTTCTAAGCTCGAAAACGGACCTTTCAAGTCGAAACGGCCGAAACGGTGTAAAATTTTACGAAAGTCAACTTTGACCGAAAAAGTCAAAGCTTGACCGACGAAAAGTCAAAGGGTTGACTTTTTGAGATTTTTCAAGTTCAGTGCGGAACGAGTTCCGAGAATCATGTTTTGTGAACTAGTTAGCAA
>CM046376.1:29485561-29503712 GCA_025413485.1 Ficus microcarpa
ACAAAAACAAAGGGGGTGTTTGGGATTTGAGTTTAAACTCAAAATTTTCATATCAGTTTTTATCTTTTTCTGAAAATTTTTTTTGTTTTTTCTGAAAAAGTTTTTTGTGAAAAGTCAACAAAAATTACTATTGAAACTTAAAATTTTCAATTCAAATTCATTCATCAAACGGACCCAAAAACTCTCCTTCTAAAAACAAAGGGGAAGAATAGTTGCCTACGAAGTCATGCAGAGTTAGGCACGTCATTCAGATTTTTTAATTTTATTTTCCTTTAACAATATTATGTGATATCATATGAATTTAATGATTAAATGTTAAAATTTTAAAAAATAAAATAATAAGTTGTAAAAATATTTCTTAGATTTTATTTGGGATAAAATTTGAAGATAATGCTTTAGAGATCGGGTTGAAAATATATATTTAGACGGAGTACTTTTGAAAAAGTTATATGATATAAAAAATAATGTAAAAAATTTAAAATGTATTCGAAAAAAATATAAAATAGATTTTGTTTTATTTATCTTGATGTTATGAGCAATTTGGATATAAAAATTATCTTATTTTGATTTAAAATAAATTTTTTAAAAATGAAGGAAAGAAAAAATGTGTTTGATGAACGAGTTTAGTTAAGATTTTTATGTTTTAATAGTAATTTTTCAGAAAAGACAAAAAAATTTTCAGAAAAGACAAAAAAAATTTTCAGAAAAAAATAAAAATCACGATAAAAAAAGTACAATTTAATTTAAAATGAGATTAAAACCAAACACCTTCTTAATATAAAGTTAAAATTTTAAAATATAAATGAGAAAATAACATTTAAACACCAACCTGAGCTTAGTTAACCGTCGTAAAAGCAAAAACATAAGACAATCTTCACAAAATGCCGAACCAAGATTAATAGGAAGGAGAAGCTGTCATTCAACGCCAAGTCGCTTTAGCCTACTCCCTCGATATCTATATTGACACGTGTCGTCTGATTAAAGTAGCCCAGCAGATTGGCATCCATTTGCCTTGATTTTGTGCCTGCCAACACGTCTGCTCTCCTAAAAATCTTAATCCACACACCCGCGCCCACACATTTTCACATACTCGCTTTTACGTTTAAACAACTAATCTTCAAGTACCCCGTCTCGGTTAATGATATAGTTCGTGTCAACCACGCTCTAAAACAGCGAGTAGGGAAGGAGAAATGACCAAAAGAGAGGAAACGGCGGAGTAGTGGGTGGTGAGGTGCCGATGAGTGCGGCCCAAACTCGCAGAAGAATAGTGTCGTGCGGCGTGTGGTCACGTGACCATTTCGTGGGCCTACACTGTCCAAGCTCAAAGATTTGCTAAGACCTTGTTTGCCGTTACCTTAAATCATCCCCCAACAAAACTCCTTGGGAGAGTTATTTTTATAAACGGCCCTTGAACTTAAAATCTTGTCTGATATCGACCCTGGAGTTTTAGTTTTACACATCGTACTACTCCTAAATTCTCTATTATTACAAGAACGGACTCTATGCAAGTATTCTATCAAAAATTAGATAGAAATTAAATATATTATGAACATATGAGTTTTAATAAATTAGAATTGAATTTAAGTATTTTTTTAAGAGAAATCATACCTCCATTAAAAACATTTTGAAGTAAAATTGAATATTTGTTAAAGATTTATTGTTTTATCATAGACAGTTTAGAAGTACAATTTTTCTTAAAAAAAAATAAAAATTACAATCTAGTAGTTAATTAAAACTCTTGTGATTAAAAAGTGTTTAATATATGATTAATTTTTCAAGGATTATCGACGTAAGACATCTACATAATAATAAAAGAATTAAGCCATCATTTGATAAGTTGATTGGAGATGAAAATTTTAAATTAAAATTTATTAATTTTTTAATAAATAATTATAAATTTTATCGATTTTAAAAAATAAAATAAAAAAATATAATTTAATTAAAATTAAATTAGAATATCAAATAAAAATTAAATGTAATGTAACCTATAAAATTAAAAATAAAAAATAAAATAAAACTGAGGTATGATTTGAAGAGTATTTGTTAAAATAACTCACCAAAAATAAAAAAGAGCTGTGCTTTCAAACTATTGCCCAAGAGGGCTGTGAAGTGAAAGAGGAAACAGTGATAAAGTGAGTCGCGACTCAATCATGAGTCGCGACTCGCGCGACCTCACGTCGCTTTCTTTCACTGTTTTCTTGTACACTTCATAAAATTTCATTTTTTTTTTTTTTGGGTGACTTAGCTTCTGCAAACGGGCCATAACAAGCCTTTTTCTAATCATGATTATCAGGTAGAGAGGAGAGAGAGAGAGAGAAAGAGTTGTAACGTCGTTTTAAAAGTAGAGCCCAAATTTCCTCTCTCTCTCTCTCCTCTCTCTCACTCTCTCCTCTGTCTCTCTAGTCTCCTACTATATAGGCTATGTACATAATTACTTTTACTCTGACTCCTCCCCCCTCATAAAACAAACCAGACATCCTTCCGTTTTCATTTCCGCCTCTTCAAATTTCTCTCTCCCCTCTCTCTCTCTCTCTCTCTCTCTCTCTGTCTACTTTCTTTCTCTAGTCACTACTTACTACTAAGGCCTTGTTTGGTTGTCTCCATGGCTGAGTTTCCCCCAAACCTCGACGACGGCGAGCTTTGGCTTCCCTCTGATATCTTCCTCAACGAAGTCCCCTCCAAACGCGGCTTTCACCTCCATCGCTTCTCCCCTTGCATGGATGACCTCGCTCAGCGCCTCGCCGCTCTCTCTCTCCTCAAACAGAGAAACCTGATCTCCAAGCCCAACGTTCAGGTTTAAGTTCTCTCTCCTCTGTGTCTCTCTCCCTCTAAAGCCTCTTCCATTATTCGAATCTTTTTGCATGGGTCTGATCTTCTGTCGCCTTTTCTTGTTTACAGCGGTACGGACCGGTTCGGTGCGTTCTAGAGAACGGCTCGTATACGCAGGAACAAGATTGTAGCCACCAGCGTTGTGGGTGTAAGCTGATTCCTAAACCGGCCTATGGCGGTTCGGAGGTTTTTTACCAGTTTCAACTCCGGAAACCGGTTCAACTACCCAAGGTAAAGAGTAATGAACCGGTACTTTCCTGAGTTGTCTTTTCATCGCTTTTTTTTTTTTTTGTTTTATTTTTTCAGCTTTAATAAATGAGCTTTTGGCAGGTTGATGATGGGTTTCTGGAAACTAGGGCTAGTGTTCTTCAGAAGCAGCAAAACCACCTCCTAAACCGCCTTCAAAACCGCCTCCAAAACCGCCCTTCGCCTTCTCGGGAAAGCGGTTTTGTAAAGGTCTCTGGTGGAACTGGTGTGTTTCATCCCCGGGTGGTTCCGAACACCACCACCACCTCCACCACAACCACTTCCTCAGCTTTTGTGAAAAAGAAACAAGGTGAAATATTCTTTTTTTTTTTTTTTTTTTGCAAATTTTTTGTTGGGTTTTCCAAGAAAATGCATTTCTCTGGTGTCTTTTTTTTTTTTTTTGGTTGCTTTTTAAGTTTCTTGTTTAGAGCCTTTGTTATGCATGGACTTTGGTTATTAGATTCTTATTTTGGGATTATTTGCCTAGTGTCACTTTGAATTTGTTGTTAGGAGCTTTTGAGAAGTTCAAAATAAAATAGAGACCAACTTGAGTACTCTAAACTTTTTTTCCGGGGTAAATAAAACGAAAAAATAAATAAACAAAAAAAAAATTTTTTTTTGGGTTTTTGATTTTTAGTATGTTGTACGGTTTAATTTCATTTTTTGGGGGTACTTATCCGGTGTGACATTATCATCAGGATTCGTTTTCACCATTGTATATATTCTTATTGCTACTATACCATAATAGGAAATAGTCCTTGCAAATCAAGTGAAAATAAAAATCAAGGGGGTTTGAGCTAAGCATACAAAAAATAAATGAGGACCACTATTTGGAGCCACCTTATTATATAATTCAAAATATTTCACCATTTTTTTACTCAAATTGAGGAAACAAACGAGATGTCCAACGTTTGTTGGTACAAAGATCAATCACTTTTCTTAACAACAATTATATTTTTGTTTCACATTTTGTCAGTTTCGAGAAATAGGCAAGAGATTCAAGTCGCTTCTTCTCAGAGGATTAGCCACCCCATCACAACAAGCAGCCTTGGTGGTGTGAAGAGCAAAGAGTTTCATTATCAGCTTCCTCCTGAGCTGTGCTTGCCTAAAGATTGGACCTACTAAATGCTCATATGACAAATTTAGAGAGAGAAAGTAGAAGGGCAAAATAGTCTTTTTTGTGTCTGTGCAGTTTATCAGAAATTATGAAATAGGAATTCTAAAAGAATATGGGGTGTTTTTTTTTTTTTTTTTAAACTTTTTTATTGGCTGGTTTATTATGGCTGTATTGCAAAGTCTAGGCTTTTTGTGGAAATAAATAATGAGTTGGTTTATTATTGGTAGAATAATTCAAGTGCTTCGTCTTTGGTAAATACCCTCTCAATAATTCCTTTGTTTTGATAGATAGATAGATATAAAAAGTGTTTGTTTGGGAACACGGTATTTAATTCTTGTGGCTGGGTTTTGCCAGCCATAGAGATTTCAGAAAAAATTTTACCTTTTTTGTTGGGTGGGGGGGGGGGTGGGGTTTGGGGCTTGGTGAGAAGAAGAACAAAACAGGAAACACATTTATTACACTTACATCCTGTATGGGAAATGTAATATACATTTCAGGGACGATGGGGGGGTTTCTGCCGGATTTGGCTTTATGTAGTTCCTTCACTCAATCGTTTGAATTTCTTACATATTGTGCAATTGTCTAAAAACTTTGGCCCTTAAAAAAAACAAAAATTGTACGTCAATTTTAAAGGTCCGTTTGTGAATGAATTTGAGTTGAAAATTTTAAATTTTAATAATAAGGGGGTGTTTGGTTATTAATTCATTTTGAATGAAATTGTATTTTTTTATCATAATTTGTCTTTTTTTGAAAAAGTTTTTTGTCTTTTTTAAAAAATTACTATTGGAATTTAAAAATCTTAAACTAAACTCATTCACCAAACACCCCCTAATTTTTGTTAACTTTTTAGAAAGATAAAAAAAAAAATTTTCAGAAAAGATAAAAAATTTTTTCAAAAAAGATAAAAATTGAGATGAAAATTTTGAGTTTGAACTCACGAAACAAATGAGGTCTAAACTTAGGCTTCGTTTGGTTCGTTAGTTGAGTCTGAAAATTTTAAGCTTGAACTGACAATTTTTATTTATTTTTTAGAAAAAATAAACTTTTTCAAGAAAAAGATAAAAAATTTTTCATAAAAAGATAAAAATTAAGAGGAAAAAATATATTTTAATTTAAAATAAGATAATGAATTAAGCAAGTTCTAAAACTTTATTTTTGACTATTCATTAATCAGTTGATTATATCTATTTATAAAAGGATGATATTCACCCTGATATGAGTTGGTAGTTCGAAGTATTATTTTCTTTATAATTAAGTTGGCCTTTTACTAAATTTTTTTTCTTTTTTTCTTTTTCTTACAAAAAAGAAAAACAAGAAATATTGGTACAAGTATAGACATTTATGAGGTTGTGGTGGATTTGTTTTAAATTTTTTATCTTCAAAAAATACGGACCAAATGTTAAGAAACCATTCATTCCCTTCCGTAATCGTTTGTGGCTATATATAAATGTTATTTGTTTCATTCCAAGTTTGAAAAACATCTTTTTGATGTAATTTGTTATCTACTTCTATGCATGTTAATTGTACATCTTGTGAGTGGGAGAGAATATATAAATTTCATTGAATCTTTAGATAAGTGTAACTTAACAATCTTGATGGAAATAGTTTGTAGAAAATATTTTTTTTAATTTATGGTTGTAGTTGTAAAAGTCAACAAATTTATAGGTTGCATGTTGGTAATTATTTTTAGCATTGTTAAAACAATGTGACATAGATATTATTTTAAGACGGAATCCTACTTATCAAAGAAGTTATTTTTGATACTGAGATT
The DNA here is from genome assembly GCA_025413485.1 of Ficus microcarpa. Taxonomy (NCBI): domain Eukaryota; kingdom Viridiplantae; phylum Streptophyta; class Magnoliopsida; order Rosales; family Moraceae; genus Ficus; species Ficus microcarpa. The sequence continues at coordinate 29,491,525 of CM046376.1, forward strand.
TCTAATATTACACATAAGTTTTTCAAGTAATTTTATTAGTTAACGTATCTTTAAAATGTTTATCATGCCCTAATTAAATTATCATTAAGATATATGGGTGAGATAAGTAATATTACATGTAACTATGGATTTTTAGGAATGTCATGCCTACTTTTCCGGTTTTTAATCTCATGGTAAAAAAAACATCATTTCATTATTTTTTATAAAATTTAAACAAACTTTTAAGATGTAAAAAGACCATTGTTAATGAGATTGACCAAATTGATCAACACTAAAAATTTCTTTTGACTTTAAATTTCATTAGATTTTGTCTTTAAAAGATATGATTGTGACATTCTTAAAAAAATACAAAATAAAACGAACAAACTTTTAAAATATAAAAAGACCATTGTCAATGAGATTGACCAAATTGATCAAAATTTAAAAAAAAAATTTCAATTTAAAATTTCATTAGATTTTCTTTATAAGATAAGATTTTGACATTCTTAAAAATACAAAATAAAATGTGGCATTTAAAAAATATATATACAAATGAATTTTTTTTTTTTTTTAACTTGAAGATATAGGAATTCCAACTCAAGATAAAATCATGTATGAAATTACAGAGCTATTCCTATAATCACAAATGATTTTTAGTGTTTTTTTTTTTTTTTTCGTTTGAACACAACTGATTTTTAGTTACCTAGCCTGAAAGAACTATTATAGTTCAAACAATTAGTTATAATTTTCTTACTTATTTTTCTCATATATTTTCTGTCATCATCAATGGTCTAATAGAAATTAAACATTCGTTTATATATATATATATATATATATATATAAGAAATTAAACATTCGTACAAATGAAAGTAAAAGAACTATTAGGAGAAGTTGTGGTAGAATATTTTTTAGAGACACTACCCTTAGTCTTGTGGTAAAAGAACTATTAGGAGAAGTTGTTTTAAAATGCACGGTTGTAATTTTATGTTAATTTGAGATAGGTTACATCGAATCTGCTCTCTCTCTCTCTTCTCTCCTTCTCTCTTCTTCTTCACTACAGCTTAAAGAAAGTCTTGCAATCTCTTCCAGAGTTTGGAAATTGACAATCGTCGCTTAGAAGCCAAACAAAACAACATATCTCTGCTCGTTTGACTCGTTAACTCAAATTTAAAATTTTCATTTTAATTTTTATCTTTTCTGAAAAAGTTTTTGTCTTTTCTGAAAAGTCAACACAAATTTACTATTAAAACTTAAAATTTTCAACTCAGATTCATTTACCAAACGAACCCTAATGCGTAGAAGACATATTTCAAAGGAGTATCTGAACTATTATGCGTGCATTTATAGACAGTTCAAACTCAAATGTGTAGAAGAATAAAATACTCAAAAATATAATCTGAAGCCACAAGATATATATATATATATATATATAAGGAATTCATTACCAGACCACCAAGGGGAATAGGGCAGCAAAAAAAGCCCGAAGGAGCTTAACACAATCTGTGAAAGATTACATCTAGAAATTGGGAAAAGCCATAAAAAAAATCCCTTTGCATGCCTCGTTTCATCGGAGCAATGACAACGACAAAATTTGGTGGCAACGGCAATGCATTGGCAAGAGAAGTGGTTAGATCACAAAGCTCACTCCAAATCTTCGTCTTTTCTTCACGCGATGTTGTCGGAAAATCCAATTGGATCCGGTTCAGAGATACAGGTGATCAGCAATTACGTGCATGAGTTTGGGGTTGAGAAGCTTTTCGCAAACCTCTCAGGTTCGCCGTCAAAGCCCTGGTTTGGAGATAGAGTTCTCCGGCGATGTCCCGAGATGAGCAATGGTCGGCAGAAGGAGGTAATTTGGGCTACAATTTGGGCTATATGAGAGTTCACAATGGTAGAGAGGGGTCTTTTTTTTTAAACTAAAATCCTGTGGGATAGTGCCTACTTTACTTATTGTACATCCTCAATATCTCAACCAATAGATTAAATAGGGATGACTCAAAAATAATAACTATCAATAGTGTCCCTCAAATGGCTTTTATTATGAACTCTCTCATTATTTGAAAACTAACCAGAACAAAAAACACGTACAAAATATTGTGAAAGGTGCAGATTATATGAAATTCATTAAAAAAAAAAAAGAAATTAAAAATTGAAAGAGACCCCTTAAAAGCATAAAATAAAAATAGTAATTATTTATGTTAATTTTTTTACGGAATATATTAATTAGTATTATTTTTTGATCAGGTTATTAATAAATTCTGTTCAAAAATTAAAGAAAAAAATAGTATTATCTTAATGTTTTAAAAGCTTAGATGTACTTCAGCTATGGAAAAAAATTAATGACCAAATTTATATAAAATTTTAAGTTCAAGAAGTAAATAAGTAAAATTTAGTCTAAAATTTTAAGGATAAAATAAGAATGAGCTTAAAAATGAGGACATATAGATAAGAATGACATAAAAACTAAAAAGAATGACACCACGTCCCACGTGGCGTCGAAGGTCCCTATAAAATAGGCGCAGACGATCTCCCCTCCTGATAACGACTTTAGCTCCCGGCCATGTCGACGTTCAGAAGGAAAAATCCAGCTGATTGAATCACGTATTTCGCGTTTTTCATTTTCTCTCCAGCCAAACAGAAAGTTTAGAGAGAGAGAGAGAGAGACAGACAGAGAAGAGAGAGATACAGAGAGAGAGAGAGAGAGACAGACAGGATGGGAGTTCCACGGGCTATGGAGGCTCTGAGCGAACGAGCGGCGTCTATGCGAGAGTCGCTCCAGAAGAGCCAGACCATCACCGACAGCATGGTCGCCATTCTCGGCTCCTTCGACCATCGCCTCTCCGCCCTCGAATCTGCCATGCGTCCGACTCAGGTCCTTTTCCTTTCTTCATCTAATCCTCTCGCTTCTTTCTCTGTTCTTTCGATTTCCAAAGAATCAGGGGAAAAAAAAAAAAAAAAGCGAACGATCAAAACGAAGACAATCGATTTTCTCGTTTTGTGTTCGTGTTCATCTCCCAAATGTAATCCTTCGACAAATTGCGCTTCTGATTTGCGTTTGGTTTTCGGTTTCTGTGTTAGACAAGAACGCATTCGATTCGAAAGGCTCATGAGAATATCGATAGAACGCTGAAGGCAGCAGAGGTTATATTGGAGAAATTCGATCTCACTCGCAAGGTAAAATCTTATAGGAAATAGAATTTAAATTCGATATCTTATCAGCAACAATGATTTTGAGCTCCAAAGAATATAGACTATTCAACTTTCTTTATAGGTGAAGAGTAAATATTCCAAATTTGAAGATATAAATTCTTCTAAATGAGGTTTCCAACGGTGATTGGCTTCCAAATATTCAGACACAGTTGAACATTTTATTTGTTTATTTATTTATTTTATTTTAAATCTTTAGAGTTCAACGTCATTGAATTTCTGAAAAAACTTTTAAATAAAAAACGATTTTTAGATTGGCAGATATCATTGTTGCAGTTCTTTTGTGGCTGTAAGACTGAAGTGAAAATAATCTGTTTTCCTGGTAGCTTGTGTTGTGGAATAGTAATTTGCAAATTTCTTGTTTGTTTCAAATTAAAATATTTAGGCCGAGGCTAAAATACTGAGGGGACCTCATGAGGATCTAGAGAGCTACCTCGAAGCAATTGACCAGTTGAGAACCATCGTCCGCTTCTTTAGCAGCAATAAAAATTATAAGAGTAGTGATGGAGTGCTTAACCATGCCAGCAACTTGCTTATAAAAGCTATGGCTAAGCTAGACGATGAGTTCAGACAGCTTCTCATAAATTACAGGTTTTTTCTAACTCTTCTGTCTAGCACGGCATGCAGTGACGAAGCCAGAGATTTTATCGGGGGGGGGGGGGGGGGCTAATACCATGTAATGGATAATTAGAGGATATAATGAGCAAGTTTTCATTTTTAGGGGGCTATTATAAAATTTTCCTCAAAATTGTAGGGTATTTTTTGAAAAAAGAATAGTTGAGGGGGGGCTTCCTAGGCCTTAACTAAATCCATCTCTGATAGCGTGCACCATAACTTTATTCTGTTTTGTGCATGATATACTTGAATAAAAAAATAAGGAGTTATATTTTATACATGGGAAAATAAAAACCATTGAATTTTAAATTGTTATTCTCATACTAAAACGTTGTCTTTTACATAAATTTAGAAGGAAAAAGAAGCTTAGGTATGACCCGATAGGGTTTGAACATCGGGTCCTACTTGAATACAAGAGAAAAACATGATAATACACGTCTTAGAATTGAACTGGTTAAAAGGAGAATAATGATAATGTAATATTCTCCGGTAGATAGTTTGATTGGAAAATCTTTAGATGAGTAATAAATAGAGTCATTAGTACTATTTCGTTTTCCTTTTTGGAATAATACCAGGGTTCTATTAAACAAGCCATGTTACAAACTAACAGTGAGAATTTAAAATTCGATACCATTATCATTCTGGTAGACTTTCTTACAGTACATGAATAAAACTTTCATTGGCTTTCAATTGAAACATTTTTTCTAATCTCTTCTCAATTTTTCTTCTTCATGTCACATGGAATATTTAGATTATAGGATATGAGATTTGAGTCACTACCAAAATAATTTTGTGGCCTATATTACTAGCTATGTTTCTTTTGGATTTCAGCAAGCCTGTGGAACCTGATCGTCTTTTTGATTGCCTTCCTAACTCTCTGAAGCCATCATTAGCATCAGGTGGACAAAAAAATGATGCAAGTGGCAAGAGTCAATATGTCCCGCAAAATAAACAACTAGAAGCTGCGGTTTACAAACCTCTTACTCTTATTCCACCCAGGGTTGTACCATTGCTTCATGATTTGGCCAAACAAATGGTTGTGGCTGGCAGTCCGCAAGAGCTACTGAGATCATACAGGTGATTTTCTTCCCCATTTTTTTTTGCTTTTCATCGTTATCCTCTTGGCACAAGTGCTCGGTAGTGCCCCTCTTCTGCACAGAATTTGACATTTTAAGTGAAAGTTTTAGGTATGCAGAAAGAAAATGAAAAACAATAAAATGGTTTTTATATCATGGCAACCCTTTTCTTTTCTCCTTTATGCACTGGATTCCCGGTACTTTCAGATTTCATTACGTACATGGCTGCTTGATGCTGTCCTGGTAACCCATAATGAACTTACACAATCAATACAACAAGTTTGAATGAAATTTGTGCCCAATTGCGGTTGAATCACACTCGCTTAACATTCAGAATACGTATAATGGAATGATAAACTAATATATACATCTTTATGATTTCTATTTTGCTGCTTGCATTGCAATTGCGTAGACGCATGTAAGTGTTTCAATCCATTTATTGTTAGGGAAACTCGAGCTTCAGCTTTAGAACAGAGTCTTAGGAAACTAGGTGTGGAGAGGCTTAGTAAAGAAGATGTCCAGAAAATGCAATGGGAGGTTTTGGAGGCTAAGATTGCAAATTGGATTCATTTCATGCGTATAGCTGTAAGTATTCTTGTCACACTTTTAACTCTGTAGTAAATACGTCTTTCAGCATTTTTATGCAGCTTGAAACAGGTCAAACTGCTTTTCTCTGGGGAAAGGAAAATCTGTGATCAAATTTTCGAGGGTGTGGATTCTCTTCGTGATCAATGCTTTGCTGAAGTTACTGCAAATAGTGTGTCTGTGCTCCTCAGTTTTGGTGAGGCTATTGCGAAAAGCAAGAGGTCTCCTGAAAAATTATTTGTCCTTTTAGACATGTACGAGATAATGAGAGAGCTTCAGCCGGAGGTAAGGAATTTTACCAGTTCTGTACTTTAGATCCATTGTACAAAAACATAAAGGTTAGAAGCTCAAAGAATTGCCGTACATTCTACCCATTGGTCATATGACTCGTATGATAACGAACTATTTCTAACCTATGAACTTTAACATAGTTTGGTCACAGAAACTTAAATGGGGATAGTTCATTGAACTTCAAAGACTGATATGTTTTAATATTTGTGCTTGCACATACAGATTGACACACTATTTGGAAGTAAAGCTTGCTGTGAAATGCTGGATTCTGCATTGAATCTAACGAAGCGGCTAGCCCAGACTGCCCAGGAAACGTTTGGGGATTTTGAAGATGCAGTAGAAAAAGATAATACAAAAACTGCTGTTCTTGACGGAACCGTCCACCCTCTGACCAGCTATGTGATCAATTACGTAAAATTCCTGTTTGAGTAAGTTGCTATACTTTTATGCTGTACCCTTCTTGCCATCGGATTCCTTTTGGGAGCTGTAGCAACTCTTTTTGGCTTAGTAATAGTATTCACTACTTACTGGTCACTTGTGTCTATGTGGATAAGGACCAGAAATTCTGTAGTTTTTATCTGACATTTATCGTTACTGGCCATTGATGCTACTGTATAAGAGTTTCCCCTTTTTTTCTTGTTTTTGGCCAATCTACCTATCCATTTGTATCCTATACGATGCATCTATATTTCATTTTTATTAATTTTCTTTTAACATGTGAATGCACTATGCTCATATTTATTCCTTTTCTCCCGGTTGTAATTTCTCTCTTTGCAGCTACCAGTCCACATTGAAGCAACTTTTTCAAGAATTTGACAAGAGCGATCCAGAGGATAAGTTGGCTTCCGTAACTACCAGGATTATGACGGCTCTCCAGAATAATCTGGATGGAAAATCCAAGCAGTATAAAGACCCCGCTCTGACGCAGATATTTCTTATGAACAACATTCACTACATAGTGAGATCTGTGCGGAGGTTTGTCATAAATATTGTTGTTTATATTTAAAGCTATGACTGTATCAGCATAGTAGGCTCCGCTAATTCATTTTTAACATACAGATCGGAAGCAAAAGACTTGTTGGGAGATGATTGGGTGCAGATACACCGAAGGATTGTTCAGCAGCATGCAAATCAGTACAAGAGGGTTTCTTGGGCGAAGGTTTTGTTAATCTTTATTATCGAATATCAAAATCTTGCTTGGTCTTGATCAAATATGTTTACCTTTATTACACCAACTGCTTGAGTACTTGTACATTTTTGGTTGGCAGATTCTGCAATGCCTCACTGTTCAGGGCGTTAGTTCATCCGGCAGTGGTGGTGGGATGGTGGGAGGTGACAGTGGTGGCTCCAGCGGACTTTCAAGAGCAATGGTGAAGGATCGGTTCAAGACGTTCAACATTCAGTTTGAAGAGCTTCATCAAAGGCAATCTCAGTGGACAGTTCCAGACAGTGAATTAAGAGAGTCTCTTAGGCTGGCTGTTGCTGAAGTTCTCTTGCCTGCTTACAGATCATTCATCAAACGTTTCGGGCATGTTTTCACTCTCTGTCACTTTTTTTTTTTTTTTTCAAAGTAATACTTTTTTCTGTTGGTTTATTTTCTTTTACGTGAATTTAAACGGGTGTGCATGATTTATTTGTTTACAGGCCAATGATTGAGAATGGGAAAAATCCTCAGAAGTACATAAGATACAACCCCGAGGATCTTGAACGAATGTTGAGCCAGTTCTTTGAGGGCAAGACCTGGGGTGAACAAAAGCGGTAAACATAAAGCAATCAGGATTTTTTTTTTTTTTTTTAAATTTTAAAACTTATGGTAGAGTCAACCGTGGAATTATAGTGCATGCTTTTTAACATTAGCTAGGCAGCAATCAATTGCTTAATAGAACGATTTATGATCCATTTGACAAAATTAGTTCCGTTTAGGTTTAGTTCTGTCTACAGGGTAAGAATTTTGTTTGGTGATTGGGGAGTTCATATTTCTGTGGAATCACTTCCATGATTTTTCTTTTCCCTTTCTGTCATTTTTATATTTTAACTAAAAAACATGCCAAGTCCGTTTAAAAAACTGTGAATGTTAACATTTAACAGGAAATTAATTAAGTGATCATATGACGCTTGCATGGTGATGGTGTAGACTATATAGTTCACAATGATATGCTTACGTCTTTTTTCATCATCATGTCGTTTGTTGTTCTCGCATTTTACTATATTTCGAGGTTTTTTTTTTTTGGGGTGGGGGGGGGGGGGGGGGTGAAGTCGTTTTGCAAGGCCATTTTTGGCAATTAAACTTCAAAAATTTCTCATCTTTTTCCTGTTATTGTCGTTTTCCATGTCCAATTTAGGGGTGTGCACGGTCTGATTTGGTCCCAAACTGTTATGTTTGTCAAACCGGACCGTTTTAAATGGTCTAGAAAAATATAAATCGAACATATACCGTTTTATATGTATAGACCGGATTGAATCGGACTATTTTAAATGATTTAGTCTGGTTTAATCCACAGTTGCCTCCTTTTTTTTTTTGGTTCAATTTGGACCTGAAATATTTTTTAGATTATTTTTTAAAATCAAACAAAAATACACTTCTTAATTAAAGTTTGTTATTTGATTCCAATAGTGAAACATAAATATAAAAATAAAAGTAATCCAAACAAATATAAAGAGATATAAAGTTCAAAATTCAAACAAGCATAAACATATTCAAACCACGAAGTTCAAAATGCAAACAATCATAAATACAATCAAACCACAAAATCCAAAATTTGAAATCCAAACAAATATAAACACGTCCAAACTAAAAAGTCCAAAGAAACAAAAAGACATTCAATTTTGAAGTATATGCTTATATAAAAATAAAAATAAAGAGTATATTATACATATATAAGAAATGGTTTGGTCTAGTCTAAACCGTTCTAAAAAATTGTAAACCGGATCAGATTGTTTCTAAATGGTTCGGTCTGATTTCAAACCATTTTAAAACAGTTTTTATGTGAATCGAGACTAATGGTTTAAAAATCACCGGATTAGTTTGGTTTGACAATTCAAAGTTTTTTTTGCACAGCCCTAGTCCAATTGGCTCTAATTAGTATTTTTTTTTGCCGTACTGGTTTATGTTTGATTTCCCACTCGAAGTCCTTATCTATATCTTTTTTATTTCATGTAGTTAATCTTGGTTTATGTCGTTTTTCGTAGATGTTTAGTCTTCAAAAACCATGTCGCCCCGTAGATGATTGTAGTTATGTTTTTTTGTCGTATTGTTGTCGTCGTCGTCCACGCCCCCCCCCCCCCACCCCTACTCCCATTTTTTTCCCTCACTCGATATTGTTATCTATATGTTTTTCATTTTATGAAGTTTATTTCTTTTTATGACGTTTGTCCGATATGTTTCGTTTTTCAACACCATGTCGTTTTAGTTAACCTCGTCCTTCAGGTTTAGTTCTTTCTACAGGGTAAGAATTTTGTTTGATGTCGTTTTTCAACACCATGTCATTTTCTGCGATTAAAAGCTGGGAAAAAAATAAAAATTGAAACAAGAAAGTAATCAAAACAACATCAAACAACCAAAAAAAAAAAAAAAAAAGGGAGAATCAAACAGAAAACGACAATAAGAAAGAAGTCCAAATTGGAAAACAAGAAAGTCAACAAAAACCTAACAGTAGGTAAAATCTAACCTCCTTGATCCAATTATGAATCCGCGTTTCAACTGATCATTGACGGTATAAGTTAGTTCTTAATATGTCGTTCAATAGGCCATAGATGGATATAAAAAGTCCTTATATAAACAAATTAGTTTGATAACAACTTGTGGTTATAAAATGGATGATATTAATGAAATTTCATGCACCTGTCATTTGAACTTCTTTTTAAATTTCTCAATCAGCCGCCAAAGACACCTCTAATTGATATTTGTTTTCTCAACTATCCTCTTTATATTTCCCTTAATTTGGCCGTCTCTCATTTCCAAGTGGCAAAGTCCAACCTTACTAATTCTTAGGACAGCCAAAAGTTCTAGATTTCATAGAGAAAAACAACGACAATATTCTTCCAACTATATTGGAGAAGATAAATTTTCAACGACAAACTCTTGTTTAGTGTCTTTGAAAGTGATTTTTCTTGTAGTAATATTGATTGTTTTTGTATGGCCCTTCTCCTGGTTTTACACAACCCCTTCACAACCTCATCTTCTCGGTTCATCAAACCGTGGACCATAGCCAAACTCTCCCTTCCCTCACTCATTCTTCTCTTCACATTAGCCACAGCCCTGTGATTCCTCTGCATGTTCATGATCTACGCGACGTCCTTCACCCCCAAAGCCCTGGTGGTTCAGCTCAACTCGCTCTCGGTCTCCAAATTCAACGTCTCCGGTGCATTATTGGAGGCGAATTGGGACGTAAGTTCACATTATGGAACCCTAATATCATTTCGACCATGTTCTTGGACTGCCTTGAGGGTTTTGTATCGTACAAGGACAGCGTGATAGGGGTGAGTTCGATGGAGAGGTTCACGTTGGGGACGACGGAGTATAGGGAGGTGAGGGTGAGGATTTCGATGATGGGGTTGGAGGGGGATCAGCCGGCGATGAGGACGTGGGTTTTTGAAGGGATTGGGAAGGAGATGAGAGGTGATGGGGGTGTGAGGTTTGGCATGCAGATGGCTGTGTGGGCGGGAATTGCCGCGTGTGATTATGAACCCTAGGTGTGATTTGAGGGTAGGGTTTGTGCCTGGTGTTGGGTTAGGGAGGTGGCTTAGTAAAAGGCCTATGCTATGCTCGGTTCCCATGTTAAGTGAATGAATTTTTTTTGGCTAAAGGAAAAAGTTACAGGGGTAGATGTTGACATACTTACGCTTAACATAATGGGAGCGACTCGAACCTAAATATTTAATGAGAACAAGCGTTTTATCAACCTATCTAACATGTTGGCGAAATGAATTCCTTAGTTAATTTGTTTGTTGGAAATTTATTTAATTATTTGTTATATCTAGGTTGTTCGTGTAGATAGTGGGCAGTCATCAGCGTAAGCTCCGTTAATGATCCTTAGTCACGGTCGTGGGGTTTAAATGAAACTATCCCCATATGTATATATATATGTTACGATGCTGGATATATGTTATAACGGTTGAAAATCGATGGGTGAATGCTTTGTTTTGTAAAGTCTATATACATATATATATATATATATATATTGATTATAAACGAGTTATGAAAAGATGTGCTAGTTGATATGTCGGTCAGAGAAATATTACGCTGGATCATTTCCTTAAAAAAAAAAAAAAAATTCAGGATTATAGAGTTCAGTGTAGAATTGACGAGTAAATGTATGTATACATAGGTGGACATTTTATTGTTTTTTTTTCTTGTTGTATATATGTTTTCCTTTTTCCAAGTTCCAACTAAGATTCTTATTAAAGTAATAGGAGTTTGGGACCTCTGCTTCCAAATTGGAGGTTAGTCTCTCGTTTTTTCATGTCAATTCCTTTCCCAAAATTATTAGTTACGAGGTTCAGAGGACTATATATATAGTGAGACAGGGCTGTATGCGATGCAATATAAATGTAAATTTAAATAAATATAGATACTTGGACATTAATCAAATAATATTGGATTGAATTTGGATGATATTTTTCTTAAACCAATTCAATTAGATCGGATTTTAGACGTGAATTTTGAAAATATGATAACATCGATCCAAATCTAAATAAATTCCTTTTATATTTATTGCATAGATTGTGTAATATGTTCAATATGAACCCACATCCCTTGTTCAATTTTGATATCCTAAATGATGTCTAACTAATTATATTTTGACATACCATTGAACAGAGTTAGATTTTAAAATATAAGGACAGTTATAAAGAATTTCAAATTTTTAAAATGATTAACATATATTATTAATTAGACATCATATTCAACACCAAAAATTGATAGAAGATTTGGATACGTTGTATATAGAAATTCTTATAATAGAAAGTTGGAAACAAGTTTAGTAGTCAGTAGTAACAATTACTTATCATAATTATTACTAATGTTATTATCATTATTTTGACATGTATCCTTTTTCTATTCAGATGTTAAAAAAAAAAAAAATTATTCATTTCAAACTACACCACAACATTTTCTTTGAATCTCACGAGTCCCTAACCGTAGTCTATGCGCCTTCATGGTGCACCGTTGAAGACGCTCTGACCACCGCATAATTTCGAATGATCTTCTTCTCTTTGTGCCGTTTCATCATTGAAGCCACTCTCACATCATCTTCTCTTTTATTGAAAACACAATTTGTCATTTTGATCAAATTTTAACAAGTTCTTAAAAAAGTCGAATCACAATATCCAACCATCCGAATCTGATACAATTCAATCAGATTGGATAATAGAGGCCAAAAAAAAAAAAAAAAAATGTTGGCCGTCTCAATCCAAATGTACACCCAACATGGTGTA
>CM046376.1:29503812-29592812 GCA_025413485.1 Ficus microcarpa
CAGAATTGTACAAAATAGGATTCAAAAAGTGTTCAAGTTATTTATTTAATAAGTTCTAGTCTTGACGCCGAATAAAATAAGATGCACGGCATAAGGAATTTAAAACTTTCAAAATTTATTTTAATCTTCATGTGGTGTGATACATGAATTCAACAAATAAAAATGTCCTTTTTAGGCAACTTCCCAAAAACTACTTTATTTGATGCATCAGGTTCATTGAGTGAGTTTCGTCAGATGGCCCTGAATGGCATTTTTGTGATTCAATCTCTTCTCTCTGGTCCACAGGTATTGCCTGCAACTTCAACACAATATTAAAATAGTGTCCTCTTGTTACGGCAACGTATACCCAGAAAGATAGCTACTCTTTATTTATAGATCGGAATCTCTAAATCGTCTCAAATTCGAAATTCAAAGGTTATATCTCTCGGTCTTACAGCTCTGTATAATTTTTACTCTTTTTTTAAAATCCACCAGTTTAAATTAATAAAATTTATAACTATTTTTTAAAAAGTCAACTCAATTCAAATTTAAATATTTCATCTCATTTTAAACTCAACTCATTAGTATAAAACAAGAAAACTCCTTTTTCAAAAAAGAAAATTGTTTCTTTTTATTTGAGGAAAAAAAAGAATATAAAAAAAAAGAAGAAGGAATGCTCATGTCAGAGGTATTTCACTTAGGAAGTGGAAACAATAATGCTATTTGCCCAAAAAAAAAATTTTTTTTGGAAAAAAAAATGCTATATGCCCAAATTTTTTTCACTTGGGAAGTGGAAACAATAACGGTATATGCCCAAATTTGGCTACATATGAGGCAATTTCCACTTATTTGCAAGAATGGAAAAGGGTAATTTCGACTTTAACCTGACCATAAAATGGGAATTTTCTTTATCCAAAACCAAATACATTATAAAAAATGAAAAATAAGATAAAAGAAATAATAAAAAAATGCAATTCCAAAAATGGGTCGTTTTGAAAATTGGCTTGGGGCCCAAGTCTCTCCTCGCCTCATACAAAAACCTCTGGAAGATACCGCCAAGCTTCACTGTCATTCTCTTTCACATGGAAATCAATTTTTTTTATTCCATTTATATCCCACCGCCTCTCTCTTGTGTTTACATTCCTACCCCCACAAAACTCTAAACCCCACACCTTTTCTATAAAACCCTCCTCTGTTCTCTCCGCATCAGCCTCCCCTCGTTTTCAATTCTTGCCCTTCTCTCTCTCTCTCTCTCTCTCTCTCTCTCTATCAATCTCACCGGAGATGCTCGAAATCATCGGCGATGGCGCCGGCGGCGGTGACGGTGTCTCCTTCCCGGTTGTCTTCTCCGACGGCGAGCGCGAGTCCCAAATCGGCAGCGTCACCGTCTACCCCGCCATGGAATTCAAGCGCTTCCAGACGCTCCTCAGCCAGAAGATCGGCATCTCGCCGCACCAATTCTCGGTCCACCTCTCCTCTCCGGAGTCCCGCCGGAGGATTCCAATCACCGGCAAGGTCAACTTCGGGGCGATCTCCCGCGAGAAGAATTGCTTCTTCGTCGTCGGCCTGAAGCGCTCGCGCCGCGAGAGGCGGCGCAAGAACCACCAGCACCACGGCCACGGTTTCCAGTACGACGACGACGACCTCGTTCTCTACTCGAAGGCCAAGCCCGTCGCCACCGCCACCGATCGGCCGCTGATCGGCCGGAATCTCCCGCCGAACGTCATGCTCCTGAGGCGCGACGCGGGGATCGATCTTGGCCACCGCCACGACCAGTCGCTGTCGCCGTTCTCCAATCGCGTCGGATACGAGGAACGGGTCTTGAACCTGCAGTTCGAGAGGGAAAGGTATCTGACGAACATGGGCCTAAGCGGGCTGGGCCCGGCGCCCAACGAGGCAGCCGAGGCCGGCGGGAGAAGCGCCGCCGTGGTCTGCGAAGATTGCGTGCGGGCCAAGAAATCGGGTGAAGAAGTAGGGTTCCATTGGTGCGTGCACGACGCGGTGACTTTCGGGTTCAGGTCACCGGCGGGGCCAATTGCCCGACCCTCCAAAGCATCCGAATAAAAATCGGGTCGGGTCGGGTCGGGTCAGTATATTTGGGCTTCTTTTGTTTCTCCTGACTTGATTATTTGTTCAAAGTGTACAGAATGGAAAGGCTGCGAAAGAAGAAGACAATCTGATGCGGCGTGGTGTACGCTAAGGAGGGTATACCGTTTCCAGAATCGATAAGTTAGCAAGGAAAAAAGGGGAGTTTTTTTTATTTTTAATTTTTCAATTTAGGCATAATATTAGTATATAATTAGAGTTTGGCCCTACGAAAGGGGAAGGCCAATGAATGGCTTGTGGGTTTTGAATTGATTGGTTGATTGACAGAGACACTGTAGTGTCAGTGTGATTGTCTGGCACTGTTTTTAGTTTGTTACTTTTTCAGCAAGAAATCGCTTTTTTTTATTTTTATTTTGTTTTTTGTTTTTTTTTTTCAATAAATATATATATAGATATACAAATGTTATGGGTAGGCAATTGTGGGGTCGGTTGCTAGGCATGTTTGCATCGCACCATATTTGAAGTTTTCTAGTTCGATTTTTGAAGTTGGGAAAGTGGCAAAAAAGTGTAGAGAAGAGTATTTTTTTTGGCAGACCCTTTTGAATATCATGGGGCCTTTGAAACTTGTTGGAAAAGGTTCTCGTAGTGAGAAGCTTTCAAGATAGAATTGAAACTCTCTGATTCGGATATATATGATAGAATTTTCTTCTTTTTCTTGTAATTTCCCATCTAATGCAACAGTTTGACACTGTATTTCCGTGTATCGGGTTTTATAATTCATAATACAAAAAATAATTAGTGGTGTCTTTATTTTTTTCCGTCATTCCGTTCCGTCATTCCGTCGAGTATGTATGATGTTAAATTCGATGTAGGTTGTGATTATTTTTCAAACAAGGCCGGGCTTGCAAGAATTGCGTTTTGGATTCACGTTTATTGAGTAATTAAATGAAAAAAAAAATCGAAAGAAATTAGTCAATGTTCAATGACACAAAAGACTTTCCGATTCTTTGAGGGTTGGAGACTTACCTGCGGGGTTAATTGTCTTAACGGCCTTCTAGAACTTGATTTATGTGATGTGGAACATTAATTAACTAGCAAGTAAAAGATTGCATCTCGGAGATCACAATATCAAGTGATGGGGGTGTTTGATGAATGAATTTGAGTTAAGATTTTTAAAATTGTTGATTTTTTAGAAAAGATAAAAAAAATTTTCGGAAAAGATAAAAAAATTTTTCGGAAAAAATTAAAAAATATATATATAATTTAACTTAAATTAAATTCAAGTGTCAAACAAGTCCCAAATGAAATAATAAATTAAATTGCAAGAAATTGCACGAGGGAAAAGATCAAAGTGCCTTTAAAAAGCTTGCGTAGGTTGGATCTGATAATGAAAAATCACAGTAGAATAAAAATATACAAACCCCTCACATAATTTGACTTGAAATCGAGGCCCGAGGGTAATAAACAAACCTCACTTTATGCCAGAAGTCACGGTTAAAAAACAAAAAAGGAAATTCTATTGTAGGAATTTTTATTTTGTACATATTAGTGTAGTTTTGTGTTGTGTCATAAATTTTTACTGTTTATAATTTAATAGATTGAAAATAATTCTTATAAGTAGTATATAGTAAGAGTAGTATATATATAAG
The DNA here is from genome assembly GCA_025413485.1 of Ficus microcarpa. Classification (NCBI taxonomy): domain Eukaryota; kingdom Viridiplantae; phylum Streptophyta; class Magnoliopsida; order Rosales; family Moraceae; genus Ficus; species Ficus microcarpa. Next base: position 29,507,487 of record CM046376.1, read on the forward strand.
AGTAGTACCTAATAAGGGGTTTTAGGTTTTTTACTTTTGTCGCTTAGAGCTGTTTGGAAACATAATTTCATATGAAAGTTTTTATTCACTTTCGGAACTCTTAAGTAAGGTTATAAGTAAGGTTAAATGAGTCGCATGTGGGGACAAGTTGAACCTCAATTTATGACCCATGGATTGGGCTAGTCCACATGGTGTTTTTTAAGTTTATATTTGATATTTGGGTTTAAATCCAACTAAACTATATTTTTTAATCTCAATTTTTATCTTTTTCTGAAAAGTCAATAAAATTTATAATTAATTTTTAAAAAATCAATTAACTCAAACTTAGCCCACGTTTGGCATTCAATTTTAACTATAACTAAACTATACTTTTTCATCTTAATTTTTGTCTTTTTCTAAAAAGTCGACAAAAATTATAATTAATTTTTAAAAAGTCAACTAATTTAAATTTAAAATTTTCATCTCATCTCAAACTCAACCCAACTACCAAATGAACCCTAAGAATATTTTAGTTATTTTTTAATATAAAACATACGAGTCAGTCTTAACTCTTCAAGTTATAGGATATGAGCAGGACCGAACCTTTCCGTTTGGTGAATGAGTTGAGTTTGAAACAAGATGAAATTTTTAAATTTGAGTTGAGTTAACTTTTTAAAAAGTAGTTATGAACTTTGTTAACTTTTCACCAAAAAAAAAAAAAAAAAAAGAAAAGAAAAATTGAGATGAAAAATTTGAGTTGAGTTTGAGTGAAATTGATTCACCTAGGGGTGGCAATTCGTGTCGCGTGTCGGGTTCGTGTCGTGTTAGGGCCGTGTCGAAATTTTTTTCTCCGAACCCGAACACGACCCGCGACTCGAACACGACTCGAAACCGTGACACGAACACGACACGAACCGAACTTGACCTGCGACACGAAATTGACACGCGACACGAACAACCAGAAATTGACAAGCGACACGAAATTCAACCCGCGACACAAAATTGACCCGAAATTGACCCGAAACTGACACAAAATTGAAAATTGACACGAAACTGACACGAAAATTGACACAAAAGTGACACGAACATTGACTTGAAATTGACACGAAAAAAAAAAACGTGTCGTGTTCGGGTTCTGCGGGTCCAACCCGAATACGACTTGTTCTTTTCCGTGTCAATTTCGAGTCACCCGAAATTGACCCGACCCCTATTTTTCCTAACCCGAACCCACGAAATTCGTGTCGTTTTCGAATCGTGTCGTCGTATCGCGACCCGTATTGCCACCCCTAGATTCACCAAACGGAACCTTAATTTTACTTGACGAGCTTGGCCCGACTTGTCTATGTTGTAGGCTCGTTTGGACCAGTCACATGTTTAATTATAGAGAAAATTAATAAAATATTCATTAATCATATACCTCTTTATAATTTTACCCACTTTCGTATTAAAAACGATAATTTTGTGGTTTCATATATTTTTAATTTATTTTTTCTTTGAACTTCTGATTTTACCCCTAACTAAATATATGACTTAGATCTGCGCTTCTCTTTCTCTCTAAAGCTCTCCCACTCTCTGTCTTTAGGAGGCGTTTGACTCACCAGTTTAACTCCAATTAAACTGTATTTTTTTATCTCAATTTTTATTTTTTTCTGAAAAGTCAACCAACTCAAATTTAAAAGTTTCAACTCAAACTGTTTTACGAAACGTACACTTTAGAGCATGTTTGGTAATACAACTCATTTTAAACTAAATTATACTTTTTCATATCAGTTTTTATCTTTTTCTGAAAAAGTTTTTTGTCTTTTTCTTAAAAAGTTTTTTATCTTTTCTGAAAAATCAATAAAAATTACTATTTAAATTTAAAAATTTTAAACTACACTCATTCACTGAATACCCCTGGGTTCTGTGACTTCTCACTCTGAAACTCAAGATTTTTTTCTCTCTCTTTCTCTCTCATTCTCTCTTTCTCAGCTCTCTCTCTCTCTCTCTCTTCTCTCTGTGTTCTCCCCCCCCCTCTCTCTTTTATGTACAAGCCACTCAGCAGCCACCGTGCCAGACGCGTCGCCTCCCCATTTCGACTCCCGCCGATCTCCTCCGAGCCTTCGCCGATCCGCCCTCGTTCCGCCACTCGCCGGTTGCTAGCGATCTACTGTCCGGATCTTCGCCCCGGCATCCGGCAAGCATCGCCGTAGCCCTCCGGCGACACCTTCCACACCAGTTTTCTCGGAAGGCTTCGATGTACAAAACCTCTCAACCGGTTATTCGAATCACGCTATCCAAGTGGCCAGATCCTGCCCGGCTAAAAAAAAAACAAATCGCTCGATTTCCGGCGAGGACTGAGATCGTTGGCGTCCGAGGGTGGATTTGTGTTTCGAATATTTGATTATGTGATTTTCAACCTCTTTGTTTTTGAATGATGAAGCGGAGGCTTAAGCAATGCTCACGAACACTCAGGGTCGATTTGAGCTTCCAATAGAGACAAATATTAGCTTGAAATTGTATTTTGATTATAATTACCAATTTTGATACTTGAATATTTGTTCTTCAATTTTGGTATGAAAAATTTCAGTTATTACAGGTTGTAAAGAATAGTACTAGCTTTTAGTTGGTCATTAATTAATTCTTCCAAGAATCTTTCTGTTGATCTCCCAATGTAACAACTAACAGTGATGCACTGAATTAATTTGGAAAAAATGTGTCTCAGTTTGATATTGTATACATGTAAATTAGAGTGTAATTTTTCACCAAATTGGTTTCTTTTGTTGACAGCAAGGCTGTGACATACCTATTACAAAGCAATGAAACTGGCTTGAAAAGTAAAATAAAGTAAAGCAATCTAACTAAACTTTGATTTTTGGTATGAAAATTTTCAATTATTACAAGTTGCAATACATAGTTTTTTTTTTTTTTCAGTTAGTCATTGATACAAAAAAATTGAATTACAATTACGTATGTTTTAATTAGTCATTCATTTTGAGAATTGGTATGTGCAAGTGCTAATATGTTCAATTGATTTGTTTTAGTGGAATACCAAAAGGCATTCTTGTAAAATCTGAAAGGCATTACATAATCTGAAATGCATTCTAACATAATCCAATTTGGATTCTAACAAAATTTCTTTGGCAACTGGAGTTGAAATTCAAAATATATTTATTTTGTCAAGATCAATTTTGGATTCCAATAGAATATCCACGGTAAGATTAAAGTAGATCCCGGTTCAATTTTAAATTTAATGATTTTAATGTTGTGAACTTTGAAAAATTACTTAAACATTTTAATATAATTCATTGGAAGCATGTGTTATTTTTCTTGTAAATAATTTGCTTGTTTTCAGTGGTTTGTTTGTTGAGAAAATGTATTTTTGTTGGTTTGGTTTGCTTTTTGGTGATTTGTTTGTTGGGAAAATTTTTGTCTATTTTCTCGGTTCTATTTGTTTGCTGAAAATTTTTTTGATATTGTGGGGGGAAAATAAAAGTATTAATGATTTTGTATTTTCAACTGGAAACGCAAAAAAAAAAATTTCTATTACAATCCTTTTTGGATTTTATCAAAATCCATTTTATATTCAATTATAATTCATTTTGCATTTCATCAAAATTCGTTTTGCCTTCTCAGATTCTAGTAGAATCCAAAACTTGCATTCTGATAAAATTTATTTTGCACTCTAATAGAATTTGTTTTGGATTCTATCGTGTTCTATCAGAATCCTTTTTCCCGTCTTGGATTTTGGTAGAATCCAAAACTTGCATTCTGATAGAATCCATTTTGCATTCTATCAGAATTCGTTTTGTTTTCTCGAATTATGGTAGAATCCATTTTGCATTATAATAGAATCCGTTTTGTATTCTATCAAAATCCGTTTTACCTATTTTGCATTATATCAATATTCATTTTTCCTTATTGGATTTTGATAGAATTCATTTTGGATTCTAACAGAATCTCTCTTATTATTGAAGCTAAATATATCTGGCCATCTTTGTTAAAATCCAAAAAATATATATTATTTTAGAATTTATTTTAGATTCTAATAGAATCTTTCAGGTAGCCAACATCAACACCGATGACCAGAGTCAGATAAATCTGGTCATCTTTTGTTGAAATATGAAAAAAAATCGGTGACCGGTGAACAGAGTGGGATACATCTAGTCATCTTTGTTGAAAAATAAAAAAAATTATGATGATCGACCAGAGACCGACTAGCAATTGGCCAGCGACCGACGACTGGGCAGTGAACAAAATCAAAGATATGTAAAAAAAAATTCCAAAAAATAAAAAAATGAAAAAATATATGTATTTTTGTCTATTTACTATTTTTTTATTTAATTATTTAATTAAATTTATGAAATGGTAAAATTATCAACTTTACTCTAATGGCAAAATTATAAGACGGTGCCAAATTTAGGACATTAGGGTGCTATGAATTTTTTGATATTAATAGGCACAAATAATACATCTACGCAACATAAAAATTTTAACAAATAGCATTTTTATCAAGTGAAAGAAAAGTGAACACTATAATTTTAAATATTTAGTTAAATAGTCGGAAGTAGTAAATTTACTCTATTTATTAAAAATAAATAAATCTATCTTAAAAAATTCATTTACTTAAGGCATTTGTTATTTTTGATTATTTATTCTAAACATTTTTAAACATTAAAACCTGAGATTAATTTTAACTATTTGTTTTTTCTCCTAAAGTTAAGGAACACAACAGTTTAACTAATAATAAATTGAGAAAAATAGGAGGCAATTTGTAAAATAGAAGCTACAAAAACAAAAACTCTCCTCCTAAGAACAAAGGGGAAGAATAGTTGCCTGCGAAGTCATGTTGAGTTGAGGCATGTTATTCGGATTTTTTTATTTTGTTTTCCTTTAACAATATTACGAAATATTATATGAATTTAATGATTAAATATTAAAAATTAAAAAAATAAAATAATAAGTTGTAAAAATATTACTTAGATTTTATTTGGGATAAAATTTGAAGATAATGTTTTAGAGATCGGGTTGAAAATATATATTTAGAGGGAGTATTTTTGAAAAAGTTATGTGATATAGAAAATAATGTAAAAAATTTAAAATGTATTTGAAAAAAAATATAAAATAGATTTTGTCTTATTTGTTTTGTGGAGTATTTGGATATAAAAATTATCTTATTTTAATTTCAAATGAGAAAATTTAAACGAGAAAATTATAAATTTAAAATAAATTTTTTAAAAATGAAGGAAAGAAAAAATGTGTTTGATGAACGAGTTTAGTTAAGATTTTTATGTTTTAATAGTAATTTTTCAGAAAAGACAAAAAAAATTTTCAGACTAAATCAAAACTAAAAGACAAAAAAACTGTACTTTTTTTCAGAAAAAAATAAAAATCACGATAAAAAAAGTACAATTTAATTTAAAATGAGATTAAAACCAAACACCTTCTTAATATAAAGTTAAAATTTTAAAATATAAATGAGAAAATAACATTTAAACACCAACCTGAGCTTAGTTAACCGTCGTAAAAGCAAAAACATAAGACAATCTTCACAAAATGCCGAACCAAGATTAATAGGAAGGAGAAGCTGTCATTCAACGCCAAGTCGCTTTAGCCTACTCCCTCGATATCTATATTGACACGTGTCGTCTGATTAAAGTAGCCCAGCAGATTGGCATCCATTTGCCTTGATTTTGTGCCTGCCAACACGTCTGCTCTCCTAAAAATCTTAATCCACACACCCGCGCCCACACATTTTCACATACTCGCTTTCACGTTTAAACAACTAATCTTCAAGTACCCGTCTCGGTTAATGATATAGTTCGTGTCAACCACGCTCTAAAACAGCGAGTAGGGAAGGAGAAATGACCAAAAGAGAGGAAACGGCGGAGTAGTGGGTGGTGAGGTGCCGATGAGTGCGGCCCAAACTCGCAGAAGAATAGTGTCGTGCGGCGTGTGGTCACGTGACCATTTCGTGGGCCTACACTGTCCAAGCTCAAAGATTTGCTAAGACCTTGTTTGCCGTTACCTTAAATCATCCCCCAACAAAACTCCTTGGGAGAGTTATTTTTATAAACGGCCCTTGAACTTAAAATCTTGTCTGATATCGACCCTGGAGTTTTAGTTTTACACATCGTATGCTACTCCTAAATTCTCTATTATTACAAGAACGGACTCTATGCAAGTATTCTATCAAAAATTAGATAGAAATTAAATATATTATGAACATATGAGTTTTAATAAATTAGAATTGAATTTAAGTATTTTTTTAAGAGAAATCATACCTCCATTAAAAACATTTTGAAGTAAAATTGAATATTTGTTAAAGATTTATTGTTTTATCATAGACAGTTTAGAAGTACAATTTTTCTTAAAAAAAAATAATTACAATCTAGTAGTTAATTAAAACTCTTGTGATTAAAAAGTGTTTAATATATGATTAATTTTTCAAGGATTATCGACGTAAGACATCTACATAATAATAAAAGAATTAAGCCATCATTTGATAAGTTGATTGGAGATGAAAATTTTAAATTAAAATTTATTAATTTTTTAATAAATAATTATAAATTTTATCGATTTTAAAAAATAAAATAAAAAAATATAATTTAATTAAAATTAAATTAGAATATCAAATAAAAATTAAATGTAATGTAACCTATAAAATTAAAAATAAAAAATAAAATAAAACTGAGGTATGATTTGAAGAGTATTTGTTAAAATAACTCACCAAAAATAAAAAAGAGCTGTGCTTTCAAACTATTGCCCAAGAGGGCTGTGAAGTGAAAGAGGAAACAGTGATAAAGTGAGTCGCGACTCAATCATGAGTCGCGACTCGCGCGACCTCACGTCGCTTTCTTTCACTGTTTTCTTGTACACTTCATAAAATTTCATTTTTTTTTTTTTTGGGTGACTTAGCTTCTGCAAACGGGCCATAACAAGCCTTTTTCTAATCATGATTATCAGGTAGAGAGGAGAGAGAGAGAGAGAAAGAGTTGTAACGTCGTTTTAAAAGTAGAGCCCAAATTTCCTCTCTCTCTCTCTCTAGTCTCCTACTATATAGGCTATGTACATAATTACTTTTACTCTGACTCCTCCCCCCTCATAAAACAAACCAGACATCCTTCCGTTTTCATTTCCGCCTCTTCAAATTTCTCTCTCCCCCTCTCTCTCTCTCTCTCTCTCTCTCTGTCTACTTTCTTTCTCTAGTCACTACTTACTACTAAGGCCTTGTTTGGTTGTCTCCATGGCTGAGTTTCCCCCAAACCTCGACGACGGCGAGCTTTGGCTTCCCTCTGATATCTTCCTCAACGAAGTCCCCTCCAAACGCGGCTTTCACCTCCATCGCTTCTCCCCTTGCATGGATGACCTCGCTCAGCGCCTCGCCGCTCTCTCTCTCCTCAAACAGAGAAACCTGATCTCCAAGCCCAACGTTCAGGTTTAAGTTCTCTCTCCTCTGTGTCTCTCTCTCCTCTAAAGCCTCTTCCATTATTCGAATCTTTTTGCATGGGTCTGATCTTCTGTCGCCTTTTCTTGTTTACAGCGGTACGGACCGGTTCGGTGCGTTCTAGAGAACGGCTCGTATACGCAGGAACAAGATTGTAGCCACCAGCGTTGTGGGTGTAAGCTGATTCCTAAACCGGCCTATGGCGGTTCGGAGGTTTTTTACCAGTTTCAACTCCGGAAACCGGTTCAACTACCCAAGGTAAAGAGTAATGAACCGGTACTTTCCTGAGTTGTCTTTTCATCGCTTTTTTTTTTTTTTGTTTTATTTTTTCAGCTTTAATAAATGAGCTTTTGGCAGGTTGATGATGGGTTTCTGGAAACTAGGGCTAGTGTTCTTCAGAAGCAGCAAAACCACCTCCTAAACCGCCTTCAAAACCGCCTCCAAAACCGCCCTTCGCCTTCTCGGGAAAGCGGTTTTGTAAAGGTCTCTGGTGGAACTGGTGTGTTTCATCCCCGGGTGGTTCCGAACACCACCACCACCTCCACCACAACCACTTCCTCAGCTTTTGTGAAAAAGAAACAAGGTGAAATATTCTTTTTTTTTTTTTTTTTTGCAAATTTTTTGTTGGGTTTTCCAAGAAAATGCATTTCTCTGGTGTCTTTTTTTTTTTTTTTGGTTGCTTTTTAAGTTTCTTGTTTAGAGCCTTTGTTATGCATGGACTTTGGTTATTAGATTCTTATTTTGGGATTATTTGCCTAGTGTCACTTTGAATTTGTTGTTAGGAGCTTTTGAGAAGTTCAAAATAAAATAGAGACCAACTTGAGTACTCTAAACTTTTTTTCCGGGGTAAATAAAACGAAAAAATAAATAAACAAAAAAAAATTTTTTTTTGGGTTTTTGATTTTTAGTATGTTGTACGGTTTAATTTCATTTTTTGGGGGTACTTATCCGGTGTGACATTATCATCAGGATTCGTTTTCACCATTGTATATATTCTTATTGCTACTATACCATAATAGGAAATAGTCCTTGCAAATCAAGTGAAAATAAAAATCAAGGGGGTTTGAGCTAAGCATACAAAAAATAAATGAGGACCACTATTTGGAGCCACCTTATTATATAATTCAAAATATTTCACCATTTTTTTACTCAAATTGAGGAAACAAACGAGATGTCCAACGTTTGTTGGTACAAAGATCAATCACTTTTCTTAACAACAATTATATTTTTGTTTCACATTTTGTCAGTTTCGAGAAATAGGCAAGAGATTCAAGTCGCTTCTTCTCAGAGGATTAGCCACCCCATCACAACAAGCAGCCTTGGTGGTGTGAAGAGCAAAGAGTTTCATTATCAGCTTCCTCCTGAGCTGTGCTTGCCTAAAGATTGGACCTACTAAATGCTCATATGACAAATTTAGAGAGAGAAAGTAGAAGGGCAAAATAGTCTTTTTTGTGTCTGTGCAGTTTATCAGAAATTATGAAATAGGAATTCTAAAAGAATATGGGGTGTTTTTTTTTTTTTTTTTAAACTTTTTTATTGGCTGGTTTATTATGGCTGTATTGCAAAGTCTAGGCTTTTTGTGGAAATAAATAATGAGTTGGTTTATTATTGGTAGAATAATTCAAGTGCTTCGTCTTTGGTAAATACCCTCTCAATAATTCCTTTGTTTTGATAGATAGATAGATATAAAAAGTGTTTGTTTGGGAACACGGTATTTAATTCTTGTGGCTGGGTTTTGCCAGCCATAGAGATTTCAGAAAAAATTTTACCTTTTTGGTTGGGGGGGGTTTTGGGGCTTGGTGAGAAGAAGAACAAAACAGGGAACACATTTATTACACTAACATCCTGTATGGGAAATGTAATATACATTTCAGGGACGATGGGGGGGTTTCTGCCGGATTTGGCTTTATGTAGTTCCTTCACTCAATCGTTTGAATTTCTTACATATTGTGCAATTGTCTAAAAACTTTGGCCCTTAAAAAAAACAAAAATTGTACGTCAATTTTAAAGGTCCGTTTGTGAATGAATTTGAGTTGAAAATTTTAAATTTTAATAATAAGGGGGTGTTTGGTTATTAATTCATTTTGAATGAAATTGTATTTTTTATCATAATTTGTCTTTTTTTGAAAAAGTTTTTTGTCTTTTTTAAAAAATTACTATTGGAATTTAAAAATCTTAAACTAAACTCATTCACCAAACACCCCCTAATTTTTGTTAACTTTTTAGAAAGATAAAAAAAAAAATTTTCAGAAAAGATAAAAAATTTTTTCAAAAAAGATAAAAATTGAGATGAAAATTTTGAGTTTGAACTCACGAAACAAATGAGGTCTAAACTTAGGCTTCGTTTGGTTCGTTAGTTGAGTCTGAAAATTTTAAGCTTGAACTGACAATTTTTATTTATTTTTTAGAAAAAATAAACTTTTTCAAGAAAAAGATAAAAAATTTTTCATAAAAAGATAAAAATTAAGAGGAAAAAATATATTTTAATTTAAAATAAGATAATGAATTAAGCAAGTTCTAAAACTTTATTTTTGACTATTCATTAATCAGTTGATTATATCTATTTATAAAAGGATGATATTCACCCTGATATGAGTTGGTAGTTCGAAGTATTATTTTCTTTATAATTAAGTTGGCCTTTTACTAAATTTTTTTTCTTTTTTTCTTTTTCTTACAAAAAAGAAAAACAAGAAATATTGGTACAAGTATAGACATTTATGAGGTTGTGGTGGATTTGTTTTAAATTTTTTATCTTCAAAAAATACGGACCAAATGTTAAGAAACCATTCATTCCCTTCCGTAATCGTTTGTGGCTATATATAAATGTTATTTGTTTCATTCCAAGTTTGAAAAACATCTTTTTGATGTAATTTGTTATCTACTTCTATGCATGTTAATTGTACATCTTGTGAGTGGGAGAGAATATATAAATTTCATTGAATCTTTAGATAAGTGTAACTTAACAATCTTGATGGAAATAGTTTGTAGAAAATATTTTTTTTAATTTATGGTTGTAGTTGTAAAAGTCAACAAATTTATAGGTTGCATGTTGGTAATTATTTTTAGCATTGTTAAAACAATGTGACATAGATATTATTTTAAGACGGAATCCTACTTATCAAAGAAGTTATTTTTGATACTGAGATTTCTAATATTACACATAAGTTTTTCAAGTAATTTTATTAGTTAACGTATCTTTAAAATGTTTATCATGCCCTAATTAAATTATCATTAAGATATATGGGTGAGATAAGTAATATTACATGTAACTATGGATTTTTAGGAATGTCATGCCTACTTTTCCGGTTTTTAATCTCATGGTAAAAAAAACATCATTTCATTATTTTTTATAAAATTTAAACAAACTTTTAAGATGTAAAAAGACCATTGTTAATGAGATTGACCAAATTGATCAACACTAAAAATTTCTTTTGACTTTAAATTTCATTAGATTTTGTCTTTAAAAGATATGATTGTGACATTCTTAAAAAAATACAAAATAAAACGAACAAACTTTTAAAATATAAAAAGACCATTGTCAATGAGATTGACCAAATTGATCAAAATTTAAAAAAAAAATTTCAATTTAAATTTCATTAGATTTTCTTTATAAGATAAGATTTTGACATTCTTAAAAATACAAAATAAAATGTGGCATTTAAAAAATATATATACAAATGAATTTTTTTTTTTTTTTAACTTGAAGATATAGGAATTCCAACTCAAGATAAAATCATGTATGAAATTACAGAGCTATTCCTATAATCACAAATGATTTTTAGTGTTTTTTTTTTTTTTTTTCGTTTGAACACAACTGATTTTTAGTTACCTAGCCTGAAAGAACTATTATAGTTCAAAACAATTAGTTATAATTTTCTTACTTATTTTTCTCATATATTTTCTGTCATCATCAATGGTCTAATAGAAATTAAACATTCGTTTATATATATATATATATATATATATATAAAGAAATTATACATTCGTACAAATGAAAGTAAAAGAACTATTAGGAGAAGTTGTGGTAGAATATTTTTTAGAGACACTACCCTTAGTCTTGTGGTAAAAGAACTATTAGGAGAAGTTGTTTTAAAATGCACGGTTGTAATTTTATGTTAATTTGAGATAGGTTACATCGAATCTGCTCTCTCTCTCTCTTCTCTCCTTCTCTCTTCTTCTTCACTACAGCTTAAAGAAAGTCTTGCAATCTCTTCCAGAGTTTGGAAATTGACAATCGTCGCTTAGAAGCCAAACAAAACAACATATCTCTGCTCGTTTGACTCGTTAACTCAAATTTAAAATTTTCATTTTAATTTTTATCTTTTCTGAAAAAGTTTTTGTCTTTTCTGAAAAGTCAACACAAATTTACTATTAAAACTTAAAATTTTCAACTCAGATTCATTTACCAAACGAACCCTAATGCGTAGAAGACATATTTCAAAGGAGTATCTGAACTATTATGCGTGCATTTATAGACAGTTCAAACTCAAATGTGTAGAAGAATAAAATACTCAAAAATATAATCTGAAGCCACAAGATATATATATATATATATATATAAGGAATTCATTACCAGACCACCAAGGGAATAGGGCAGCAAAAAAGCCCGAAGGAGCTTAACACAATCTGTGAAAGATTACATCTAGAAATTGGGAAAAGCCATAAAAAAAATCCCTTTGCATGCCTCGTTTCATCGGAGCAATGACAACGACAAAATTTGGTGGCAACGGCAATGCATTGGCAAGAGAAGTGGTTAGATCACAAAGCTCACTCCAAATCTTCGTCTTTTCTTCACGCGATGTTGTCGGAAAATCCAATTGGATCCGGTTCAGAGATACAGGTGATCAGCAATTACGTGCATGAGTTTGGGGTTGAGAAGCTTTTCGCAAACCTCTCAGGTTCGCCGTCAAAGCCCTGGTTTGGAGATAGAGTTCTCCGGCGATGTCCCGAGATGAGCAATGGTCGGCAGAAGGAGGTAATTTGGGCTACAATTTGGGCTATATGAGAGTTCACAATGGTAGAGAGGGGTCTTTTTTTTTAAACTAAAATCCTGTGGGATAGTGCCTACTTTACTTATTGTACATCCTCAATATCTCAACCAATAGATTAAATAGGGATGACTCAAAAATAATAACTATCAATAGTGTCCCTCAAATGGCTTTTATTATGAACTCTCTCATTATTTGAAAACTAACCAGAACAAAAAACACGTACAAAATATTGTGAAAGGTGCAGATTATATGAAATTCATTAAAAAAAAAAAAGAAATTAAAAATTGAAAGAGCTTCTCTAATTCACTATATAGAGTAGCCCTTAAAAGCATAAACCAAAAAAATAAAAATAGATAAAAATAGTAATTATTTATGTTAATTTTTTTACGGAATATATTAATTAGTATTATTTTTTGATCAGGTTATTAATAAATTCTGTTCAAAAATTAAAGAAAAAAATAGTATTATCTTAATGTTTTAAAAGCTTAGATGTACTTCAGCTATGGAAAAAAATTAATGACCAAATTTATATAAAATTTTAAGTTCAAGAAGTAAATAAGTAAAATTTAGTCTAAAATTTTAAGGATAAAATAAGAATGAGCTTAAAAATGAGGACATATAGATAAGAATGACATAAAAACTAAAAAGAATGACACCACGTCCCACGTGGCGTCGAAGGTCCCTATAAAATAGGCGCAGACGATCTCCCCTCCTGATAACGACTTTAGCTCCCGGCCATGTCGACGTTCAGAAGGAAAAATCCAGCTGATTGAATCACGTATTTCGCGTTTTTCATTTTCTCTCCAGCCAAACAGAAAGTTTAGAGAGAGAGAGAGAGAGACAGACAGAGAAGAGAGAGATACAGAGAGAGAGAGAGAGAGACAGACAGGATGGGAGTTCCACGGGCTATGGAGGCTCTGAGCGAACGAGCGGCGTCTATGCGAGAGTCGCTCCAGAAGAGCCAGACCATCACCGACAGCATGGTCGCCATTCTCGGCTCCTTCGACCATCGCCTCTCCGCCCTCGAATCTGCCATGCGTCCGACTCAGGTCCTTTTCCTTTCTTCATCTAATCCTCTCGCTTCTTTCTCTGTTCTTTCGATTTCCAAAGAATCAGGGGAAAAAAAAAAAAAAAAGCGAACGATCAAAACGAAGACAATCGATTTTCTCGTTTTGTGTTCGTGTTCATCTCCCAAATGTAATCCTTCGACAAATTGCGCTTCTGATTTGCGTTTGGTTTTCGGTTTCTGTGTTAGACAAGAACGCATTCGATTCGAAAGGCTCATGAGAATATCGATAGAACGCTGAAGGCAGCAGAGGTTATATTGGAGAAATTCGATCTCACTCGCAAGGTAAAATCTTATAGGAAATAGAATTTAAATTCGATATCTTATCAGCAACAATGATTTTGAGCTCCAAAGAATATAGACTATTCAACTTTCTTTATAGGTGAAGAGTAAATATTCCAAATTTGAAGATATAAATTCTTCTAAATGAGGTTTCCAACGGTGATTGGCTTCCAAATATTCAGACACAGTTGAACATTTTATTTGTTTATTTATTTATTTTATTTTAAATCTTTAGAGTTCAACGTCATTGAATTTCTGAAAAAACTTTTAAATAAAAAACGATTTTTAGATTGGCAGATATCATTGTTGCAGTTCTTTTGTGGCTGTAAGACTGAAGTGAAAATAATCTGTTTTCCTGGTAGCTTGTGTTGTGGAATAGTAATTTGCAAATTTCTTGTTTGTTTCAAATTAAAATATTTAGGCCGAGGCTAAAATACTGAGGGGACCTCATGAGGATCTAGAGAGCTACCTCGAAGCAATTGACCAGTTGAGAACCATCGTCCGCTTCTTTAGCAGCAATAAAAATTATAAGAGTAGTGATGGAGTGCTTAACCATGCCAGCAACTTGCTTATAAAAGCTATGGCTAAGCTAGACGATGAGTTCAGACAGCTTCTCATAAATTACAGGTTTTTTCTAACTCTTCTGTCTAGCACGGCATGCAGTGACGAAGCCAGAGATTTTATCAGGGGGGGCTAATACCATGTAATGGATAATTAGAGGATATAATGAGCAAGTTTTCATTTTTAGGGGGCTATTATAAAATTTTCCTCAAAATTGTAGGGTATTTTTTGAAAAAAGAATAGTTGAGGGGGGGCTTCCTAGGCCTTAACTAAATCCATCTCTGATAGCGTGCACCATAACTTTATTCTGTTTTGTGCATGATATACTTGAATAAAAAAATAAGGAGTTATATTTTATACATGGGAAAATAAAAACCATTGAATTTTAAATTGTTATTCTCATACTAAAACGTTGTCTTTTACATAAATTTAGAAGGAAAAAGAAGCTTAGGTATGACCCGATAGGGTTTGAACATCGGGTCCTACTTGAATACAAGAGAAAAACATGATAATACACGTCTTAGAATTGAACTGGTTAAAAGGAGAATAATGATAATGTAATATTCTCCGGTAGATAGTTTGATTGGAAAATCTTTAGATGAGTAATAAATAGAGTCATTAGTACTATTTCGTTTTCCTTTTTGGAATAATACCAGGGTTCTATTAAACAAGCCATGTTACAAACTAACAGTGAGAATTTAAAATTCGATACCATTATCATTCTGGTAGACTTTCTTACAGTACATGAATAAAACTTTCATTGGCTTTCAATTGAAACATTTTTTCTAATCTCTTCTCAATTTTTCTTCTTCATGTCACATGGAATATTTAGATTATAGGATATGAGATTTGAGTCACTACCAAAATAATTTTGTGGCCTATATTACTAGCTATGTTTCTTTTGGATTTCAGCAAGCCTGTGGAACCTGATCGTCTTTTTGATTGCCTTCCTAACTCTCTGAAGCCATCATTAGCATCAGGTGGACAAAAAAATGATGCAAGTGGCAAGAGTCAATATGTCCCGCAAAATAAACAACTAGAAGCTGCGGTTTACAAACCTCTTACTCTTATTCCACCCAGGGTTGTACCATTGCTTCATGATTTGGCCAAACAAATGGTTGTGGCTGGCAGTCCGCAAGAGCTACTGAGATCATACAGGTGATTTTCTTCCCCATTTTTTTTTGCTTTTCATCGTTATCCTCTTGGCACAAGTGCTCGGTAGTGCCCCTCTTCTGCACAGAATTTGACATTTTAAGTGAAAGTTTTAGGTATGCAGAAAGAAAATGAAAAACAATAAAATGGTTTTTATATCATGGCAACCCTTTTCTTTTCTCCTTTATGCACTGGATTCCCGGTACTTTCAGATTTCATTACGTACATGGCTGCTTGATGCTGTCCTGGTAACCCATAATGAACTTACACAATCAATACAACAAGTTTGAATGAAATTTGTGCCCAATTGCGGTTGAATCACACTCGCTTAACATTCAGAATACGTATAATGGAATGATAAACTAATATATACATCTTTATGATTTCTATTTTGCTGCTTGCATTGCAATTGCGTAGACGCATGTAAGTGTTTCAATCCATTTATTGTTAGGGAAACTCGAGCTTCAGCTTTAGAACAGAGTCTTAGGAAACTAGGTGTGGAGAGGCTTAGTAAAGAAGATGTCCAGAAAATGCAATGGGAGGTTTTGGAGGCTAAGATTGCAAATTGGATTCATTTCATGCGTATAGCTGTAAGTATTCTTGTCACACTTTTAACTCTGTAGTAAATACGTCTTTCAGCATTTTTATGCAGCTTGAAACAGGTCAAACTGCTTTTCTCTGGGGAAAGGAAAATCTGTGATCAAATTTTCGAGGGTGTGGATTCTCTTCGTGATCAATGCTTTGCTGAAGTTACTGCAAATAGTGTGTCTGTGCTCCTCAGTTTTGGTGAGGCTATTGCGAAAAGCAAGAGGTCTCCTGAAAAATTATTTGTCCTTTTAGACATGTACGAGATAATGAGAGAGCTTCAGCCGGAGGTAAGGAATTTTACCAGTTCTGTACTTTAGATCCATTGTACAAAAACATAAAGGTTAGAAGCTCAAAGAATTGCCGTACATTCTACCCATTGGTCATATGACTCGTATGATAACGAACTATTTCTAACCTATGAACTTTAACATAGTTTGGTCACAGAAACTTAAATGGGGATAGTTCATTGAACTTCAAAGACTGATATGTTTTAATATTTGTGCTTGCACATACAGATTGACACACTATTTGGAAGTAAAGCTTGCTGTGAAATGCTGGATTCTGCATTGAATCTAACGAAGCGGCTAGCCCAGACTGCCCAGGAAACGTTTGGGGATTTTGAAGATGCAGTAGAAAAAGATAATACAAAAACTGCTGTTCTTGACGGAACCGTCCACCCTCTGACCAGCTATGTGATCAATTACGTAAAATTCCTGTTTGAGTAAGTTGCTATACTTTTATGCTGTACCCTTCTTGCCATCGGATTCCTTTTGGGAGCTGTAGCAACTCTTTTTGGCTTAGTAATAGTATTCACTACTTACTGGTCACTTGTGTCTATGTGGATAAGGACCAGAAATTCTGTAGTTTTTATCTGACATTTATCGTTACTGGCCATTGATGCTACTGTATAAGAGTTTCCCCTTTTTTTTTCTTGTTTTTGGCCAATCTACCTATCCATTTGTATCCTATACGATGCATCTATATTTCATTTTTATTAATTTTCTTTTAACATGTGAATGCACTATGCTCATATTTATTCCTTTTCTCCCGGTTGTAATTTCTCTCTTTGCAGCTACCAGTCCACATTGAAGCAACTTTTTCAAGAATTTGACAAGAGCGATCCAGAGGATAAGTTGGCTTCCGTAACTACCAGGATTATGACGGCTCTCCAGAATAATCTGGATGGAAAATCCAAGCAGTATAAAGACCCCGCTCTGACGCAGATATTTCTTATGAACAACATTCACTACATAGTGAGATCTGTGCGGAGGTTTGTCATAAATATTGTTGTTTATATTTAAAGCTATGACTGTATCAGCATAGTAGGCTCCGCTAATTCATTTTTAACATACAGATCGGAAGCAAAAGACTTGTTGGGAGATGATTGGGTGCAGATACACCGAAGGATTGTTCAGCAGCATGCAAATCAGTACAAGAGGGTTTCTTGGGCGAAGGTTTTGTTAATCTTTATTATCGAATATCAAAATCTTGCTTGGTCTTGATCAAATATGTTTACCTTTATTACACCAACTGCTTGAGTACTTGTACATTTTTGGTTGGCAGATTCTGCAATGCCTCACTGTTCAGGGCGTTAGTTCATCCGGCAGTGGTGGTGGGATGGTGGGAGGTGACAGTGGTGGCTCCAGCGGACTTTCAAGAGCAATGGTGAAGGATCGGTTCAAGACGTTCAACATTCAGTTTGAAGAGCTTCATCAAAGGCAATCTCAGTGGACAGTTCCAGACAGTGAATTAAGAGAGTCTCTTAGGCTGGCTGTTGCTGAAGTTCTCTTGCCTGCTTACAGATCATTCATCAAACGTTTCGGGCATGTTTTCACTCTCTGTCACTTTTTTTTTTTTTTTTCAAAGTAATACTTTTTTCTGTTGGTTTATTTTCTTTTACGTGAATTTAAACGGGTGTGCATGATTTATTTGTTTACAGGCCAATGATTGAGAATGGGAAAAATCCTCAGAAGTACATA
Source organism: Ficus microcarpa (assembly GCA_025413485.1). NCBI lineage: Eukaryota > Viridiplantae > Streptophyta > Magnoliopsida > Rosales > Moraceae > Ficus > Ficus microcarpa. Next base: position 29,525,511 of record CM046376.1, read on the forward strand.
AGATACAACCCCGAGGATCTTGAACGAATGTTGAGCCAGTTCTTTGAGGGCAAGACCTGGGGTGAACAAAAGCGGTAAACATAAAGCAATCAGGATTTTTTTTTTTTTTTTTAAATTTTAAAACTTATGGTAGAGTCAACCGTGGAATTATAGTGCATGCTTTTTAACATTAGCTAGGCAGCAATCAATTGCTTAATAGAACGATTTATGATCCATTTGACAAAATTAGTTCCGTTTAGGTTTAGTTCTGTCTACAGGGTAAGAATTTTGTTTGGTGATTGGGGAGTTCATATTTCTGTGGAATCACTTCCATGATTTTTCTTTTCCCTTTCTGTCATTTTTATATTTTAACTAAAAAACATGCCAAGTCCGTTTAAAAAACTGTGAATGTTAACATTTAACAGGAAATTAATTAAGTGATCATATGACGCTTGCATGGTGATGGTGTAGACTATATAGTTCACAATGATATGCTTACGTCTTTTTTCATCATCATGTCGTTTGTTGTTCTCGCATTTTACTATATTTCGAGGTTTTTTTTTTTTGGGGGGGGGGGGGGGGGGGTGAAGTCGTTTTGCAAGGCCATTTTTGGCAATTAAACTTCAAAAATTTCTCATCTTTTTCCTGTTATTGTCGTTTTCCATGTCCAATTTAGGGGTGTGCACGGTCTGATTTGGTCCCAAACTGTTATGTTTGTCAAACCGGACCGTTTTAAATGGTCTAGAAAAATATAAATCGAACATATACCGTTTTATATGTATAGACCGGATTGAATCGGACTATTTTAAATGATTTAGTCTGGTTTAATCCACAGTTGCCTCCTTTTTTTTTTTGGTTCAATTTGGACCTGAAATATTTTTTAGATTATTTTTTAAAATCAAACAAAAATACACTTCTTAATTAAAGTTTGTTATTTGATTCCAATAGTGAAACATAAATATAAAATAAAAGTAATCCAAACAAATATAAAGAGATATAAAGTTCAAAATTCAAACAAGCATAAACATATTCAAACCACGAAGTTCAAAATGCAAACAATCATAAATACAATCAAACCACAAAATCCAAAATTTGAAATCCAAACAAATATAAACACGTCCAAACTAAAAAGTCCAAAGAAACAAAAAGACATTCAATTTTGAAGTATATGCTTATATAAAAATAAAAATAAAGAGTATATTATACATATATAAGAAATGGTTTGGTCTAGTCTAAACCGTTCTAAAAAATTGTAAACCGGATCAGATTGTTTCTAAATGGTTCGGTCTGATTTCAAACCATTTTAAAACAGTTTTTATGTGAATCGAGACTAATGGTTTAAAAATCACCGGATTAGTTTGGTTTGACAATTCAAAGTTTTTTTTGCACAGCCCTAGTCCAATTGGCTCTAATTAGTATTTTTTTTTGCCGTACTGGTTTATGTTTGATTTCCCACTCGAAGTCCTTATCTATATCTTTTTTATTTCATGTAGTTAATCTTGGTTTATGTCGTTTTTCGTAGATGTTTAGTCTTCAAAAACCATGTCGCCCGTAGATGATTGTAGTTATGTTTTTTTGTCGTATTGTTGTTGTCGTTGTCCACGCCCCCCCCCCCCCAACTCCCATTTTTTTCCCTCACTCGATATTGTTATCTATATGTTTTTCATTTTATGAAGTTTATTTCTTTTTATGACGTTTGTCCGATATGTTTCGTTTTTCAACACCATGTCGTTTTAGTTAACCTCGTCCTTCAGGTTTAGTTCTTTCTACAGGGTAAGAATTTTGTTTGATGTCGTTTTTCAACACCATGTCATTTTCTGCGATTAAAAGCTGGGAAAAAAATAAAAATTGAAACAAGAAAGTAATCAAAACAACATCAAACAACCAAAAAAAAAAAAAAAAGGGAGAATCAAACAGAAAACGACAATAAGAAAGAAGTCCAAATTGGAAAACAAGAAAGTCAACAAAAACCTAACAGTAGGTAAAATCTAACCTCCTTGATCCAATTATGAATCCGCGTTTCAACTGATCATTGACGGTATAAGTTAGTTCTTAATATGTCGTTCAATAGGCCATAGATGGATATAAAAAGTCCTTATATAAACAAATTAGTTTGATAACAACTTGTGGTTATAAAATGGATGATATTAATGAAATTTCATGCACCTGTCATTTGAACTTCTTTTTAAATTTCTCAATCAGCCGCCAAAGACACCTCTAATTGATATTTGTTTTCTCAACTATCCTCTTTATATTTCCCTTAATTTGGCCGTCTCTCATTTCCAAGTGGCAAAGTCCAACCTTACTAATTCTTAGGACAGCCAAAAGTTCTAGATTTCATAGAGAAAAACAACGACAATATTCTTCCAACTATATTGGAGAAGATAAATTTTCAACGACAAACTCTTGTTTAGTGTCTTTGAAAGTGATTTTTCTTGTAGTAATATTGATTGTTTTTGTATGGCCCTTCTCCTGGTTTTACACAACCCCTTCACAACCTCATCTTCTCGGTTCATCAAACCGTGGACCATAGCCAAACTCTCCCTTCCCTCACTCATTCTTCTCTTCACATTAGCCACAGCCCTGTGATTCCTCTGCATGTTCATGATCTACGCGACGTCCTTCACCCCCAAAGCCCTGGTGGTTCAGCTCAACTCGCTCTCGGTCTCCAAATTCAACGTCTCCGGTGCATTATTGGAGGCGAATTGGGACGTAAGTTCACATTATGGAACCCTAATATCATTTCGACCATGTTCTTGGACTGCCTTGAGGGTTTTGTATCGTACAAGGACAGCGTGATAGGGGTGAGTTCGATGGAGAGGTTCACGTTGGGGACGACGGAGTATAGGGAGGTGAGGGTGAGGATTTCGATGATGGGGTTGGAGGGGGATCAGCCGGCGATGAGGACGTGGGTTTTTGAAGGGATTGGGAAGGAGATGAGAGGTGATGGGGGTGTGAGGTTTGGCATGCAGATGGCTGTGTGGGCGGGAATTGCCGCGTGTGATTATGAACCCTAGGTGTGATTTGAGGGTAGGGTTTGTGCCTGGTGTTGGGTTAGGGAGGTGGCTTAGTAAAAGGCCTATGCTATGCTCGGTTCCCATGTTAAGTGAATGAATTTTTTTTGGCTAAAGGAAAAAGTTACAGGGGTAGATGTTGACATACTTACGCTTAACATAATGGGAGCGACTCGAACCTAAATATTTAATGAGAACAAGCGTTTTATCAACCTATCTAACATGTTGGCGAAATGAATTCCTTAGTTAATTTGTTTGTTGGAAATTTATTTAATTATTTGTTATATCTAGGTTGTTCGTGTAGATAGTGGGCAGTCATCAGCGTAAGCTCCGTTAATGATCCTTAGTCACGGTCGTGGGGTTTAAATGAAACTATCCCCATATGTATATATATGTTACGATGCTGGATATATGTGTTATAAGAAAATTTCTTATATAACGGTTGAAAATCGATGGGGTGAATGCTTTGTTTTGTAAAGTCTATATACATATATATATATATATATATATTGATTATAAACGAGTTATGAAAAGATGTGCTAGTTGATATGTCGGTCAGAGAAATATTACGCTGGATCATTTCCTTAAAAAAAAAAAAAAATTTCAGGATTATAGAGTTCAGTGTAGAATTGACGAGTAAATGTATGTATACATAGGTGGACATTTTATTGTTTTTTTTTCTTGTTGTATATATGTTTTCCTTTTTCCAAGTTCCAACTAAGATTCTTATTAAAGTAATAGGAGTTTGGGACCTCTGCTTCCAAATTGGAGGTTAGTCTCTCGTTTTTTCATGTCAATTCCTTTCCCAAAATTATTAGTTACGAGGTTCAGAGGACTATATATATAGTGAGACAGGGCTGTATGCGATGCAATATAAATGTAAATTTAAATAAATATAGATACTTGGACATTAATCAAATAATATTGGATTGAATTTGGATGATATTTTTCTTAAACCAATTCAATTAGATCGGATTTTAGACGTGAATTTTGAAAATATGATAACATCGATCCAAATCTAAATAAATTCCTTTTATATTTATTGCATAGATTGTGTAATATGTTCAATATGAACCCACATCCCTTGTTCAATTTTGATATCCTAAATGATGTCTAACTAATTATATTTTGACATACCATTGAACAGAGTTAGATTTTAAAATATAAGGGACAGTTATAAAGAATTTCAAATTTTTTAAAATGATTAACATGATATTATTAATTAGACATCATATTCAACACCAAAAATTGAATAGAAGATTTGGATACGTTGTATATAGAAATTCTTATAATAGAAAGTTGGAAACAAGTTTAGTAGTCAGTAGTAACAATTACTTATCATAATTATTACTAATGTTTATTATCATTATTTTGACATGTATCCTTTTTCTATTCAGATGTTAAAAAAAAAAAAAAAAAAAAAACTATTTTATTCATTTCAAACAACACCACAACATTTTCTTTGTATCTCCCGAGTCCCTAACCGTAGTCTATGCGCCTCCATGGTGCACCGTTGAAGACGCTCTGACCACCGCATAATTTCAAATGATCTTCTTCTCTTTGTGCCGCGTTTCATCATTGAAGCCACTCTCACATCATCTTCTCTTTTATTGAAAACACAATTTGTCATTTTGATCAAATTTTAACAAGTTCTTAAAAAAGTCGAATCACAATATCCAACCATCCAAATCTGATACAATTCAATTAGATTGGATAATAGAGGCCAAAAAAAAAAAAAAGATTGGCCGTCTCAATCCAAATGTACACCCAACATGGTGTAACTTTTAAGCACACCTTATCACCTCCCTCTTTATTTTTTTTTTTTTTTTATTTTTTTATTTTTTTGTAGAATTAGGCCTCGCGTTCGAGTTTAAACTCAAAATTTTCATTTCAGTTTTTATCTTTTTCTGGAAAGTTTGTCTTTTTCTGAAAAAGTTTTTGTCTTTTTAAAAAGTTAACAAAAATTTTCAACTCAAACTCATTCACCAAATGGACCCTTAGCCCCCTTACAAAAATTTGAAAAGTTTTTCCCACCAATTTCACCATTCTAGTACGCTCCCATTATTTAAAAAAGGCCATTTTTCGGAAAAAAAAAAAAAGAAAAAAAAAGAGAAAACTTATAGAAAAATTCACCAACTTCAAAACTAAAATTGCCATGTTATTTTCATCACCTTGACTTGTATCGGGGTGAGAATGTCATTGTTTGATTCTATTTTATTGGGGATATTAATTATTTTTGTCTGTCCAAATTTTGACTGATTTGAACAGAGGAGAAACTTGAGACATTTTAGAAAAGTTTCAGAGAAGAGAATAATATGTTTTAAAATTCAGATTTCTCAAACATTCTGGAGAAGGATCTAATGTATTGGATTTGTTTTTGGGAGAAAAAAAATTATGGAATGGAATTATAAAGAAAGAAAGAAATTCTGAAATTTAAAAAAAAAAAAAAAAAGAAAGGGTGAACATCGTTTGGCCATATGCCACCTGTCCCCTCCATGCACATCGCTTCCCAAAAGACACTTTGTTATATTATATAACCGTTTTTTCAAGTTATACAAACTGCTCTAAACCGTTAACTTCAATCATTTTTAATTCTCTTCTTTTTCCTTTTTCACATTCAAACTTTCTGAATACAACAGCATATTCTTAGTTCTTTATTCATACCACCCGTGTACATTCTCGAATAATTTTCCCTCAAAATTACAATTATCATGCAATCTTTTACATAAAAAAAAAAAAAAAAAAATCGCAACCAAGAACCTTTGCAAAGCAATTAACAAGGTATGCAGGAGATTAACTTTCTTCTCTCACAGTATTGTCTCAATCTTTATCATTGCTATGTTTCTAGAGAAAATTACAGCAATAACTATCATTTTCCTTCTATTTTCTGCATTCCGATAAGAGTAGAGATACCACTAAATCAGTCTGTAATTCATAATTGATGATTGTTCGTTTTAGTAATACTAATTAACTAATTAGTTTCTTCCTTTTTATTTTATGTATTCCGATATGAGTAGAATTATCGCCAGATCAAAATCTATAATACATAATTGATGATTCTTTCTTTAATTTATACTAATTAACTAATTAGTTTATTCCTTCCTATTTTTTTAATACGAAGAAGAAATTATCGTTAGATCAAGTCTGTCGTACATAATTGATGATTCTTCGTTTTAGTAACACTAAAGTACTTCCTATTTTTTGATGCAGTGTTGATTCTCTTTGAAGAACTATGGCCAGATTGTGGTGCAAAGAATCTCAAAGACTCAGAAAAGTGGTTGGAAATATTGTGCTTGTTGGGTTAGTGGGAGGCCTAGCAACCATTTTCTTAATCTCTCTCGTTTCCTTTAGCAACTATGTAGACTCAAAATCCGGACCACAAACAGAACCCCTAATGCTCTACTTGGATTCATTTTCCGTGTCAAATTTCAAAGTCCTCAAATCCTCGTTTTCCGCTGAATGGGACGCCGAATTAACCTTCACCAACCGAAATGGCGGCTTGAAAGTCATGCTCAATGGTTTCAAGGTCTTTGTGTTCCACAGAGAGAGTCAAGCTTTGTCATGCGCTACCGTGGGCGGCATGGAAATCGATCCGATGACACGGAAATCGGTGATGATCAAGTTCGATACGCGAAGTTCTTGTGGGTTAGAAAAGCCGGAGAACAAGTACCAGTTTCTCAATGAGTTGAGGGAAGATGTCAAGAGCGGTTTGCTTGGCTTTAGCCTGAGGATGAAGATTCCTGCCTTCTATAGGTTGAGGCTGCTTGGTCTTGGAACGACTGTCGTTTTGACACCTTTTTGCCCTTCTTTGAATGTTGAGTTTGTGGCCGCAAAAGGGGAGGGAAAGATGGTTGGTGGGAGGAATTGCTCCATTCCCTTGCCTAAATAGTTTTATTTGGCTGATTAAATTGTGTAATTAAAATATTAATTTGAACTGAATTGTTTCAATTTTCTAGTACAATCACAAAGATTACAATGGTTGGTGAATTCTTTCCTTTTCCTAGATGTCTTACAGTTGTTGGTATGATTTGATATTTTTTCTCTTTATGTTGGATGGTTTATTTCCAATCGGTTTATGTATAACACTAGTTTGTATACGTGCAACGTCTTATATACATATTGTAGTAATTAATATTATAGATTTTATAATTCATATAGATTGATCAAACTATCAAATATCTTTAGTTTAGTATATGTGTACGAATCTAAAGTTAAGAAAGATAATAATTAATATTTTTTGTAGTGAGTTTTTTGAAAAATAGCAGTTCTAAACATCTCATAATCTAGTTGTAGAAAAGTAAAACAACATCTGCAACATTTTTGGTAAAAAACATCAATTTCCTTTAATTCTCCACACACACATGTTTTAAGGTCTTCTTTGTACTTGTGTGTGTGAGAGAATTATATCCTCAAAGATGTTTGTGTCGGTGTATTTTTGCCTTGGAAAGGGAAACAAATAATTATATACATATATAGAGAGAGTGAGAAAGTAATGCGTATTGATTATTTAAGCGAGGGATTGCATGGAGAAGTCTAATTTCTTATAAACATACAAATTTCACAAACAAAAATACGATTCTCCCACAGTTGTTTTGAATGATTGAAAACTAAACAACATACAAACACACATATAAGTGTTGTTTAATATAAAAATTAAGGAGTTGTCTTGAACAGTTGCATCTGAAAGATAAATAGATTGTGAATGATTAAAACCTTTTATAAATTAGAGTTGCCTTAAACATTTGTAATTCAAAGATGAATAGATTGTGAATGATTAAAACCTTTCATAAAACAGATTTGTCTTGAATATTGCAACCGAAATATAAATATATTGTGAATGATTAAAACATTTCATAAAATAGACACATTTTAATGAGAAGTTGCAATAATAAAATATGATACAATACATATATTAGAGCATTTAGATTGTCTTAAACAGTTGCAACTGAAAGATGAATATATTGTAAGTGATTAAAACCTTTCATAAAACAAAGTTACCTTGAACTGTTAATGATTAAAACATTTCATAAAATAGACTTATTTTAGTGAGAAGTTACAATAATAAAACATGATACAATATATATGATAGAGCGTTTAATTAAAATTATAAACACTGTTTTGAACGACTTAGAATGAGTAGGACATGTCACAACCCGTTCTTTAATATTGTTAGGATATTATGGAAATCAATCTGCATTCCTTTTCATAATCTTCATACATTGGGAAAATCATGATTTTTTTTAATGGAAAATCATCCTTCATCACCCTCCTAAATTACTCAGTACTAATCTAATCCGGCGGATAGGTTTAAATTAAACGAATTCACCAATTTAACTAGTACTCCTGTAATTGCTTGATATATATACTCGAAGTTTCATATCTTATATTTTCATAAAAGGATACTATATTTTTTTTATACGTTAATATACCAATTAGTTAATTATTCTAATGAGTGACATATGTTCAATATTGTATTAATAATTTTAAATAATATCATGTTGTTCATAATTTTATATAAATTTATATATAAATCAACTAATTCTTAAATCATTTGAGTTACAATTCTACATGATATATTTTCTATATATATTGACATAAATTTATATAAAGTAAAATTTTACGAGAAAGGCTATGAATAGCACGTCATAGCATATTTATGGTAATAACTGTTAGAGATAATTCCATTAATAACAAATGCAGCCCATATTTTTTCACAAACAATGGTAACTAATTATATTAATTTGTTAAAAGCAATCAAATCTCTCCCTTTTTTTTTATTTTTATTTTTATTTTTTGTCCGGCTTGTGTTTGTCTTTAGTAAACATTCCTATTACTCATTCCACCAACAACTTCCAAGCCAATATAGATTAATATTTCCAAGAAGAAGACTTTGCCGTCGCACAAAACACTCCAAATCACATTGTAATTTCCACAAAGAGTACTTAAGTTTTCTTAGTAAGATCCGTTCCAACATTCCGGAATATGCATGAACATATACCAAAGGGAAGACTTAGCCTCCGTTGAGAACACGGTTTGACACGAAAGTTTTAGGTCAAAATTGATTGGTTTTTCAAAAATTAACTATAATTTATGTTGATTTTTTTTTTTTAAATTTTTGTTGACTTTTTAAAAAAATATAAAAATTGAGATGAAAAACTTCACATGCATTTAGTGCAAGGGTTTGGATTGTAAAATTGAGTTTGACTTGAATTGTACATTTGGTGTGACATTTGAATTACTAGAGTTAAAAAATGTAAAAATTTGAAATGTGTTTGAAAAAAAAAAACAATATAGAGTTTTTTCATTCGTTTCAAAATTCTATGCATTTTAATTAAAAAAAATATCCATTTGGATTTGTTTATGAAAAGTTATGGACTTTTAAAATTTTAAGTTAGAAAACTATAAATAATAACTATGAATAGTAAAACTAAGAGGGAAAAAAAATTTTGGACTATAATTTTAGGATCTAACTTAAATTCACACTTGCAATCTAAATACATTATTAACTTGTATATGTACCTTTCTTCTCTGTCTTTGACAGATATATCCCAATTTTTGTTTGCTTAACATAGAAACTCAACGATGCCACTTTCACCCCAAAAAAAAAAAAAAAAAAAAACTCCAACGATGCCCGCCATTCACTCTTAACGCGTTTTGGAAATCAAACATTTCAAAGAAAAAGCCTAATTTTGCACATTCCCTTTCTCTTCATTTTTCTCAATCTCTTTGACAAAAATCCCATTCCAAAATCTCTCTCTCTCTCCTCCCACAAATCTCTCTCCCTTGAGATTCTTGTGAGAGGGACAGAAAACAACTTGACACCCTTATTTCGATCATGCCTCGTTCGTCTTCCTCGTCCTCTTCATCTTCCGATGACCAATCGAAAAAAGAACCCGCCCGATCCTTGGACACAACAAACCCACATCATAACCCCGCAACTACAACAACGACAACAACAACAACAACCGACGGAACAACAACGACAAATTATTCGGCTGGTGAGGCCCCTAACCCACCGATAGGGTACCCACCAGCAATAGGGTACCCGCCACCCTACCAACCCTACCCTCCTAATGGAAACCACCCTTACAATCCCTACACTCAACCTCCACCACCCCATTACTACGCCTACCCACCAGCCGCCACCGCCACCGCCGCCACCTCCACCGCCACCCCACGTCCGGTGTCGCTACCGGCTCCGCCTTCGTACGTGGCTTTCTAGCAATGCTGATAACCCTAATCATCATAACATGCGTCACAAGCATCATAACATGGCTCGTCCTACGCCCCGAAATCCCCAGTTTTCCACGTGGACAAGCTCGCCGTCTCCGGTCTGAACCTCACGAGCCCCGAGTTCTCGGCGAAATGGAACGCAACCGTCGTCGTGGAGAACCCGAACCGCAAGCTGAAGATCTACTTGGACCAAGTGGAGGTTTTTGTTTATTACAAAGAGAACTTCTTGTCCTCGTCGCCGGTGGATCCGATGTTCTTGGAGACAAGAAGCCGCAACGCGATGGCGATGACGATGGCGGCGAACAACACGGAGCAGCACACGGTGGGGCGGTGGGTGGTGGATGAGATGGGCAAGGAGAGGAGCGGCGGAGCGGTGAGCTTCAACGTGAGGATGTTAGTGTTGGCCACGTTCAAGTCCGGCGCGTGGTGGACGAGACATGCCTCCATGAAGGTGTTTTGTGAGGATTTGAAGATTAATTTTGTTGGGAGCGAGATTAATGGAGTTTTGGATGTTAATAATGGTGGTGCCAAGCCTAAAGAGTGTGTCGTTTATTATGATTGAGAGAAATGGAAATGGACATGGAAATTTCTTTTTTTTTTTTTATTTTTTATTTTTTTTTCTTTTAGGGATATTGATTTATATCATTTTTTTTTATAATTGCTATAGAAAATGTTGCGGACCGATGGAGATGAGTGAAAGGGCAGTTGCATTGTTTTGTTTTTTGCCTTGGAAATTCATCCTTGAAGCTTTTGGTTGTATAATTTTTTACACACATAATTTTTCTCTAAATTGGTTTGATCGGCATTTTTTGATTTTTCAAATTGAGCGAAATTCAAAGCAAATAATATATCCTAGCAGTAGTGAATATTTGGACATATTAAGTTTTTATCAAATTTGTGATGTATAAATAATCTTATTTTATCACAAAATATAGAGTTCAAATTCCCTCGTTCTCAAATTCAAAAAAGAAAAGATAGAACAAACCCACATACCTAATTATGTAAGAATTTATCCACATACCTCATTTAAGAACTGATTCTAATAACGTTCGTATTTATGAATATATTAAAAACCATTATATTATGCATATATATTAGCTAATGGCTAATGGTTATCACCTATTTTAAATGTACTGTCTTGTTTCATGTATTAAAAAATGTATAGTCTTCAGTGGCAAAAACCCTAACTCAATAGTAAGTGGTTTCGCTCCGATCTTCAACTACATCAATTTATATGCCTGAACGTCTGTTGTATCATGCCGAAAAATATATATATATTATAGGAGATTTAACTATCTGGCAAATCCCTACTATTAATAGTAGCAAATCTGGTCTGACTCAATTGTTGTCGTTGTTTTTTTTTTTTTATTTTTTATTTTCTGTTTCTGATGATTAATAGTCTGGAGGATCATCTGTATTATATTATGCACGTGGTGTTGGCACTAAGAGCAAGCGCAAAACACGATTGTGCGGAAGTGATTCTGCGAATGCCGCAACTTTTTCATCTTTATATTTTGTAATAATTCTTTTGGAGAATTAGAAATGCCCCTTAAAGAGGGAATTAAGATTTATAGTCTTATATAAATATTAAAAACTCTTGGATAAATAATCCTCCTCCTTTTTCCCTTTAAATTAAATCAAAAGGGACTTAATTTTATAAAGAGATTGAAAATGGTTACCATATATATTCTCTTGGGGTCAACAAAAAAACTCGTACCCGATTAACCCATCTAAGCTTGCCTAATTTAACACGATATAACCCAACCCACCCAATCCGAGTTTCATTGGATATATTTAGATTCAAATTTAATAATCATGTTTTTTATATTTTTTAAAAATATTTTAACAATGTAATAATTAGCTTCTGCTATGATTTATGAAATATATATATAAATTTCATTATTGATCTTTTATTTTCCTACTTCCTTTATTATAATTCTTAAGAAAATTGAACTAGATTTGATTCATGACTCAATATGAAAAATATGTAATGAATTTTATTTTTTCCCTTACATTTCTTATATTTTAGAATTGGATCATTAAGCTTATGTTTTTCCCGTCCAACCTACCCAATCGAACCCAACTTTAATTGGTGGTTTGATTATGAACTTTGGTGGGTTAAAATGTTTCCAGCCCACCCAAATTTGGAGTGAAATAAATTCACCCAACCTACCCCTATATTCACCTCTAATTTCCTCGATTTCTCCCATTTCTCTGGTTTTCTTTTCGAGAAAATTACCTAAATAATTCCTTTTTTTTAATAAAATCTATAGATCAACAAGACACAAACTCCACATTCTTGACCAATATGGACAGAAATTTTAACTAATTTTAGTTTAATTTTATGTCATATTAATTCAATGTTTATTATTGATACAATAATATTTAAATTTGTGTTATTCGAGTGCTTTTTCCTTTCTTTTTTTTCTTTGTTTTTTCTCCCTTGATGTTGCAGTGCCTCTTGCTTGGTTCATTCTATCAGATGGGCTCTTTCTTTAGCCCAAGCTAATAAAATTGGGCGGACCAGTCTAGCCCAAATGTTATGTCGTTTTGTTTGATTTTAGGACCCCAGTAAGCTGTGAATTTTAGGCCCATTCGTCGGACTTAATAGTGTCCGAAATTTATTTTGACTTTTCGTAAAGAAACTGCATGTGAAAATTTACAATTATATATGTGATTCTATAAAACTAGTGTCACACACAGAATATATTATAGTTTCTTAAAAAATGTATGTTTAAAAAAATTTGATTGTATGTCAATCAATATTGACAATTTAACAAACCATATTTTAGTCATGCGTTGGATTTAAACTCAAAAGTGGTCCCCTTTTTTTTTTTTTTTGGCCCTTTCTTTTGCTAATTTGCAGAGACGTGGTCCAAAGCGAAAGATAAAAGCCAAAACCAGACATTTTCGCTAGCACTAAAAAATATTATATAAAAAACAAACCATGGTTAATCTTATCCACCATTGTTGCATAATGTTGGTGAGGAGCATTAAAAATAATATGTTAATTAGGACCGACAAGACTAATTGCACTGATATGAAACAATTACTAGAGGGACCAATACTGCCTGCGGAATTCAATATAGAGCTATCGCACATATTGATAGGATTCCCCATACACACACGACAGAATTATTGAGGACCATTGGTGTAAGATATCTCCAATTGGGTTTGATTAAGACATCATTGGACGTTCTGCACACGTATATATATATATATATAAAAGTATGTATATGAAGTCTTCATATATATATATATATATAGAGAGAGAGAGAGAGAGATGCTGTCCTTTTACTCAAAAGCCATATTTGAAGCAATAATTTCTAATATGAAAAACGTGACGCGTGTATGCTTTAACCAGTAATTAATAAGACTACATGATTAATATATATATATATATTATATATTTTATTATTTTTGTATGTAAATGAGAAATCTTGTGGTAGGTGATTTATATTGAATATCAGGTACTACCATACTGTGCTGTATATATATATATATATATGCATTTGTAATGTCCCAGTTGACACTGAAATATAATGGATATTCATAGACATGTACGTAAACAGTAATTTGGTCAGAAATATGAGGGTGAAATAAATGTGCTGCTGCTAGTTTTCGCCAATTATTAACTCAAACAGGGAAGCTTTGAAGCATTGTTGTGACATGTGATGCTATAATATTTATATATTTGTATATATATAACTACGATCCCACGAGGGCGGCTTGACTTAGTGACATTTTCTCCCTACTTTTGAACCAGTCCAAATAATGTCCAAATAATAAGGGGTAGTTTGGAAGTAAGGGGGTGTTTAGTTTAAGATTTTTAAGTTTCAATAGTAATTTTTTAGAAAAGAAAAAAAAAATTTCAGAAAAAGACAAAAATCATGATGAAAAAATTACAATTTAGTTTAAAATAAAAGGAAAACTAAACATGCCCTAAGTTTAGTTTAAACTATACTGTACTTTTTTCATCATTATTTTTGTCTTTTTCTGAAAAAGTTTTTTTTTTTCTGAAAAAGTTTTTTGTTTTTTCTAAAAAATTACTATTGAAACTTAAAAATTTTAAACTAAACTTATTCACCAAACACCCCCTAAATAAACGTTACATCTATAAGCTCTCATGTCTCAGGGTCCACATAAGTAGGATTTTTTATATAGATAGTGTAAGGCGTTTGCTCTTATTTATTTAAAAGAAATAAAAACATTCTCCCGTTTCGAATATGAGAGTTCTTACTTTAAATCTTTCATTTTCATTATTAAGCTAGTTCCATCAAACATAAGAATTACATACATATATATATATATATATAGAACCGACACTTTCACAAGACTACTTTAGAAGTCCCTAGTCCATTATTTTGATGTATTCTCGATTCAAGCTGTACGTACAATTCATGTTTGGTTCCTTTCAGCAATGCCTTTATTAATGACGATAAGATGTTCTAAATACAAATAAGTTTTTAGAGGAAAGTCACATCGAACATTAAAACTAGTTGTTTCTTTGCCATTTAATCTTATTATGATTGTCAAATTTTTATGTTATATATATCTCATGAGTTTCGGTGTATCTATAAAACCGGTAATGATTGATCAAAAATGAGTGAAAATGCGATACGTAATACCACTATAAATATACTTTTTTTTATTTTTATTTTTTTGTCATGTAGAGAAAAATGAACCGAAACTAAAGCCATATATATGTGTGTATATACCTCAATTATTAATTAATTTGGTAATGTTGAAGTTGAATTTTGATACCTTGTAGATGAGACGTCTTTATCATTTCCGCTATAGCTTGGAGATTCGGCAATTATCATTATCTAACTTTGTTGCAACTTCTTGTTTTTCATCACTTTTTGTTTGATTAGCTACAATATATGGTCACAGCCAATGGATACATCCAAATGATTCTAGGCCTCCCTATTTCACACCACTAGTTGCTTAACTTTCTATGACAAAAAGGTTTAGAAGAGCTAATTAAACTAAACCAATCTCACCCTCTTTTTTGGCACTAAATAAAAGGGAATAGATCGTGTAGTCATTCTCCACACTCGATGTAAAAAATCTACAGGACCACAAATACAACAAAAATATGATCTATTCATGATCTCGTTAACTATCTCCTAGTGATTAATAATATACGTCAATCAAATAATCTCATTATTTTAGAAAATTAAAAATTGATACAATAGTATCAAATTTCTGACCGAAAAAAGAGAATCGTGAAACAATCGTCCGTTATCGTTATATTATCATCATCGAGAATAGTATTTTGGGGCGTGTAAAGCAAGGAATAACATTTGGATACCCAAATATCCCTCCCCTTCTCTTCCATGGCTCTCTTTTGATTGAGTTTGGAATATTTTGCCCCATGGCAAACAAAACCAAATGCTCCACCAACCAAGGTCCTCTGCCCCACACCTTTATTCCTTTGCATTTCCCACTTTTCGTTTTTGTCTCTTTCACTGACCATTAGCTCCATGAGATAAGCTTGACCACAATGCAACCAAAAGCGCGTGTAATATACACCAAATTCCCACTGGTTGCACGTTGCCACAAATATTACCCTTATCCTTCCATGGTTGGGTGTCTTCTACGCACTCAAAATGGGTCTGTGTTTTTTTTTTTTTCCGTTCTTTTTTTTTCTACATGTTAAAAAAATCATTTCACTTTAACCTGAAATAAAAAATTTTTAGACTTTTAAAGTTTGAGTTTTTGAAAACGAAAAAAAATGTATATATAAAGAGTGAAATTCGTTTACTTTTAAAGAAAAATACAAAAAAAAAAAAAAATTTGGAAAATTTACCAAAACGACTCTATTATCTATTTTTAAGTATCAATTTATGTGACGGAAAATTATTATGTTTTTATTGATAAAAAAAAATAACTGTGACATTTTTTTTTAACATCTACTAGCAAAACGACAACTTAGGATACTTCTGAGAGGGCTTCGAGAGAAGAATGAGTAGGAGTCAGCAAGTTCGAAGAAGATCTCCCAGGGACTTGGTGAGTGCAAGCATGGGGATAAGTATCAACATATGTGTCAGTGCGAGTGCAGAAAAATCAGTCACTGTAGGATCTACCAAACATGGGTCGGCCTTTAGAAATCTCGAATACTGTGAATATTTGGTGGAGGCTTATCATTTCTTTTTGCTTCCCGAGAAAATTCTCAACAGAGTTCACAGAACCCACCAATGTACTTTTTAGTAAAACCGTTTTTACAGTTGGTTTCCCTTGGGAGAATGTGTTCATATCTGCCGACTGTCATTTTTCTTTTGTTTTATACTTGCATTTTTTTAATTTATTTTGTAAGAAATTAACTTGCTTGCACATGTAATTTTAGATATTTATATAACATATATTTATTTATATTTCTTTGTCTTTGCACAAAAGTTGTCAAAATTGAATGGATCTAACATCAAGAAAAAACATAAGGCCTGTCTCAGTCATCGGTTTGGAAATCACATCCATTGACACTCAATTACTTTAAGAAATTTTTTTCTTTTCTTTTTTTTCTTTTTATTTTTATTTTATAATTTTTTTTAATGTTCCAAAAAGTTGTTTGAATTTTCTTCCCCTTCTATAGTACTACGACACTACAACTGTTCTTGAACATTAATCATTGGACACTATTATTGATATTGTCTTTTAAATATGATAATTTTCAGGAGAATAAATTAATGCTTAAAATATGCTTAAAATTATTAAATATTAGATCAAATAGACCATCAGTCACTGGTTGCAATTTAATTTTAAGATTATTCAACTCTAATGGATTAAATTAAGAAATAGTGAAGAAAATGAGATGTGGCCCCTATTTAATTAAAGGGACAGCGAAATAAAATGGACATTTATATATTTCAAAAGAAATTGTTTTTTTTTTTTAATTTTTTATTGTCTACTATTCTACATGGTGTTAATTAATCGATCCTTACTTCAAATGGGTAAGTACAACAGTGACCAATAATAATAATAATAATTTTTTTTTTTTGGGGTTCTACTTTGTTAGATTTACTATTCCTAGATAGCGACCGAGTTTAAGATTTGTGTTTATAGCTAATTGATTAATTAAACGCCAAAAATAAATAAATTATGGCATCAAGGGTTCCAGGGGTACGTTTTAAAAAAATGTTTATGTCATCTCATCTCCAATTTTTTTTTTTTTTGTTCTACGTTAGAAATCACAAGACTCACCAATAAAAAAGGAAAATTCTCGACTTAATTCTACTCAAAAGATGACCTAAGTTTCACTCCCACAATCATCCCAACACCGCATAATCCATTAAGTGAGCAGGGACATGAAAAGGAGGTTTTGTAATATTGAACCTTAAGCAGTAAACCCATTTTGTAAGAAGAAGAAAAGATATTTCGATCGTTACAATATTATATTCATTCTTGTTTAATTAAAACTTAGGGTGCAATGATTTATTTTAAGAAATGACTCCTCCAACGAAATACGTTTGATTCAAACCATTAAAAAAAAAAAAACGAATTAGGTAATTTAAGTTTTCAAATGGAAGGAAATTAGTACACCAAACGATGGTAGTCATTTCTCCAATCTGATCAAGTTGTTACATCTAACTATGAATGATGAAACAATGACCAAACCATATGTAGAGCTTCTATTTAATTTGGTAACGTCATTTCATGGTCGAATATATATATACATGTATTTATATTTATATTTGTGTATATATATTTGGTGCTGAGTGGATAACAACTTTAACAGAAGGGATAAGTTCAAATGCTTTATACTATATATGAGTAGCAAGTTAGCGTGATTTAATTTGGGAGTAATTGATTTCAATTTTAATTACTTAAAAAAGCAGGTACAACAGTATAGATGAGAAAGGGGACAACAAAATCGTATCACATGAGCGTTTAAGATTTATATATAATTTTCAAACAAATTACATTTGTTGGATATTGATTGAATTAGGACTCTCTTAGCTGACGTGAATTGTGGTAAATAAAACAAGAGGAAAGCATCTGAATGACACAAATTAAAAGACCATTGCACTAATATGATATAAAAAATTAATAGTAAACTAATATGACACAAAATTAAACTAAAATTAATTAAAATTTGTATCATATTGAAAAAATGGGAATTTATTTCATGTTGATCACTAGCTTGAAAAATGTTATTATTTAGATAATTTTCTCATAAAAACAATCATTTACTCATGTTTGGTATTGTTATTTGTTGGATTATCCCCCCCCCCCCCCCCCCTCTTTATAACACAAATATTGATATGTAATGTTATGGGAGTCAATTTGGTCCATCGTTTGTACTTCTCTCAAAGTGTCTGGGAAATTCTCAATTATGGAAGTCTTAAAAAGAGAGAGAGAGAGACAAGGTGCGTACTAGCAATTTGCTTCCATTATAAGTGCTAGAAAAGGGAAATATATAAGAACAAGAAATGGGAAATAGAGAAAAACAATGGTAGGAGAAATTCACATAATAATAGTAGAATAATATATCCCTTTTAACTATCAAATTCTATTTTAATAAAGAGATCATGTTTCATTTGAAACCCCATTCTAAACCTATTTTCAAACTCTTTTCTACAATATCTTCTCTCACAAAAATTTAAATTTACTGTTTGAATTGTAAACAGATACCCATTATCCAAACGGGTCCCAACTATGAAAAAAAGTACGACAATAATAAACTATCTAATCCCAAATTTTTTATATAAATTTATACGACAGTGAATTGTCATATTTCGCTCTCAGATGTAATCTTTCATTATTAAGATGTTAATTTTTAAAATATTATTAATAAAAAACGACAACTGCGTAAAAGAAATAATATTCGTTAAAAGTAATAATAATAACAACTCGTGACAGCTAGTGTTTGAGTAGTAAGCTTTAAAGCTACTTAATTTATTTTGCCAAAAGGATACTTTGTTGCTTCTTTTACAAGATGATGTTATTATATAATATGAAATGAATATGTGGTTGGAAGAGAAAACTTCACATAAGGAGGGGCGCTATTATTGCCATTTTGACAGAGTGGGGAAAAAGATGAAGAAAGAGTACAATTGTTGTAAGTTAGGAATTGGTTGTTGGCCCGAGCTGACCCGCATTTTTATTGGGAAGACTTGGAGCGGATATGGACACTTTACTTTGCATGTGAAGCGTACACGTCATTCTCGTAGTTTTTTATCTTCTTCTTCTTCTTCTTCTTCTTCTTTTTTTTTTTTTTTGGTCTTTTATTTTACTTTATTATGTTTATTTATTCTAGTGTGAAATATTGAAACAATCTTGTGATTCACATTTCATGTTCAAATATTTCATTGCATGTGCCTTTTCCACTCAATCTTACCTACATTTCTTCGTCTCTAGTCAACAGTCTACACTCTCTTTTGCTTGCCTAAGAGGTACCAACTACAAGCAAAAAAATAATAATAACAAAAAAAAAAAAAAAAACCAATGAAACAATTTTTTTGGTCTTTTATTTATTTATTTTTTCTTTTACAAAAGGAGATTATTAATGTCAATTATCGACCCCTACTATTCTTGTTGTCCTTATAAAAATTATCGAGACCTACCTATGAAACGAAAATAACCTGACTTAATTCTCAATTGATGAGCAAATTCACATACAAACCATTATGAGTCCAATACCGCATAATACATCAGTCGGACAAATAAATTCTATGTTGGAGCTCCTTTAAACATTTCAAATCTGCCTTTCTTAACAAGGCCTAATTTATCACTTTCTTTTTGTCTCTTTTTTTTTTTTTTTATATATCACTTTCTTCTAACACATTCTCTTCTTTTTTAATGGATTCTTTAAATATTATCTCCCCCTTTAGCTGGGACTTGAGAGCTTTTGTCAAAATATAAAGAAAAACTTAGTGTTGGAACTAAGAACAAATCTTTTTGAAAAAGGAAAAAGTGTGGCTTGCACTAAATTTACATTAGGACTTATTAAACTTCTTAACTTAAAATTAATCTGATTTTGGGTTAAACACTAGTACTACCTAATTAAGTTAAAATAAAATTTTTAGTCCTTCAAAAAAAAAACCAACAACAACAACAACAAACAAACAAATTGGGGAACACTTACTTCTGTGTTATTCTCTATGTATTCCTTTTCTTTTCTTCCACTACATGAAAAATCATTGCATGATCTTCCGTACTCCAACTGTTCAATGAATTGGTCTGCAAAATCCATTACCCATATCAATCTCTCTCTCTCTCTCTCTCTCTCTCTCTCTCTTCTAGCTTAAAATAAAGTCTCTCCCTCTCTCTCTCTCTATCTGGTAGCTTAAAATAAAGTGGAAAAAATAAAGAAAAAGATTGAAAGTAAAGTTTCAGTTTTTCCCTTGGAGAACAAGATTATACACTTTTTTATGCCTTTATTCGAAAGAAAAAAAGAGAGAAACGGCACTGATTTTTTAATCTAGCAAAAATTTAGCCTTTTTGGCCCTTTTTAAAAAAAAAAAAAAAGAAAAAAAGAAATTTATGAAAAAAAATATTTATTTTAGTGATTTTTAGATACGTATTATCTGCATGTATTCAATAATCCAAACATGAATACATTTTTATTCCATGAATAATTGGTATCCATATGGATTCTTTTATTTATTTTATTTATTATTATTATTATTTATTATTTTTTTTTTTTGCCCACTTCTTTACATCAAACTAGGGTCTAGCTGTTAGGAAGTGTATTCTTGAACCTCGTCTAAAAAGTCGGCTGGGAAAGGCAGGAACCTTCCATCTCATAAAAGGTGGGCCCAAGTAGTTCCATAGGAAAACGTGTCATATGATTAATTTTGTTCAAGCAATCCAACGGTGATTAGGCACTTGTACTTTTTGGTATTTTTACCCCCTTCCCCTTTTCATGTTTCCCTTTCTTCTTCGTCTTAAAATTGATACATTGGCGTGGTCGGTGGTTGCAAATATTATTTAATTGTAATTTTATGTTTGATTTCTTCATCATAAAATATAGAGTACGAATTCTCCTAATTTGAAGTTAAAAAAAAAAAAATTTTGTTACGTTGACATGAAGTAACAAAAAAAAAAAACCTAAAATTTCCTTTCAAAAAAGACTTGAAAGATTGGCCCACATAAAGCCATCAATCTTTTCATTTCCCTCATCAAAATTGATGTCACAGCCAATACTGAAAACCTTATTCAAAAAAAAAAAAAGATTTTGTTTAATTAATTTTTTTTCCCCTTTTTGTCTAGATAAGTTTGATTTAAACAAAAAGAGGAAAGCAACATTAATTAATTGACGAAAGAGAGCACAATTGAAGGTTAAATAATTCACATCATTAATCTATCCTCGGTTAAATTATTGTGGCAAATAATTTTTATCTTGAAAGTACTCGACTTTCTGAAAATATTATAAAATTACTAGAGCTTATTGAAATGGGACATTAACAGTGAATGACAGCCTAGCTAATATTCTTACGTGCCCTTGACAACCTCATATTGTTTACACACATTGTCATGACCATACTAACCTTGAGCTACCGCATTACTCGGATCTAAGTACTTGAGCAATTAAATTAAGTAAAATTAGAACAAAAAGATTTTATTTTTTTCCCCCACTTATGATAGAAGAGACGAGAAGAGAAATTATCAGGAATTCATTGAAAGACTTAAGATTATAGATTTGATCAGCGTGTCGGAATTCTGAATTATAAATAAATTAAGGTATAAGTCTAAAAAATATGTAAAAATTGAGATTTACCACTTAATTTTCTCAAGATATAAAGAGATAGACTTTAAAGAGATAGACATAGAAAGGACGTGAACCAATCGTTAGAGGCCATATTGGGGACGGACAACTAGCTACTAAGTGGCCACACACATGCCATGTTTAACCAATTTTGGGAGAAAACGACAGTTTAACCCCCCGAATTTCACGTTAGGGATATATGGGCAAGTTTCGGCATAGTAGAAGTAGATGCCTCTTTGCGGTAAAAACCCATTTTAATGATAATTAAATCTACTAATGTTCTTATTATAAGATGAAGTTAGAGACAAGTCTTGTCAAATAGAGACGTCTTTGTTTTCTAGCCTCAACGTCTTTAGTTTCTTTGGTCTATTTATTTTAACTCTTGCATTTTTATTTTATTTTTATAATGAGTTTGGTAGTTGTTGGATAATAATTATCAAAATCAAACACACACACACCACACATACATATATGTATGTTTAACCTTTTTGATTAATTTGGCTTAAAGTTGAAGCTGCTTAGTCTTGGGGGTGTTTGGTGAATGAGTTTGAATTAACATTTTTAAGTTTCAATAGTAATTTTTGTTAGTTTTTCAAAAAAGACAAAAAAATTTTTTAGAAAAGACAAAAAAACTTCTTCAGAAAAAGATAAAAACTGAGATAAAAAAATACAGTTTAGTTTAAAATAAGATGAAATATCAAACATCACCCAAATGTAGCCTAATCATGTAAAATGGAGTACTCTCGCCACTATCATTGCTACTTCCTAACAAACCACTAGCACCTAACAAATTAAATAGAAAACACAATTTTGCTTAAAAATTATACCCAATTAATTACAATTTTACCGTCGCACCACAGAATACAAGTGTCTAGAAATTATTAGTAAAATTTGTTTTCTCATTTTTCTTTCTGAGTTTAAAGTGAGAGATTTAAACTCTACATCTTATTTTATTGACGGATTACTAAATTAAATCTTACACTTCATTTATAAATTGTTTAGATTCTCTAATATGTCATCCTAAATTACTAATAAAAAAGGACAACATATATATTTATTTATTTATTTATTTAAACTCTAATAATCACAGAACATGGTGAATTTTGTAATTCCCAATTTCCACCATTGAAATGTGATCATAAATATACACATGTATTATTAAAAAAAAAAAAAAAATGAAAACCAGTAAAATTTTTATTTTATAAAAACCCCCCCAAGAGGGATTCACTACACTTCCGTCGCACGCCACGGTCAATTTCTCCCAAAAGCAGAGAGAGTCTCTCCCCACTCTCTCTCTCTCTCTCTCTCTCTCTTCTTCTTCTTCTTCTTCTTTCTCTGTCTCTCTCTCTTCTTCTTCTTCTTCTTCTTCTTTCTCTGTCTCTCTCTCTTCTTCTTCTTCTTCTTCTTCTTCACCTCCTCTTTCTCACTCCTCACTACGTAGAAGAGAAACAACCAGTACAATTCACACAACACAGAACACAAACACACAAAATCAAGCTCAAAAATGACGTCCAAGGACTGCGGAAACCACGGCAAGTGCAGGCGAAAGATCTTCAGGCGGATTTTCGCCGGTCTCTTGATCTTCTTGTTCATAGTTCTCCTCACCATCTTGATCGTCTGGGCGGTCCTTCAGCCCTCAAAGCCCCGCTTCGTCCTCCAAGACGTCACCGTCTACGCCTTCAACGCCTCCGTCCCAAACTTCCTCACCTCCAACTTCCAAGTCACACTCTCCTCCCGAAACCCCAACGACAAGATCGGAATCTACTACGACCGCCTCGACGTCTTCGCCGTCTACCGCGACCAGCAAATCACGTACCGGACCAGAATCCCGCCGACCTACCAGGGCCACAAGGACATCAACGTCTGGTCGCCGTTTGTCTACGGCAACGACGTCTCCATCGCGCCCTTTAACTCCGCCATCCTTATGCAGGACCAGGCTAACGGCGTCGTCATGATCACGTTCAAGGCCGACGGCAGAGTCCGGTTTAAAGTGGGCACCTTCATCTCCGGCCGTTATCATCTCTACGTCAAGTGCAACGCCTTCATCAACCTCGGGAATCCCAACACCGGTATCATCGTCGGTCATAACGCCGTTAAGTACCAGCTCGTTCAGAGGTGCAGCGTCAACGTTTGATGTGATATTCGCGCCGGTGGTTGCTCCGCTACTTAACGCCGTTAGTTTCTTTTTTCTTTTTTCACTTTTTCTTTTTTTAATTACTTATGTGTTAAGTTTGACGATCTGTTTGTATTGGGGTACTGCTCTCTACGTGTACGACGTTGAATTGTACATTTTGCTAGAAAAAAAAAAAAAAAAAGAGCCGTATAGCAAAATTGCAATCCCTTGATGAAAAAAAAATTTTTAAATAAAAAGAAGAGAAGAGAAATTGTAGAATAAATTATGAAAATTGTGCAAATTTAGTATTTTGGAATTTGGATAGATGATTATAAACAACTTTTTTGTGTGCCTATAACTAGTGGTGGTTCTGATGTCATTTTCTTTCAGCTCTCAGATGACATATTTTTTCTATTTTTTTTTTTGCTTACTTTCGGTTCACTCATTTTCTCTATCTCTCTCTCTTATCTCTCTATTCTGTTTTTTTTTTTTTTTTCTCTTTCCAAAAGCTCAATTAAGAAATATATGATACAATATGGGGCAATGGTGGGTGTGTCCAGAGAACTAAACGAGTTACAACCGACACCGAATTTGGTCACATACGATGAACCGTAAAGAATTGAAAATTCAAGTTTATTTGTTTTTTCTTTTTTTAATCGGAATAAGAGGATTCGAACTCTATACTTTAAATGTTAATGATTGATGTGCGAATTTACCGATTAAATTATGACGGCAATGGCAAATGAGATTCAACTTCTTGGTCAATTAAATAGTAAAAGTCTCTAAAAATACTCCAAAAATTAAAAATAAAAAAATAAAAAAAAAAGGCTTCACAGTTGATAAACTGGGACGAAATGGTGTTCCTAAGGGCGGTCCCATATGAGAAGGCGGTGAACGGTGGGCTGTCAAAAGGGTTGAGAAAAGGTCCATCTTTCTACCTAATTTTAAGGCACTGAATATTTCCACATTCTAATAATAAATAAATAAAATAAATAAAAACAAATAGATGTAGATATAACTAGAAAAGGGATATTAAATAAAATAGGGGAAATTATTGGGGGCTTTGGGTTATCTTCCACATGGCTTAGTGGTGGTGGTCCATTTCAACACTCTTCCCTCTAACCTGCTCTACCTACTAATAATAATATATATAGCGTCATAGAAAGCGACTTTTAATAATTTTTACAGCTAAAATTGGGTCAGTATATTACAATTTTTTCCCCTAAAATTTAATCCAGATAGGTATGTATTTATTTTTTTAGCCCACCCTGCACATGCTAAGTATAAAAGCGTTTGGCCTTGTTATTCCCAGCCCAACCAATTATATGAATGCAAGACTCGTCCCAAACGAGTAGAACTGCAAAAATTGTAGACTTTCGATCTGTCTGTCGATAACTCGCATGTTTCCAATTAATTAGATCCATTTTTGGTGGGTGATATGATCACATGGATTGCTTTTCTACCTAAGAATTGGGTGCGAAGCAAGTCAATGTTTAGCACTTGTTTTTACAAGTCAATGTTGGTTATATATATATATATATATATATATATATATAGTCCTTGGTAATCAAAAAGGATATCAAAAGTGTCTTTACACTTCCGGACCAAAACCATGATGTTCACAAATATTCATCTTTGATTTAAAAAAATTTCTTCTAATTTAATCCATTACAATTTTCACATTGAACCCATAAATACCTATATTTTGAGTTACATCTAAATCATCAGAACTTTTTCAAAATGCATCTAAATCATTCGAACTTTCTCTTAGAATTAAATCACTATCATCCATACCAATACTTTTACTAGAACTCTCACTTTTAGTACTATTTCCTCTTTAGCCACAAATATAAATATAAACATAACTATTATTGTAATTGTCTTTCTCGATTGATATTATTACAGGTGAAACGAAAAAATGACATAGTCCATGCTTTCTCATCTAACATCCAGTGAGTCTAAATTCACCAAGGTTAGTCCAACTTTAAAGGTCATTGGAGAGGTATAATTACAATAATAGAACTAATAATGAGATTGTATTTAGAACACCATTTCAAACTAAAATTCTCATATCAGTTTTTATCTTCTTCTGAAAAAGTTTTTTTATCTTTTCTGAAAAATTAACAAAAATTACTATTGAAACTTAAAATTTCCAACTCAAATTCATTCACCAAACAGACCCTTAAGTCTCGACAAGAGAGCTTTAATAGGTGATTCTAGCCATATATGTTCATTGACCAGATCTGCTACTTGTCCATTAATTACATTAACTTACATGGAAAATGTCAACAAGCTTTGGACGATAGAGTGGAATTTGAACAGAGTTGGGCTAGCACTAGTTAGGACCTTCATTTTGGGCCTTTCTTCGTATTTGGGAAGAACAGTCCAGTTTGGTGATGGACACGGCAGAATCAACTATCTCCACAAAAAAGAGAGAAAAGAGAACGTGTTACAATAAATTTGTATTGCATTATCAGAGCCCCAAAAAAAAAAAAAAAATGTATTGCACTATACCAAAAGAATTATTAATAAAGAGAAGACATTATTGTAGCTACACCTAATTTATGACCCTCAAAAGTACGAATTCAATGCACCGTGATAAGATATGATAAAATAAATAAATGGGAATCCTCTGTGATTAAATAAAATAAGAAAATTAATCATTCGTAATATGCATTGTTTAACTAGCTAAACTTTGATTAGAATAATGTAAATCCCAACTTTTGATCCCAGCCCCTCAACTTACTCTTCTTCCAAGTTCCATCCAACTCCGTTAACTACAACCATTTTTTTTTTTTTTTAACGAATGGTGAGAGAGAATAACTGATATCAAGATGTGAAGTACATTTCAACTAAGTTGGCATCCACTTTATGATCAATCTTTTATCAAATCCACACCTCAAATCTTATTATTATTAAAGGAAAAAAAAATAACAAAATTAGGAAATATCCACCAAAAGGCTACAAATCCGAAAACACATGAAACAACTCGAAGAGCAAAAAGACCGACTGTGGTTAAAAAACTAGAAAGGTTGTACAATAGATCTAGCAGATACTTTCTGCATGCCAAGTCCTTTCAGTTTAAGCCTCTTTAAAACCTTACAAGAAAAACCCAGTGAGAAAAATCAAGGAAAGAAAAAGAGCATTCAAACTCAGTCCACTAAGAGAAATAAACCATCCAATAGAAAAATAAAAAAGTATTCAACTTTTTTAATCTGTATTATCTATTTTTTTCTTTACAAATGTAAGACTTTTGAACATCTGTTGAACTATATATAATTAATCTTTTTTGGCAATTCCTTGTCAATGGAAAGGAACATACAAACAGAGGAGTAACCTCAGACCAACATGATCATATTTTAATACAATATGGTAATTATTAGTTGAACATAACCTAATTTTTGACTCGTCAGGTGTTTGTGTTCCTCATCTCTTGCTCGTAATTAATTATAATATAGATGTTTATTTTTGTAAGCAAGCATCTGCAATATTATGCCTCCAGATTTTTTTGCTCCTGCTAAAGTATTCTAAAAAAATATGGTTAACAAAATTGGATGAAACGTGTAGAGTCGGATTTTTTACCAGATGTTTAAGATTCGAGTCAGTATCCATAACTTTATCATCTTAAGTGATACATATAACAACTAGACATGAGACCATGATCAGTTTCACGCGATGATCTTTTAAACTTCTTTTGGATTCATTTTCCATTTCAACCTTGTACCTCCTTTTTTATGGCATTAAATATACAAATATATATATATATGTGTGTTTATATATATACTCTGAGCTGACATTTTCAGTCAAAACCGAACTTCGCTGGAAGGTAACAAAGCACCAGTAACCTAACCAACTCTGTTCACAAACCATTATCCGCCAACATTCACGCGTTATTTCCCTCACTATAAAAATCAAACATCTCCAACCTCAAACTCCACAAATCGACTTCCACTGTTCTCTTCAAAACAAAAACAGAAAGTACTTTTAATTTCTAAACCTTACAAACTTCCTTGTTTCTCTCTCTCTCTCTCTCTTACTAGCACATCCATGGCGGATTTAGAGAAACAGCCCGTCCAAGAATGCACCAAAGAAGACAAGCCCGCCGATTCAGCTGAGCCGAAAAGCAGTGGCCGCCGAGTAGGCCTGATACTGAAGATCGTCGCCGCCGTCATCGCCGTCGTCGTCCTCGGGAACTTAATCTTCTGGGGGATCATCAACCCTCGGAAGATGAAGTTCTACGTGACAGACGCTACGCTGACGGAGTTCTATCTCACCGACGACAACAACCTCCACTACAATCTCCGCCTCAACCTCACCGTCCGTAACCCTAACAAGAGGATCGGCTTCCAATACGACGCGGTCGAGGGCGGCGCTTACTACGGGGGAGAGAAGTTTGACTCCGGGAATCTGTTGTCGTTTTACCAGCCGCCAAAGACAACGACTGTCGTAGACGCCTGGTTTTCGGGGGTGAAAAGGTTGTCGCTTGGTTTTGATGAAGTTAAGGAATTTAGCGAGCAGAAGAGTTCTGGGGTTTACCCTGTTGACGTGAAAATTCGTGTTTATAGTAGTATCAAACTTGGTAAGATTCACGTTGGTGAATTCAAAGTTAAGGTCAAGTGTGGGTTGAAGATTCCTTTGACTGCTAGTACTAGTAGTGACGGAGAATATTCGTTGGGAACTACAACTGGCGCTGGTTTTAGGGCTACTCAGTGCCACGTGGATTTCAACCCTCTTATCGTAATTTACAGTGACTAGCTAGTCGTTGATTGAGAGATTGAGCAGTAATAATTTGATGTGATATGGGTTGTAAAAAGCCATCCATGTTTGCATTGTTCAAGGATTACTTCTTTTGTTTTTTGTTTGTCGTTTTAGGGGAAAGATATGTTGTAGTTTTATGGATTGTTTTAGTTGTTTTGGCAATGTAATGGTTGGAATTATTTTCAGATTTTTTAAAATAATTTTTACAACAAGCGTTATACTTACCAAATAAAACAAGATAACACCTTCTTTCACTTATTTTGAGTGGAAATGTAGTGCTACAGAAATTTCAAGTACTGGATCATTTATAAAAGCATCTCCATAAAAGGCTAAGTGCTCGTTTAGTTCATCAACTCGAACATAAAATTTTCATTTCAGTTTTTGTCTTTTTCTGAAAAATTTTTGTCTTTTTCTGAAAATTTTTTTTTGTCTTTTCTGAAAATTTTTTTTGTCTTTTCTGAAAAGTCAACAAAAATTATTATTAAAACTTAAAATTTCCAACTCAAATTGGTGAACCAAACGGAGCCTAACATTCGGCCGTTAGATTCACCAACACAGTGTTATACTTCGGGTCACAATAAATACATATGCTTTATTACTAATTGGTGTCAATTTTATTACTTCGTGTTTCTAGGCTGATTAATTTAGGGGGTCTTTGGCAAACACACTGAACCAACTCAACTCAAACTTTTTTTTGTTTTTTTCCCAAAAAGTTTTTGTCTTTTTCCCAAAAAGTTTTTTGTCTTTTCTGAAAATTCAAAAAAATTTACTATTCTAACTTAAAAATCTCAACTCAAAGCTTGTCATTCTCAAATTGCCGTTGGAATTATTTGTCGACATATTACTCATTCTGTAATATGGTAACCTACCTGTTAGTCAATTTAGCTTTTATTTTATCTGATGAATTTTGTAGTGTGGATGTAATTTCCAGGTTGATTGGATCTACTGTTTTGGCCGGTATTGCATATTAATAAAACATCCAACTTCTAATGAAAAAATTATTGACTTTTTCACTTAATAGTGATGACATTTTCATATTCAAATTATTCATCTTATGTTGCCTTTTTGGCGTGCTTATTTTATATTGGCCAAGGATAGATCGTGTACTTATAATCTCTTTTCTATTGCACATTTCCTTCTAATTTAACAAAATTGAAATTGATTAAGACCTGGCGTGGGATGTGCTAAAAAAAATTCTCTCAAGGTAGTTCTTCTTCAAAAAATAAAAATAAAAATAAAAATAAAAAACAGCGTTAATTACATGCAAG
This sequence comes from Ficus microcarpa, assembly GCA_025413485.1. Lineage (NCBI taxonomy): Eukaryota > Viridiplantae > Streptophyta > Magnoliopsida > Rosales > Moraceae > Ficus > Ficus microcarpa. The sequence continues at coordinate 29,555,583 of CM046376.1, forward strand.
TGAAGGAAACATGAGTGCAAAGCTAGAGTGGGAGTATCACATTGAGGGAGATAATTTGGAAAATAGTTTTGTACAAATTGAAGTTTTTTTTTTTTTTTTTTTTTTTTTTTTTTGTATTACAAAACAAATAAATAACTTAAACGAAGCCTCTTTTTCCCCAACAAACACCATACAAATTAACTAGACTTGTTGAATGTACACAAATGTTACAATAAGTGATTCATCCTTTTCTTCTTATTTTAGAGTAAATTAATTTCGAAATCAACTTATCAGTACGATAATTAAGAGATTTGGAATTTATCAATGTCGGATAATAATTTAAACGTTATTCCTAATAATGCTTCTTTTAGGGCTACACCACTGTTTTCAACTTAATTAAGGGGTCATTAACTAATTACAGAGTAAATAACACGCACAAATATGTCGCACTACTTTTGGCTGCACTGAGCTTCTATCAAGGAAGCAAGTTTTGAAATTGGATAAAGTGATGAAAATGAAATATTACTGAGCAAATTAACTATATAATGCATCGAGTACCTGGCATATCGAGCAAAATAAGGGATCAATTTAATTTGTTCATTAAATCTTTACTTAGTTTGAGCAATGTGAAGCCAAAACTTGGACAATAAAAAAATTAGTGTTTAATTTCTACTTTCATATACTTTATATATATATAAATAATAAGTGTCAATATGTCGTCAAAAGCAGCAAGCCTTTTTTGACAGATACATGGAAGAAAAACTATCCTCCATGTTGGAGGGTTTCGCGCAAGTACTGACTAGACCTAATTTAATTTATGATAGTGCAAGTTTCACGAACCATAAAAAGTTCGATTGATTCAATTTACATCTGAATCCAAAGAAGTGGTGATATTTAGGTATAGAATAATATTAGAGACATCAATTATATGAGTATATTTATTTGAATTGATAATTAAAAAATTAGAGTACTGTATCTATTAATAAAAATTTGAAAACTCACCATCATTGAGTTGGAATAAAAATATTAATAGTGTGTTTGGTGGAGTAGTTTGAGTTGAGATTTTTTAGTTTCAATAGTAAATTTTTTTGAATTTTCAGAAAAGACAAAAAACTTTTTGGGAAAAAGACAAAAACTTTTGAGGAAAAAGACAAAAAATATTTTGAAATGAGCATTTTGAAATGCTCCACCAAACATAGCCTAAGATTAGGTTTCGTTTGGCAATTTAACTCAAACTATACTTTTTCATTTCAGTTTTTGTTTTTTTTCTGAAAAAGTTTTTATCTTTTCTGAAAAGTCAATAAAAATTTTCAACTAAAACTGTACTTTTTCAACTCAAACTTACTCACCAAACGAACCCTTAGAGTTGATAAGATGAATTGAAGCACATGACATTTGAAAGTTCTTTGCGTTGTCAAAGCCAATTTGAGGACGTATATCAAAGTTTCAAACGACAAAAGAAATATAAAATTTCCCTTTTTAGGGACGCTTTCAATTCGCTCGGCCGTCCTAATTATCTAATATGAACAATAAAATTAAACTAATTAAGCTAAGAAAAGTTTAGTCAACGACCTAACTAGCTAACTGTAAGGTACTAGAGCACCAGTAACTAACTCAGTTCGCAAACCATTATTATCACCCCATTCACACGCGTTACATACGTTCTTTGCCTCACCTATAAATACAACTAATTCCCTAGTTAATCTCTTCATCACAAGCACTAATTAACATTAATTAACATTAATTCTTCTAATTCTCTGATTCTCTCCAATAATCTGCATCCATGGCGGATTTAGAGAAACAGCCGGTCCAAGAAGGCCCCAAAGAAGACAAGCCCGCAAATTCATCCCCACTACCGGAGCCGAAAAGCGGTGGCCGCCGTGTAGGCCTGATATTAAAGATCGTCGCCGCAGTCATCGCCGTCGTCGTCCTCGGGAACTTAATCTTCTGGGGGATCATCAACCCTCGGAAGATGAAGTTTTACGTGACAGACGCTACGCTGACGGAGTTCTATCTCACCGACGACGACAACCTCCACTACAACCTCCGCCTCAACCTCACCGTCCGTAACCCGAACAAGAGGATCGGCTTCCAATACGACGCCGTCGATGGCGGCGCTTACTACGGGGGAGAGAAGTTTGACTCAGGGAATCTGCTGTCGTTTTACCAGCCGCCAAAGACAACGACTGTCGTAGACGCCTGGTTTTCGGGGGTGAAAAGGTTGTCGCTTGGTTTTGATGAAGTTAAGGAATTTTACGAGCAGAAGAGTTCTGGGGTTTACCCTGTTGACGTGAAAATTCGAGTTTATAGTAGTATCAAACTTGGTAAGATTCATATTGGTGAATTCAAAGTTAAGGTCAAGTGTGGGTTGAAGATTCCTTTGATTACTACAACTAGTATTGATGGACAATCTTCGTTGGGAACTTATAATACTGTTGCTGGTTTCCAGGACGACTCAGTGCCACGTGGATTTCAATCCTCTAATCGTAATTTATAGTGATTAGATGTTGACTTCCTTGTGGATTAGTTTTTTGCCATTCTTTTAAAGGAATATTAATTCGTTATTTAGTTCATTTTCATGAGTGTGACGGCTGGGGAGGGGGAATTGTTTTGGGGGGAAAATGAGATAAGAAAATGTAATGTTTTGGGATGTTTGATTCGCGAGTTCATCTCCGTTCCAACTCAAATTCCCAAAAAGTTTTTGTTTTTCCCAAAAAGTTTTTTGTCTTTTCTGAAAATTCAAAAAAATTTACTATTACAACTAAAATATTTCAACTCAAACTAGCGAACCAAACACCCCCTTTGTTTTTTATGTAGTTCAATTAAGAAAGAAGATGTTATAGTATTTATTGTAATTTTAGGGGATTGATCTCAGATTTCTTTTTTACTTTATCAGTTTATGATCCTATACACTTAATGCATGTATTATATTTTAATGTCTTCAAATAATGTTTAATCAATAATATTTTATTCACGTCATTTTAAAAAATTTGAAATACGTATTTTACAACTTATTTTAATACCGTATGATCTAATTCTTTTAATAATTGTATCAAAATGTAATTGTTTAGACATTATATATCAATCCATCAACCATTACTTAAATAAATATCAGCTCATTAAATAAATAATTTGATTGGCTCGGACTAGGGGCAAATATCAAATGTGGCGCGGCGCGTACAGCGTCTGCTGCTACAACTGCCGCCCACGGCAGCCTAAGACTCCTCTTCCTCATCGCCGTTGCCGCCGTTATCCTCACCGGCCTCACGATCCTCATCTTCACCATCATCATCAACCCTCATGAGTTGAAGTTCCACGTCACCGACGCCTTCGTCTCCCGATTCGACTACAGATCTACCACCAACGTCGCCATCTGAAACACCAACAAGAAGACTGCCATCCAGTTCCTACTCCACCGAGTACCTACGTCTACTACAACGGCAAGGAATTGGAGTCGTTGCTGGAGTCGAAGATGTCCTTTTATGACTCGCCGCGGAAGAGCATCACTAGTTATTATTACGGCGGATTGGACAAAAGGCATCGGAAGGTGTCGCCGAGATCGGGTGAGATCAAGAGGTTTAGCAAGCGGAAGATTGTTGGGATTTTCCCTTTGGTTGTAAAGTTCAGAATTTTGGATGATTTCAAAGTGGATGAGATGCACATTGGGGTTTCACGAGCAAGGTTGTGTTGATTGAAAGTTCCTCTAGTTGGTACTCTCAATGGAAAGACAGGAAATATTTGTACTAGGTTTAAGGATATACCAATTGCGAGTTCTATATCGATCCAATCATTGTAAATTTATATATAATGATTAGATAGTGTCGTGTGTATTCTTTTAATTTCACTGTGCCTACAGTTTAGAAATAATAATAACCATTTTGTAACAATTTTGTATTTGGAAACTTTGTTTTTATCCGTCTAAGGTTTGAGTATTGGCTTTGTGGTTCATCCGGACGGCGTTCCGCCATTTGTTGAAGACTTTCTCAAGTTCCTTTTTGGTCGTATACACTCTCTCCTATATCTCTGCCCTTGATCCGTCATCGGAATTTTTATATATATATATATAAAGAAGTATGTATATCATGGGATTGAAGATATTATTTGTTAGTGTTTTTTTTTTTTTTCTTGAGAATAAAAATTCTGTTAGTGCGTTGCCGTTTATTATTTTTAGTACTGTGTTTCGATTAGAACTGCGTATCTAAATTGTTACATCCTTCATTTGGAAGGGGGAAAAAAAAGTAAATGAAATTCATCTCGTTAACATGATTCTAAATTATTATAGCATTTATCACCAATGATTTGCAAGTTAATATTTTCAACATGAAATTTTGTGACAGATTTAAACCAACTCCAGTATCAACTTTTTAAGTATTAACTCATGTATCATATTTTTATTAGTACATACAATTAAATGATATGACAATATTTTAAATACTTTTTAATAAAAATATGATAACTCATATATTATAAAGATTGATATTTAAAAATTAGGATTAGAATAAGTATTCTTAGCATATTTTCTTTTAAAAAAAGCTAAAAGTCTTTAAGATAGAAATTTTCTCTTCGACTAAGGGATAGGATTGCCCAATCAGATTTTAAAATATCTGATTGGGCACCAACGACGTTAAAAACGATGTTTTCACGGACCTAAAATATTTGTCGTCGTGAGTGATTGGGCCAACACTTGGGATGTGGGTTTACTTTATCAAGGGTCCAAGCCCAAATCATAAGGAAAGCCTAAGATTCTCGTTGTGTGTGTGTGTGTGTGTTTTTTTTTTTTTGGTTTTCGAAAGGAGATCTCATTGTGTTTTAACAAAGGGAACTTAAATTTAAAAAAAAAAAAAAAACAATAATAAGAAAATTATCCAAATAACCATCACATTTTTTTCATATATCAACCGACATAATTCAAATTTCCCACTCTTGACTAATATGACATAAATTATAGTTAACTTTAGTTTAATTTTGTATTATCATGATCTAGTACTAATTTTTTGTGTCATGTTAGTGTAATGGTCTCCAAATTTATATTAATCAGGTGCCTTCCTCTTAAAAAAAATGCCATAAGTTCACAACTTCGATTAATATTTACAAATGATAAAAATTGTTGTAAAAAAAGTCATGGCATATGATCATATAACATTTATTGATTCATTTACTAATTTATTATAAAATTCTAATTATACCCTTACTTACCAATTAGTATCCACAATGATATCAGCTAGCCAATGATTATCAATTGATTATTATCTGATATCCACTGTGATACCAATCGACAACTACTACTTCCAACAAGATACTAAATGGTTACCAATCGTCGGCGCTAACATAATGGTATAATTTATATTTTGTAATTAATAATCTAATATTATATGATGACATGTCATGGTATTTTTTACATAAGTTTTTCTTATGTTTAGAAGTTACTAAGCTAGTTAATTAGTTAATTCAATTAATTAATCTATTAATTTACATATAGATATATTAATCCTTCCCTTTTTAATTAAGAGATTTATTTAAGGATTCTATATTAGAGAAAAAGGAAAGCATTAATTCCTTAGGATCAGTCAAGTTATGCTCACTCTCTTAATACAAACTCACTTTTAAACAAGTGAAACGAATAAGTTTAATTAAATTAAAAGTTTCGTACCAATCTCTCGAATTACGGGGAGGATTACATTAGGGTTTATAATTATGAACACGATATGTAGTTAGGGACCTTTCAAATCCAATGATCGCATACTGATAGTACAAACACTCCATTGAACATAAACTTTCATAATTGAGCATAATTGATTCATATGCATATACTTTGAAATGTTTTCCCATTGTTTCATGAGATCATATTTCTATTTTGCTAAATGAAAGCTCATCCAAGTCTTCATAATATTGTAGTAAGAAGCCTGTTAACGCTACGTTATAGCGTATAATGGCAAGGAGTTTTAAGAGGTGATTAAGAGAAGGGAAATTGACTGCATGTATATCCTAGCGACAATCATTATGTTTGTCTATAATGAAACATAAAATTTGATTCGGCCAACCCAAGTTCAAAAAAAGAGGGAAAGAAAGAAAGAAAGAAAGAGAAAATGATCTTCCTCCGATTTTCGTAGTGTTCCTGATTGGGTTATTCCACTTTATGAGTCCCCACCCTGTAACGTACAAGCTGGTAACGAAATTACAAAATCAAACTTAAAAGTTGCAAAAAGATATCTTCTAACAATTTGACAGGGAAAAGGGTTACTTGTTCCAATCTTTTAAGAAATAATAAAGCGAATATTTTCCCCTTTTTTAGTGGATGAAATTTAAGGACAATGTCTATGATTCTACGGCGCATATATTGTCCATAGAATTCAAAAAGTAACTTAATTATAAAGAAAACAAAAGTCCTGACACGCTAATCCTAAACAGGATAGGCCGCTTGTTATATATATATATATATATGTATGTGGATATATATCATATTCTTGTTATGAATGTATAAAATCACTTTGCCATCGCAATGGATCCCTTTCTCTTGATATCTTTTTTAGTGTTTTTAGCTCTTGCCGCTTTGCTTTCGTTCGGCCTTTCCCCTTTCATTGTAGATTTTCTTGAGTTCCTTCTAGTAAATATCCCCGATGAGACTATTTTATGGTTCGGCCTTTTTCTGTCTCGTATATATGGTTGTATGCACTCTGTAATAGATCTCTCCCCTTAATCCGTCATTGGAATATTGTATATATATTCATCATGATTCATGGAATTGAAGATATATATACTGTGTGTGTCTATATATATATATATATATATATCATTGAGATGGCAATATTATTGTAATATTGCTGGATGGAATTATTGCCAGCATCATTGGTGGAGCCGAGTTCTTCGAAGGCACAATATGTTCTCTCTGGAATTTTAGATTGTTAGATATTTTAGGATTTATTTCAAGGTTACTTTTGTCAGTGCATTTATTTTTTCTTGAGAAATTTTTTTTGTTAGAGTGTTGCCTTTTATTATTTTTAATATTGTGCTTCAATTAAACTTACCTATCTTAATTGTCACACCATTTACTTATGCAACCGATTTTTTTTTTCTTTTTAAGATGTCTCTAGATTTGATACTCGATAGTCCCAATTAGAAGTTTCGTTCAGTCGATAAATTATATGTTATAAAACCCACATTGATGTGAATGAAATAAGCTAAACTCCTCCTTCTAACAAAATATACAGGGTCAGGGTCTTTTCCATTTTATTAGCTGAGGTTTTTTCTATAGACAAAAAAAATTATAGTTGAAAATGACAATAATAATTTATTTTTATTTTTATTTTTATTTTTAAACTATATAACTAATAATGTAATTGAAAAATTACAATGTGCGAAAAAATAACAAATTCATAACATATTCTCGACATCCACTTGACAACTTCAAATCTAGTTTAATTTCTTAAAAACTATAATAAAAGTAATTGCACAAAGAAAATATCAACAAATGCAAGTTTAAACATATATTTCATATATCATAAAACAAAACACAAAAAGCTTGATTGGGTAGATTAAACTAATGATGGATTACTAAATTGAAATTTAAATCTACCCGGTCAAAATTCGAGTTGAGTACATTGAGTTAAGCTAAAGATTGATTTAAATTGGATTGGATTAATCGCATTTACATCGGATAGATTTTGATGGATTAATCAGGTTACGAGTTTTTTTAAAACTTCACCCCTGCCAACACGTATCATGTACTCATCAATTTCGCCCCTTTCACGCGGAGAACCCGCTTTATCCGTAGTAGTGGCAAATTCAAGTCCAACATTTACAGCTGGCACCGCTGCGACCGCATCAACTTTCACGCGGAGTTCGACTCCTTTTTCATCTCCATATGGGACCACATCATCAACATGTAATTAAAACATATAATTAAAACAGAGACAAAAACACAAAAGCTAAACCATATCCACTATATCACACGTCTCAATTATGTATACATATTCAACAAAACTTTTTCGTATTCAATTTGTTAATTAATGACCTCCATGATCTAGTGGCGGCGGGTCCTTTCCTCCATTGCTTCCAGCTTGAATGTTGAAATTGACCGACCCTTTCAACCCTTGAAATACCACCGAATACGTGTGTATATATACATAATATATTTGTTTTATGTATAACTATACACACTATATAAGCTTCTCCTTTGAATCCAGATTCTTTCATTCTCGCATATATTCTCTCAATTACATATATTACATATTCTTCAGTAACTTTGTCGTTTCCACTAGTAACTTTAGTCTAAATTATACTGTAACATATATAGCAATGGCCAAAGCTGGCCGTTCTCGCTGCGGCTGCTGCTGCGTGATGGGGTGGATCTTCGGCATCATCGCCGCCATCGTCGTTCTCCTCGGCATCGCGGTCGGCCTCTTCTTCGCGATCGTCAACCCTCAGAAGATGAAGATACAAATCAACGACGCAACGATCACCAAGTTCAACCTCACGGAAGCAAACCAAACGCATTGGCTCCACTACGACATGGAGTTCAACGTCACCCTCAGAAACCCTAACCGGATAATGGGCTTGTACTACGACCATTTCACCCCCGGAGTCTACTACCAAACGGACGAGAACATAATGAGAAACTACGTCGATTCGAAGTTTATGAACGTCGTATACCAAGGGAAGAAGAACACCACCGTTATTAGGTATAGGTTTAACGGGAAGAGGGAGTTGTATTTGCTCGAGGCCGGCGAGCGGGCGAGGTTTATCGATCAGTTTGAGAAGGAGAAGAGAGCTGGATTTTTCTCCATTGATTGGAAGGTCGAGTTTAGGACAAGAGTTAAATTGGGTGCTATTAGGATTGGGATTTTCCGGCCAAAGGTTCGTTGTGGCTCTTCTTTGGTTCCTTTTGTTGGTGGAAATAACGGGCAGAAAAGCGTCAATGTTACTTCTGATGTTGCCAAATGTCGTGTTAAGTTCAAGGCCTCCTCATACGACCCTCTAGCTTAGAGAATAGTGTGTGTGTGTGTTTTTTTTTGTGTGTATTTTTTCAATTAATTTTATTCTTTTGTACTATTACTAATAATATATTATCTTTATATGGGATTTGGATTTGTTTAAATAAAATAACTTTTGTGTTTAAAAAAATGACTAGTGATACTTAAAATTCGATGATATATCAATCCGCTTTCATTGACATTGGTCAAAACACTTATGGATAATATTAATCAATTATTAATTGAATATCCATGACCAATTACTTGGTGGTTAATCACTAAATGAGGATTGTGCGTAAGAGACGGTCAGAATAGCTCAGCCGGTAGAGCGAAGGATTGAAAATCCTTGTGCCACAGTTCAAATCTGGTTCCTGACACATAAACAATTTGTATGAATATCTGTTCTATAAATTAATTAATATTAGTCAACATGCATATTCATTAATTACTTGGGCGTTAATCGGTAATGGACTATAATTTACCAATATCATTAGTTGACCATTTAAAAAACACTATTTTTCTAACTTAATTGAAAGAATTTAAGATATTTATTAACACAATGCTTATAAAGACTATTTCCCATGTATCTCTTCCAACTGTTACATATATGTATTGGTAGACTTTTACATATATATGCTATATATATATATATATATATATAGACATGGTCTTCATATATATATATATATATTTATGCAGGCTTTTGCTGTGGTCCTCGAGAGGAATCATATTTTCGAACGTAAAAACATTGAAAAGGTTGAACACTTAAAAATTTAGTTGTCCTGGGTTATTATTATCCTTTCAACGTCAAAGTTACATTGTATAAATATTATATATATATTATATTCCTGAATGTTACGGTGAAATTATGATCTTCCACAATGCACCCATTGAAAATGTATTTTTCGGTCTGAGAATGAGTGAAAACAAGACGGAAGTTGTAGCATACTTGCAAATTTATAACGGCAATAATTTGTAGTGTATGACCTTTTTAATTTTATAAGAATAATTATGACGATAAAACACGAGATTAAACAAAAATTTAGCAAATGACAAGATTTATTTTACATTATAGACAATTGATGTTTATATATTCACCTCGAGATTTCATGTGATAAAGTCGATTTGATCATCCGCAAAGAGGAAGGAGCAGAGCAGCTCTAATTTCTCAAATAAACTCCAAACCTAAACCCAAGCCCAAGTTAATTCCTTTTTTTTTTTTTTCTTTACAAAATTAAGGACCAAGTTCAATTCTCAAGCCTATAACTTACGTTAAAACATCAACTAACCCTAGCAGCCACGCAAGTTACACAACCTCTTCTCCTTCTCTGAGTCTAACGCAGCCCTCACCGCCATAATCGTTCTTCACTCTCCACTGGCCACCATTCTCAGCGATTTTTTTCCTTCTCTTCTCCACCCCATCCTCTAGCTTCAAAAACCGAAGCACCAACCAACACAAAACCAATCGATTTCGATCGGTTAACCGAACTATTTTCTCCTCTTCGATCGGCTCGGTTTCCCTCTATGGAAACCGACGTGATCAGTCAGTGAACCGAATAGATAAAAAGGTTCAATTACTAACCAATGTTCAGGCCTAAGTGAAACTGAGATTGATTTTTCAAAAAAAAAAAATGATAAAAATTTTTTTTTTGAGTTATAATTTTTGATCCAAACATGTGTTTAATAAATGTCCTCAACTTATATGATTACATATATAATTTAATGAAAATTCTATACTTAACTTCACTTGTGGAATTCAAATATCTTCGTCTTAAATTTAAATAAAGAAAAAAAAAAAAAAAGTACCCGAGGCAACATTTCCATTTAAACCTTGTTAAAAGCTAGTGCTTTGTGCGAACGTCCATCCACGTGGATAGTTACTGCCAAAGTTTGAACATTAGAGACAAGGCCCAAAATGTCGGTGTTGGGAATAGGCCCAACTTGATGATGATGATGAATCAAATCCAAAAGCAGCCTTCTAAGTTGTCAGCAAAAATGAGAGGCTGGAAGGAGAAATAGCAAAAATTAGAGGGAATACACCAATATTTATGTTACGTTCTGTTTGGTGAAACGATTTGAGTTAAAATTTTTAAGTTTGAATTGGTTGAATTTTTAAAAACTAGTTATAATTTTTATTAACTTTTCAAAAAAAAATAAAAACTGAAATGAAAAATTTGAGTTTAAATTCATTCACCAAACGAGACTTTAAAGAATTATACCACAAAAAGTATAATTGTGTTGTGAAACTTTAACATATGGATGTCTTCACAAACTTTCAAATTACAAATTATTAAATAATACAAAAATCCTTCAGCAAATACCTTTGTATTTATAAAGCTAACGTTGAGAAGCTTTTCGGATGTTTCATGAAGCTTACTTAAAGTCCGTTTGGTGAATGAGTTGAATTGAAATTTTTAAATTTGAGTTGAATTAACTTTTTAAAAAGTAATTATAAATTTTGTTTATTTTTAAAAAAAAATAAAAATTAAGATGAAAAAATATAATTTAACCGAAGTTAAACTTTATTACTAAATAGACCTTAAATTCGACAAAAACGCTTTAAAAACTTTAAAGAGACATCTTTTAATGACAGCAAAGAAACGCACGAAAACGGACATTGAAAAAAAAAAAAAAAAAAAAAAACTAATTTTTTAATATTTTTTTTTCCCTCCTAGTTCATTTCTTCTTTCCCATATCTTCTCTCTCTCCTCAAACGGAAGCACATTTCTGCAGTTGGCTTCACCAGTGAGTACAAGAGAAGGCAAACAAACTTTTTTGGAGCAAAAGGAGAACATTTTGAGGTTAGGGTTTTCTCTCTTGAATGACCTTTTGTCTGAAATTTCCCCTAATTGAATTCCTGTTTTCTTCTTATATTTCAATTCTAAGTCTGTTGATATCTCTTAAATCCTTAAAAAAAAACAAAAAACAAAAAAACAAAACAAAAGAGAGAAAAATCCCGAAAATTGCGAAATTCTCAGTACTTGGAAATGGGGCTATTGAGTTTTTGCCTTAGTTCTGAAAATGGAAAATATTTCTATTATCTTGGTTTACCATAGAGCCGGCTCTGGTTTTACTCAAAATCATTACTTTTCCCCTTTTCAAAGACAAGTACGCCATTGAAGCGTGTTTCTATTTTCTCTGTCTTAGTAAGCTTCCTTAAAGATTTTTGTTTTTTGTTTTTTGTTTTCTGTTTTTTTTTTCCCTCCTATTTTGTGAATTTACATTCCTTTTTTTTTTCCCCAAGAAAAATGATGTTTAAAAAACTGAGTGTGAATTTCTAGTTTTAGGAGTGAAATTCAAGGTATAAGTTATTTTCGTTAGCTTTTTCTTCGTGTATTTTATGTGTATTTTTTAAAATTTTGCCTTCAAAGTCACACACACACACACACATATTTGTTTTTGTGTAACAGATCGCTTATTGTTTGTTTGTGGATAATTTGGTATTTTGAAGGTCTTTCCTGAATTCTTGTTAGTTCTGCAAAAGAGGATTTATTTTTTATGAAAACCTTATTAATATTGACTAATTTCTATATTTTGCGACTTTTTAGATGGATAATTAGTTTAAAGTTTCCGTTTTGATGACTTTACCCTGGAGCTGGCTCTGTTTGTGGATATATATATATATATATATATATTATATATAATATTTGTTGCATTATTATGCCGAGGGCTTCTATGATTCTCAAATGCGTGGATATCCTTCTGCAGTGCAAGAATTTGGTAAGAGAAATATGTATATATGAATAACCGATGTGAACAGTAATGAATATGAAGGACATGCCTATCTTTTTGAGGCGATATGCAAGCCTAGTTTTCCAAATGAAATTCATGTCAAAGGAAATATATGTATACAAATAAAATTATATATTATAGGTGGAGACAGCATTTCGTAGTCTTTAGCATGGATTGTGTTCATGTGCAACTGTGTAAAGTCGCAGTCTGTTCTGGGCCATTGGCCCACATGATATTAAATTAATTTTTGTAGGGGGAGAGAAGGAAAAAAAATGGGGCAATTTTACAATCATAGCTAATTTCGTTTCGGCCCATAAAACTTCTAAAAATTTGTAGATGTAACCCACATATGTGTCTTTTTTTTTTTTTTTTTCTGCCGTTTTCCCCATATCTCTTTTATTTTTAAACCCTTGTTCTTTTTGTTCTTTTCCCTTTCTTCGTCTCTCTCCCCTCACAGAGACGGAGCACATTTCCGTCGGCGAAATTTTCACAGAAAAAGAAGAAATTTAAGGTAGGGCTTTCTCTCTTGAATGGACTTGATCTGAAATTTCCTAATTGAATTCGTGTTTCCTTCTTGATTTCAATTCTAAGTGTGATGAAATCTCTTTTGTCATTCTGATGAGGACTCTGACCGGGAAGTCTGGTGTTTTGTGTGTGTGTCTCAAACTTTTCTGATAATCCCTAAATTGATTTATGCGCCACAAATGATCTCCCAGAGAATGAAAATTTTGAGTACTTGATGTATGATTTTTTTAAAAAGTATTTTGTATTTATTGATATAGAGGATGTACATGAAAGATACATGATTTTGGACAAATTCATATGTCCGCTGCTCATTGTCTAAGTGGAAAGGATGCTTCTTTAATGCCTGGTGAAATGTGCATATGAAACTTGGTTTCAATTTTTGTATGTGTGTGTAAATATATTTATATATATGTATGTATGTGTAAATATATATATATATGTATGTATGTATGTGCATTTGAAACTTTATATAGCTGCTTGAAGGTAAAAAGTTATGTTCTTGGGTTTGTTTGTCCATTGGATTTTCACAGAACTTGAACTTTTCCTATATGGTTGTAGATGGAGATGGTGAACTCAGTGATCACCTTTTGAAATCTACAGAATTCGCGGACTCAAAAAATAATAATAATAATAATAATAATAATAAAATTTAAAAAAAAATCTTTCCCTTTATTTTGGAGTTCCATTTTTTAAAAAATGTTGTTTTATTGTTGGTGGGAAGATGAAATTGCCGCGAGGCTAAGCCTGCAACTGCTCGTGGCTCTAGAGCTTCATAGACTATAGAAAGAAATAGGCTTCGCAACATATTATGATTAGAATTATGGTTTTAGTATTCCTTACATACATTTTTATTACTTTGCACGGTCAAAGTTTCTATCTTCTTGATTTAGCCAACAAATGGTTTTTCAGTTACAGATAAGTGTGGTCGGAAGCCGGAGTGTCACAGGGAAGAACAATGCAATGCAATGATTCTTCCAGTGAGTTAGAGAAGTTTCGAGTTCGAAGACTTGAGCTATTGGACAAAAACAAGGGTTTCATAGAGCTGCTGCAACAGCTAACCGTTTGTGATTCTGTGTCTGACAAGCAATTCGAAGACAGATTTCAAGAGCTCAGCTCCCTGGGAGACGATCATGTGATTGGTGTTATAGAAGATCAGTCTAGGAAGATCGTTGCAACTGGGAGTGTGTTCATTGAAAAGAAGTTCATAAGGAATTGTGGCAAAGTCGGGCACATTGAAGACGTTGTGGTTGATTCCAACACTCGTGGGATGCAATTGGGGAAGAAGATTGTTGAGTTCCTCTTAAATCATGCTCGTTCTGTCGGGTGTTATAAGGTGATTCTTGATTGCAATGCTGAGAATAAAACATTCTACGAGAAATGTGGCTTCAAGCAGAAAGAAATTCAGATGGTGAAGTACTTCATTTGACAGCGATTTTCTTCAGAGTTCAAAAAAAAGTAACTGCCATTTTAACATCATTTTACTTGTTATTTTATTTTCTGCATAGTACTGGCCCTTGTTATTTAACTTGTTTCAACATCATTTATTTGCTTTTGAATTTCTTAAATTACGTGCTTACAAGTTGTAGTTTAAATTCCTGGGGTGCTGTCTCTGCGTGGTATATATGAATCCCTCTCAAAATGAGTTACCCATGTACCTGCAGCTGTCAACGGTACCAACATGAACCTATACGTCTTACGTGAGGGAGGAGTGGGCTTACCATCCCGTCAAGCTCTCAGTGGTAGTTTAGTTGAATATGGACCGAAACAATCAGTTTCAAAAGGATGAGTTGGGAAAACCAGGGTGTGACGTGGCTCAGAAGGAAGATTGGTTTTAATCGTGGATTAATAAAGCTGAATTGTAAATAATCATCTCATTCCACATATTATTACAGTTTCTTCCCCTAAATTATGCAGCAACCAACACTGTCTCGGGTTTATTGGTCCTGTAATATAAACCCAATTAACTCTGATTTAAGGGGGCAAAAAAAAAAATCTGACTTTGCATTTAATTCTACTTTTGTTATTGTTATTATTATTATTATTATTATTATTATTATTATTATTTCTTGAAGCACATAATATGAGTCATTGTATAAATACCCAATCAAAGGTCATCATTACTGGTTACAATACTAGTGGTAGGCACGTGTATAAAATTTTTTCATTTGGGTAATTAGTAAAAGTATTGGTAAATGTTACTTGACAAAATAACATTTTACAGGATTGGGTAAAAAAAAATCTAAATGGGGACATATTTGAACAAAATAATTCCTTTTTTTTTTAACCTTCAACAACAGAGCACAATTCATCAATAGAGCACAAGTCCCACTAGCAAGTTTGTTTGTTTGTTGTTCGGTGTGTGTATGTCATATATATAGATATATATTTATATATTTATATACACACAAAATTAAACAAAATTTAAGCTAGCAAAGTTGTCTTCTTCCAGAATTGGACTATCACCAATTCTATTATGTATGGATAGAAGTTCTCTAGAAGCCAATGTGGTATCACAAACATATGTCCACTTGACTAAATGCCGTTTGAATCATGACCAACATTAGCTAATTGTCTAAGATCGTGCTGTTCTTTCCAGATCGAACTACAGAAGCTGTAACTTGGAACAATTTCTTATGTGGTCACAATTACAGACTTGATCTGTAGAACTCGTTCATAGAGACTTTATTCAGCTTTCTTACCCTTATAAAATTTGACGATGTGGTGTTACAAACAAATTAGCTCCTATGAAGATGCGAATTGCCAAGAGGAATCGATTAGAATTATGTTTCAAATTACCATTTTTCACCAACAAACACGGTGTCTACAATGTCCTCTGCTCCGCTAGTGTGAAAATCAGGGTGTACTTACGAAACTACCATAAAAATACACAGACCTTAGCCTTAAAGTTTTATTTACAAAGTTTAATGTTGTAAGGCGCTTCCATCGCTTTAAAGGTTAAAGGGGCATATGCAAGAATGAAGCAGAGAATAAATAATGTATAGGGGACCGGGACACGATACTATCAGAAGCCAAACAATGCAATGCTCATCATTGAAACAACATATTTAAACTGAGTAACAACTTCAAACTACATTATCCAATGTAAAAACATCATTAAGAAATAAGTTCAGTGCAACTGCAGAGAAATGCTTCTTGCAAAAATTGGAATTTGCTACAAAGTGCATATTTGCATACTCTTTCCAGAGGTGTCAAAAACTATGAAATAGTCAAAGAGAGATTTGAAAACTCATTCTTCCGACGGCCTTTGCCCCAAAACCGGGATGTCTTCGTATCGTTTCTGCATCAACAGAACAAAATAAAACACACAATGATGTTGGCACTAGTAAAGAGCTCCGACAGACAATATTCATTGCTATTTAATCTCGTGTTCAGCCGTATGTTTTCTCATAACTGCTTCCTAGGCATTTCAAACCAAGCTTTCAAGACTAAGAAGCAATAAAGAAAGAGTTAAAGACAACTTTTTTTATTAAAAAATCAACATGCCACACATTTATAGGAATACTGCTAGGGATCCCAACTCGTATACCAACTATATGTTACCAACACGCATGACAAGTCAGTTGTCATATTTCCACTAGTGGCTGCAACTTTTTTATATTGCTCGGTGCTGCAATTTTTTAACCAGCTACTGAAAAAATAATGACAGACTCACATGCCTCATCAGTTGGTATTAACATGTTGAGTTAAAAGTCAGTGTCCCTAGCATCATTCTTTCAATAATTTCCAACAACCTAGACGCTCTTTGAGAAGATAATTGCACCAATAATACTGAGATAATGACACTAACATAACGATCAATATGGTAAACGAACATAATTCTATGACCCCGACTTTGCAAAATAATACAAGATTCTACGTACCCCGACATTGTTGTACTCCCAGAGCTTATGAACTCCATAATCCACAGCCTGCAACCAGAAAACCAGATACGATTAATTGATGAATAAACCTCATGGACTTTAAAGCAATTTGAACCCGAAAATTCGACCGTTGATGGTGAACAAAACCGAAAAATATCCAACAGCCAATTAAACATTTTCATACAGAAAACAAAAAAAGAACGGTCGTTCTAAATCAGCGTAAGATCAAAGACTCAGTATTAAGGCCTGGTCACGGAGACGAAATATTGGATATATATCATTTACAAAAAGAATCATTTTTTTTCCCAATTTATTTCCTATCCAATCTACAATTCACGCAGTTACAAAGAGATTAATATGTTCCAAAAATCTCAAGAACAAACTCCCCTAGTCCATTTCTCATGAGCATTCGAACACACACACACACACACAATGCATACAATTATGATCGGACCAGTAAACTAATTCATTTTCATATGAGATTCTCGGATTTTTCTCGCAAGCAGAGATTTTTGTAAAAATGAACGATTCGGGAAAAAAATTTAAAAAAAAAAAAAGAAGAAGAAGAAAAGATATTTGGTACTGACTCTTTCACCGAGAAAAGCGCCGGCGATGACGAAGGTGACATAGACGGAGTTCCGTCGCATGATGACTCTGTAAAGGCCTTCGAAAAGGCCTCCGCCGTTTCTTCGAGCTGCTGAATCCATGGCGATCTGCTTTGCTTAGCGTCTTCTTCCTTCGGATCTGCGAGAGAGCTAGAGTTTGCCGACAGCTAATCCGTTGATTCGCCAAATGGAATATGGGGAAATCGACTTTGTAGTGCTTTTCGCGAACGGTTTGTGTTTTCGGTTGGTCGGGTTAAGGAGGAACCGGTTTGTATGAGGTTCGGATGGTCCGGGTTTGTATAATGGACGGCCCTGATTGCTTGATTGGTCTACGGTGTTTCATGGACGGCTTGATGGCCTTCTCTTTTTCTTTTCTTTTCTTTTTTTTTTTTGGAGGAATTTTCTTTTCTTTTCTTTTTTTCTAGGGTAAATTTCATAAATAGCATCTCTGGAGAAAATAATATTAAAATCAGCACCACTTTTCGTTCACTTCAGTTCTAGCACTGCCACGTAAGAAATGTGGGGCCCAGTAGCATTTAATGCGTGCAAATTTCCCCGTTTACCCTCATCTCCCTCGCATGCCCCAAATAAATTTCCAAACCAGCATCTACAGTGTTTTAGAGAGAGAAACTGAAATGCAGAGAGAGAAAGAGGTGCTACCGCCGGAAAACGCTCGGAAACCGCCCGAAACCACCACGAAATCCCTCCATAAACCGCTCCGACGCCTGTGAACGTCGGAGAATCTTAAAAAACCCGTTAATCGTCGAAAGACACGAAACTGACCTCGTGACAAGAGCAGCGGTCATTCCCGTTCTGACCGAGTGGTCATAACGGTTATGACCGCAGCAACACTATACCTCAGTCGTCAAGTGAAGCGGTCATAACCTTTCGGACCGAGTGGTCATAACGGTTATGACCGCAGCAACACTATACCTCAGTCGTCAAGTGAAGCGGTCATAACCTTTCGGACCGAGTGGTCATAACGGTTATGACCGCATCAACACTATATTGCGTGGTCAAGAGCAGCGGTCATAACCGTCCTGACCGAGTGGTCATAAAGGTTATGACCGCTGCTCTTCTAAACGATATATACTCGGGTCATAACCATTATGACCAGCAGATCACAACGGTTATGACCCAAGTGCTTCTACACGATATAGACTCGGGTCATAACCGTTTTGACCACCCGGTCATGACGGTTATGACCCAAGTGCTTCTACACGATATAGACTCGGGTCATAACCGTTTTGACCCACCCGTCATAACGGTTATGACGCAAGTGCTTGTACACGATATAGACTCGGGTCATAACCGTTTTACCCACCCGGTCATAACGGTTATGACCCAAGTCCTTCTACACGATATAGACTCGGGTCATAACCGTTATGACCACCCGGTAATTACGGTTATGACCCGCTGCTCTTCTAAACGATATAGACTGGGGTCATAACCATTATGACCATCCGGTCATAACGGTTATGACCCAGGTGATTCTAAACGATATAGACTCGGGTCATATCCATTATGACCACCCGGTCATAACGGTTACGACCCAAGTGCTTCTACACGATATAAACTCGGGTCATAACCGTTTTGACCACCCAGTCATGACGGTTATGACCCAAGTGCTTCTACACGACATAGACTCGGGTCATAACCGTTATGACCACCCGGTAATTACGGTTATGACCCAAGTGCTTCTAAACGATATAGACTCGGGTCATAACGGTTATGACCCAAGTGCTTCTAAACGATATAGACTCGGGTCATAACCATTATGACCCACAGTTCATATATAAGCATGTTTGAGGTTATTCTTCACCACATAGAGTTCGGTCATTATAGTTATCACCTCCCTTTGTGACCGATAGTCCAAAAAACATATTCTTTGCAAAGTTGCATGCTTATAAACATGTATAATGAAACGACGCTGATAACATACATGGTTCTGTATGGTGATAAAAACACAGGTATTGTTATGATGTTACACGTACACGGAATAAATAACAAATATTTTTTTGTTAGTGAATGTGAAAAGTACAATTGCTCTAAGATAATTACATATGCGAACTGGATTTTGTGCCCGAACCGCAGTTCGTTTTTGTTTGATGGTTTCGTAAGGGTACTGGGTTAGTACAGGTTTGTCGGTTGTGGCCATAACTATTACATCTACCACACCGAATGGGATCAGGTTCTTCTCCCTGGGACAGTATCCTACGAACCCGTGGCCTTCCGGGCCGACGCTTTGCCTTGGGAGGATTCACAACTTGCGATCTGACGTCTTCAGAAACATCCCAGCCCTCTGCGCTTCCAATCGGATGGACTACATGTGCATAACATGCATATAGAAAGTCTTTAGTATAGTAATCAGAGCAATAATTGTATGGATCAATCCGTCGGAAGTTACACACGGCCATTGCATGAGAGCAAGGAATTTGATCAACCTGAAATCGTCTGCAGGTACAGGTCCGTTCGCTCATATCAACAATAAATATTTGGCCTGCGTTGTTGGTGACAGAGTACTCAAACTGATCGGCTGGACGCGGCTGTAAGACATGGAATGCCGTTATGTTAGTATATTCGATCTTATAAAGTTTTAGATGAAAAAATTTTGTTTCCTCTCGTCATAATATGGCATTTATCACATACCGTTACTTTTAGACCGTGCGCGAAGTTGGTTCGAATCAAGTGATCTGCATATGGGGCCAATTTCGATTTTATGTTGAGTGCCTCTTCACGTCGTTGGACAAACCATCTTTGCAGTAGTTCCCTCAGCCATTCCACCAAGAATCCAACTGGCATGAGCCTGGCTTTCCGATCCACACTGTTTAATGACTCCGCGATGTTGGTTGTCATGATTGCATACCTCCGTCCACTGAAGTACGCGCGCGACCACTTTGTAGGATCGGCCTGCAGAAGGTATCGGTGCATGTCGGCGTTACGACTACGGATGGATTCCATATGCCGATTGTGCTCACTTAGCAGATATGCTCTGGCTGCGCCATCAAAATAGGCCTTCAGAGGGCCTTTGAAGTCTTTGTACCTGGTCTTCAGGTTTGCAGCCAGGTGTTGGACGCATATCCCGAAGGCAGCATCTGGAAACACGAGGTTCGCTGCATTCTCGATACCCTTATGCCTATCAGCCACAATAGCAAGGGAATCTCGACTGCCGATTGAATCCCTTAGGTTCTCGAAGAACCATTGCCATGATTCATTGCTCTCCGACGGAACGATACCAAATGCAAGTGGAAATATGGAGCCATTTGCGTCGTGACCGCATGCAGCAAGCAGCATTCCTCCGAACCTGGCCTTCAGTGCAGATCCATCAACCACAATTACTGGACGACAATAAGGCCAACCGTGCTTTGAAGCAGCTAAGCACATGAAAAGGTATTTGAAACACTGTTCTGAGTCTGTCTCAATGTGAACGTCGGAGCCAGGATTTTTCCTCTTAACGATTTCAGCCCACGCGGGCAGACCTGTAATTATGACGAAATCAATATCATGATGTTGGTTATATAAGTTACACTATTATTATCAGGGGAATTACCTGAGTATGACTCTGCATCATCGCCCCTCAGGCTTGTTAGTGCAGCTTCCTTCGCTCGCCATGCTCTAAGATAGTTGAAATGAACTCCAAATTCGGACTGCATGTCTCGCTGTATTTCGCGAGGTCTATATGAGGTATTTGTTGGGTCCAAGAATTTTCGCTTAACACACTCGCCGATCATCCAGCTCTTCGCTTGACGATGTGCACCTTGAACGATTTCAAGTGAACAAGTATGGACAGAGTCGAACCTCTTCACAACAAAAAATTCACTACCTCTCATCCTAGTCGCACGCAATTGCCACGGACAACCTTCATGATCTATACATATCACGTGTAACAGAGTAGAGTTCGACCTCTTCACCCTGAATTGATAGTGTTTAGTCATTGCATCGTGATGAAGATGGTATTGCAGTAACTTTTTGTTCTCAAAAATAACATTTACGCTCAACGTGACAGGTGTTAAATCCGCAACAACTACTGGGCCGGAAAAACTATCACTTCTAGGTACATCCTTAGACTGAGATTTAATATAATCTGCAATGGAATGGGCTCCAATGCTGGGTGTGGCACTCATCTCGTTTGAAATACGAGCAGCATCATCATCAATCACATGGTTGAAAACATGATGTTCCAGCTCAATTCCATGGTCATTCTGCAGATCCAGACGTACTATCGGAGTAGGGATGTGAGGAGGAGTGGTTATGAGATTACTGTCTTTTACAGGTTGGAGGGCTTCATCGCTCTGTCCACCCACCCTAGAAGGTTGAACGTCAAGGTGGTTGCTTTCCCCTAGATCCGGTGGCAGGCCTTCGGCCGCAGACTCTTCAAATACATCGATGGAAATTGGAAATTTGCTAAGCACGTGAACATCCTTCTTCTTCAATTGTATGTAAAATTTAACGTCTGCATCACATTGTATCCTAACGGGAGGCAGCCCAGGTTCAACAATGTATCGCATGACTATCGTCTTCTGTGGGCGACTAATTCCAATAACACCTCGGACCATCTTCATAAGATCAACATATGTTGCAGTCTCAGGCAGCAATATTCCCTTCATATCGCCACCAACATATCTCGATGTGCCGTCCCATTGACCATTATAGTTGATGAAAACACAAACGTCCTGCATACCTGGATTTTCAACTGACAGAGTTATGTTAGTTGTGATATATATATATATATATATAAAGCGAGTTAACAAACGGTCACAATTATACTGACCAGAAGGTCAATATGCATTGTGACCGGTATTTGTTATGTATTCGCAGTTGACTACTTATATAACAAAACAGGTCACAATGATATTGACCGGACGGTCATTATGCAAATGACCGACCTCAGGAGATTATACCGGTCAGAATACCATTGACCAGATGAATGACCGAACTCTACTTAAACTGGTCACTACAGTTATGACCCATCGGTCATTGTGTCATTGCATGATGGTCATTGTGCAATTGACCAGTTAACTATTATGCAGAGTTTGTATGACGACCAGAAGGCAATGTGAATAGCGTACATAGATCGATAAAACACACACACATTTAGAGCTTGTACAAACAAATAATGCGAATAAAGAAGCAGCAATACCTCGGCACCACGTGATTTGGAGTGGGAAGATCCCTACTAAACTCAGTGGCCTGCAGATGTGGCCTATCGGGTTGGTTAAACACAGTGAGCGTAGATTGCGTTAGATTTGTTGGAGTTAGAGTAAATGTAGATCAGTGGGTATCGGTGCATGCCAGGTTCGTCAGCCCCCAGTTATAGAAAACAGGGAAATACGGGGAAAGCAGAAGTTTGAAATTTAATAGCTGATGGTACTGTGGCTTATATGTTGGGGACGGCGGGGAGGGGGGTGAGTGGGGCGGGAAGATGGGAAATATTCGGTTTAGGGTTGGACGAGGGCATTTTTGTCTTTATACATGTTTTCTGACAAAAAACCTTTATTTACAAGAATATATTGGTGATAATTTTCAGCTGACACGTCATTATAAGCATCAAAAATTTGTTTGTGTTTGGTTTATAAATTGATAACTTATTGACCTGGGGCACCAATTTTTAACTAATAAATCAGTTAGATACACTGTTATATAGCAAAGACTGGTCATTAGATAGACAAGTTTGCCACACCAAAAGAGGTCATGACTGTTGTGACCATCGGGTCATAACAGTTGTGACCGATACTCTGAGTAGAGAGAGCAAAGGGTCATAACTGTTATGTCCATACGGTCATAAAAACGATGACCGTCACTATTGGGACAATCGGTCATGACTGTTATGACCATACGGTAATTAAAGTTATGACCACTGGGCATAACTGTTATGATCGATACTCTAACTAGAAATAGAGACCGGTCATAACTGTTATGACCATACGGTCATAACAGAAGTGACCACCACTATCGGGGCAGTCATGACCGATACTTCACGATATGGGGGAGAACTGTTATGACCATTAGGTCATAACACTCTTGACCCTTGCTAGACGGATACAGGTCAAAACTGTTATGACCTGATGGTCATAAAAGTAATGACCGATACTTCAAGCTAGGGATAGATAGAGGTCATAACCGTTATTACCATCCGGTCATAACTGTAATGACCGTTACTAGCAAACGATGGACTACATGTTGACAGGTCATAACTGTTATGACCACCATGTCATAACGGTTATGACCGTGACATGGTAAAGAGGTCACGACTGTTATGACCAGATGGTTATAACAGTTGTATTATAGGGCATAAATAGGTCACCACTGTTATGACCTGACTGTAATGATGGTTGTATTATATGGCATATTTTCGGACATATTTTAATTCGATTAATTGCGTAACCCAATAAGTAACCATTATTTGTTATGATCAATATTTTAAATATGACATGATAACTATTATTATATTATTTGACCAGTTATAGCAATCACGGCATAAAACATGTAATGGTGGTGCATAAAACATGTTATATTATGCATTAAATTTCATTATGTAATTTAATGTTATACCAATTAAGGCATATTGGAATATGGACTTCTTTAAAATTTTTCTTATTTGGGAATTTAATGTCAAGTTATAGCAATTAAGTCATATATTTTACGGCATCAAACATCTGAAGAAGTGGTCATTCAATCGACGAGTTTGTCAAAGCCAGAGAGATAATTACTGTTATGAAGAGAGAAAGGTCATAACTGTTATGACCGGGTAGTCATAACAGTTGTGACCGATACTATATCACGCCAGTGAGAGATAAAGGTCATAAATGTTATGAACAAACGGTAAAACCAGCGATGACCGTCACAATGGGAGAGTGGTCACAACTGTTACGACCGGATGGTCATAACGATAATGACCCTTACTCTTGTTCACGACTGGGAGAGGGGTCATAACAATTCTGACACCCCAGTTCGTTTAGGGAGATAGGTCATACCTGTTATGACCAGACGGTCGTAACAGTTATGACCGTTACTCTAGTTAACGATTGAGAGCTATAAGCAGAATCTCTTTCTCTCACCGTCACCCGATCATGTCAATCCATTCTACTGTCGATATTCACAGCAGCCTCTGAACACCGTTCTCTGGCAAAGGTAACTTCAACATCACAGATTTACCCTCATTTATCTTGTTTTGTCAACTGTCCTAGCCGAGAAAAGTTCAGATTCTCAATTGAAATGGTTTGAGTTATATTAAAAGTTTCTATGTCTGGAGAGTTGTTGAGCCCTTCGGAATTAGAAAAAGAATATCAAGACTGGGTTCTTCAGATGCATATGCAATATGACGAAGAGGTTGTCGTGGGCGAGGAGCAAACAGTTTAGGGTTGGCAGCCGTGTGAATACCAAAGATAATGGAATGTTCGGATATTAAAATCTCAACATTCCATTAGCTTTGGTATTCACACGGCTGCAAACAAGAACTGGTTGCTCCTCGCCCACGACAACGTCTTCGTCATAATGCATATGCATCTGAAGAACCCAGTCTTGATATTCTTTATCTAATTCCGAAGGGCTCAACAACTTCCCAGACATAGAAACTTTAATAGAACTCAAACCATTTCAATTTAGAATATGAACTTTGCTCGGCTAGGACAGTTGACAAAACAAGATAAATGAGGGTAAAACTGTGATGTTGAAGTTACCTTTGCCAGAGAACGGTGTTCAGAGGCTGCTGTGAATATCGACAGTAGAATGGATTGGCTCATCGGCGACGGTGAGAGAACCAGTTTCCGTTTAAAGCTCCCTATCGTTATCTAGATCAAATTTCATAACCGCTATGACAGTGATGGTCATAACGGTTATGCACACTCTCCCTATACTGACGGGCATCTCTGTTATGACGTGGTGGTCATAACAGTTATGACATCTCCCCCCACCCAATCGTTTACTAGCCCATCGGTCATAACTATTATGACCATCTGGTAATAACTGTTATGACCTCTCTCCTATCGTGACCTAGGGTGTCGGAGTTAGGGTCATAACTGTTATAACATGGTGGTCATAACATTTATGACCTATCTTCCTGTTATGACCTCTCTCACTATCGGATTAACGGTCATAACTGTTATGACATGGTGGTCATAACATTTATGACCTCTCTCCCTATCCTGATATACAGTAACGGTCATTACCGTCGGGACCGGATGATCATAACTGTGATGACCGCTCTCTCTGCATAGTTGAGAGTAACGGACATGACTATTATGACCAGTTGGTCATTATAAAAATGAGACATTTTCATTATGACCAACAAGTCCGAATTCATGACCGTCTGTAAATCATATAAAAATGACTAACTCTATGTATTTTGCAAATATTTTCCTACAGATCATTTAGAAAGGTGGAATCTCATAAAAAACACATATAAAAATTAAAACTTTTTTCCCTACAGATCATGGAAAGCTATTAAAAACTTAAACTAAAAACATAAAAACATAAATCGACTTTTCCTCGGCCGATGGTCATAAAGATGCCGATGCCGATAGTCGGACAAACCACCTTGAAGGAGATGTGTTTTTCTCTCTGATTTTCGTCGCCTTCGGCACGACACGGGGAGTTATGTCAAGTTTTATTTTTTGTTAAAGAATTCCGTCGTCAACACACTTGCAGGCAGTTTATCAACGGATCTTCGTGGTGGTATCGGCCGGTTTCCGAGCGGTACCTGCTGGTTGTAACTCTCTCTCTCTCTAGAATCGGCCTTTCTCTCCATATGTTGAGATTTCTCTCTCTAAAAACCATGTTGAAGGGATTCATATAGGGAAGCGTGAGGGACAGTGACTTCGGCTGGTGGGAGACGAGGGTAACCATGACCTTTGGCATTCCCTAACCCGGTGGGCCCGACAAGATGACGTGGCTTTACTGTTCTACACGGTATAATGTAGAAGTCATACCAGGTATGACCTTACGGTCATAACGTTTATGACGGTCACTGTATAGTGTTGCGGTCAAAACCGTATGACCACTCACTTCTGTCCTCTCGAGGTATAGAGCAGCGGTCATTACCGTTATGACCACTCGGTCATAATGGTTTTGACTGCTACTCTTGACGACCCGCGTATAGAAGCACTTGGGTAATAAAAGTTATGACTCCGTGGTCATAATGGTTATGACCCGGTTCTGTATCGTTTAGAAGCACTTCGGTCATAACGTTATGACTCGTGGTCATAATGGTTATGACCCGGTTCTATATCGTTTAGAAGCAGTCATAACGTTATGACTCCGTGGTCATAAATGGTTAGAAGCACTTCGGTCATAACCTCTGTGGTCATAATAGTTATGACCCTGTATCGTTTAGAAGCACTTCGGTCATAACCGTTATGACCGTGGTCAGAATGGTTATGACCCGGTTCATCGTTTAGAAGCACTTCGGTCATAACGTTATGACTCCGTGGTCATAATGGTTATGACCCGGTTCTATATCGTTTAGAAGCACTTCGGTCATAACCGTTGTGACTCTGTGGTCATAATAGTTATGACCCGATCACAGTATCGTTTAGAAGCACTTCGGTCATAACCTTTATGACCGGATGGTCAGAATGGTTATGACCCGGTTCTATATCGTTTAGAAGCATTTGGGTCATAAACGTTATGACCTGGTGGTCATAATGGAATACGAAGAGTCGGGTAATAAAATTTATGACCCTAAGGTCACAACGTTTATTACCATTTATCACGTTATAGCGTAGCGGTAATAACCGTTATTGCCGTCTGGTCATTACTAAACTTACCGCTTTGGTGAATAGCAACAGTCGTCTATGATGGGCCCCGCACATTTAATGTCGCCGAATCCAATATTTTCCATCAAATCCACCCAAAGGTAACCTTCCCCTCGAAATACCAAAAAATTACCCTTTACCGAAAAATTACCCTCGTTTTGAAACCAGCTTCTACAGTGTTTTAGAGAGAGAAACTCTGGTTCTAGAGAGAGAAAGAACAGGATTTCATTCGTTCCAACCCAATAACCGCTCAGAAAACCGTCATTAACCGCGAAGAAACCCCAATAACCGCTCAGAAAACCATCAAAGACCTTTATAGTCTGCACTAAACTCTTTCAACGTCTATTAACATAGAAGACTTGTCAAGGACCAAGCAAATGGCTAAGGAAAACATCGAGAAATCCGGCAGACGAGGGCAATCATCAGAAAACCCGCCCCCAGAGATTGAGACAGGGGTGGTTGCTGAAGGGTTGAAGAGAAAGCATAGAGACATCGACGTTGTAGAACCGACCATGTCACAGGAGTTGACATGCGACGTAGAACAGCATACAACCGAACCTGATGAGGTAAAATAGTTGATTTATGTTTTTATTTTTATAAAGGCAAACATATTTTTTGGTCACTATGGATGTGCGATTTTTGTTGCGTGCAAGGCCAAAAGTTTTAATTTTTAGTAATTTTTATGTGTCAGCTTATTGATATCCCACTATTGTATTCCAGATGATGTATGTTTCAGAAACGTAGAAAGTGTTTTGTAAATAGTTACCGCGAAGTTTGTCTGCTCATGTACATATTCATATATAAATATATATATATATATGTAGAACTGAGTTTTAAGATAGATCGGGCCGTCATGTTCGTTATTTATTTATGGTCGTCATAATCATGGGTTCTATGATAAGGTATGACTCGGTGGTCATAATGAAAATGACTTGGGTTGCTTAAATTGGTTGGTCAATTCCAGTATGACGTGGCGGTCCAAATGAAATTGACCTGTGTCTTTAACCGAACCTATTTCGGTTGGTCAATTTTATTATGACCACTCGGTCATAATGCGAATGACATGGGTTATTTGCTATTAAGGTCGGTGTGTTTCATTATGAGATGATGGTCATTATTTTTTTTTAATGAGTTTAATGTGCATACTGCTTTAAATAAAATTGTTAATTTTTTAATGACGGGAAAAATTTTATGTTAATTTAGGTTACTATAATGACTATACCCTGTTACCATATATGCAGGTTCAGTACAATCGACGAGTACCCGATGGTCAAATAACACGGGCGAAGATAAATACCTTCGTCAACATTAGGGAGACATTAAGAAATTTGACAGACTGGTTGTCTGAACGACAGTATGAGTTGGTCATGCAGCAGCCATGCATTCAACACTTCCTGCAGTTAGACAGACTTGGATGGGCTGGCCAGCTGTTCCACAACATTCTCATGCGCCTGACGGATCACAGTGACCATGGTGATGCTCTGTGGTTTCAGGTTGGTGAACAATTGGGTAGGTTTTCCATAACCGAGTTTGGACTAATAACGGGGATGAAGTGTGTTGGGTCTACTCATATCCCACCGATGGCCGAACCTAGATTAATTACAAGGTATTTCCGGACGGTGAGAGGTGTGACAAGGGAAAATTTGGGGCTGCAAATGTCGAATGCGAACTTTGAAGACGACGAAGACGCCATCAAGCTCAGTCTACTATACGTCATGTTCTGCATTCCACTGTCAAATTCGAGCTCCGTCAAGATAGACCCGAAGTTTTTTGCACTGGCCGACAAACTGGAGGCCTTCAATGAGTTCCCTTGGGGCGTGCTGTCATGGGAGGCAACCCGGTCTGCAATCTGTGCCGCGGTTGACAACAGAACGTCTTCGAAGAGAAAACAACCAAAAAAATCCCACCCAGCGCATTACAGTATTGCGGGCTTTCCCCATGCCTTACTGGTTTGGGCATATGAGAGCATCCCAACCATAGCCTCCAGATTCGCAACCAATTACGAGGACGCCAGTCCGCGTATGCTGTCGTGGAGGACCGTCGATAACGTCAAGTTTGATGACGTTATGGGGGCATTGACCGCGGTTGGAGAAACTCAGGTGATTTTTAAAGAATTTCTAAAGCGTGTCAAATAAAAATGTTTGGTCCTCATTTATAGGTTCGTCACTGGAGTGTTTGGTCAATAAAATGATATGAACGGCTGCTCATAACAGTCATGCCCAAACGGTCATAACAGTTATGACCGGGTGGTCAATACAGTTAGGACATGGTCGTAACAGTAATGACAGTTTGGTCATTACTGTTATGACCAACCCTTTACATCGTATTGGTCATAACAAAAATTCCAGGATGGTCATTACCGTCATGACCGTATACAGTACTCTGACAAAAAGTTGTTGTTATGTGTGCAGCCGAAATGGGTTGGGATGATGCCCACAGCAGAAGAGTTGAAGGACCCATGGCTTTCGCGCCTATTTTTGAAGAACCCAATGCCTGTGCCTCAATTACTTCTCAAGCCACCTGTTCCCCAATCGAGCTCCGCACCAAACTCCGAGTGGCAGGAGTTTAAAGAAGAGATCCGAGGACAGGTGGCCTCAATTAACAAGAGTCTGCTGGCTCTTAAAAAGGACCAGCAGAAGTCCAACAAACTGCTGCGACGGGTTTACACGATGTTGAAAGACAACATGAGGCAGCAGGGACAAGGAAAGGCAGAGACCGGAACTCCAGTCACCAGCAGGCAGCCGTTGGATGTTCCAAAGCATGAGTCAGATGACATGAACACCGGCTTGCTAGGTGAGGTGTTAATCAAGGCCGACCTCGTGGCCGCTGCTGACATAGGTGAGCAAGCAGCCATGGAGTTCCTAACGGGCGAAAAGGTTACTGCATCCCATGAACATGTTGAGGAGGAGAGTAACAAGGTACGACTGAGATTTAAATCTGAGTGTACCATATATATAGGCACATGATAAATTTTTTTATATAACAGAGACAAGGTAGACTATTATGATGTAACATGTTGTTAATCCACACAGGAAGGGATGGTACAATCTCTCCCACTTGATGACATCAAGGACGAGAGCACGCCTCACCCGCATAAGGGAAAGAAAGAAGAAGGCAAAGATGCTAAGATGGAGATCAGTGGACAGGATGTTGTGCATCCTGCAAGCCAGGCCAAGGAGGACAGCACGGGTGAAGTGGTTGTTACGAATATCCATACCCTAAAAACCAGGTTCATTAGAGTAACCGATTATTTTAACTCGTTTGATATGTCATTTATAGGTCCCTAAGAAGAAGAGGGCCAGACTCTCAAGGCTTGGCCAACGGCCGAGGGGAGCTAAGTCCGATGTTGGCTCCCCGTCGCATGAACCGAGTAAGAAAGTTTGTGCCCTCCCACCGAGCCTAGAAGATGTACCTCCGGCTGACATGCTAGAGTCGTTCAGGGAGTGGATGAGTAAAGGGGCGTTGAAGAAGACTCCACCAGGGTAATTTGCTTATAACTGATAATTGACCATCGAATTGAGGTTTATGTAAGTTAGTAATATACCCATATTATATTAATAATGATATCACCACAGTAAATATTTGTCTTTCAGTCCACGGCCTCCCAGATTCAATGCAAAGCATGAGCCATTGGAGAAACCCCATGACCTCGGAGTCGTGACGGTGGACAAGAAAAGTTGGTATTATGAACTGGCCGTCCAACCTGTTTGGCTATGGGATGAAGTAAGTGGTGTAATTAACTGTTTTGTAATCAATGTCGTGTTTTTTATGTCAATTATTACGGTCCCGAAGGTACATTGTTTGACGACCGGTCTATTTACCGTTAATTGCTGTTCTTTTGTGTATTCAGCACATTGATGTAGCGTTCTACTACCTGAGGAAGAAGATCAAGCAGTATCCCAAGTTGCAAGAACGAAAGGTCACAACGGTAGACACGTATTTCAGTACAAAGGTTGCTGCAATGTGGCCTGTCTACCGGCGTTCACCAGACACGTTCGATTGGGAGACCTGTGAAACTTTAATGAGGATCATGATTGGCATCTCTGGCCAGTGTGGGACTACGTGGTTTGAGCTGAACACTTTGCTAATACCGTTAAACTTGGGTACAATGCAGCATTGGATATTAGTAAAGCTCGAACTCACCAATTGGACAATTGAGGTGTATGACTCTATGCATCATGCAGGCCCTCACGATCAGAGGGTCCGAGAGGAAGTCGAGTGTTTAGCAGAGTTCATTCCACTGCTGGCTGCTCATGTCAGTTTGTTCGACCATAAACCACGTGATCCTCCAGGAACGTACGCAATACCGGTCACCATCAGAAAAGATATCCCTACACAGGGCAATGGGTAGGTACTAGTGTTATTATGTTTTGATTATTTAATATTTAATGTTGCCTTGGTGCCTGAGATGCTTATGTTCATTATGTCGTTTTCCTTTATTCGTGCACCAGGGGTGACTGTGGCGTGTTTACAATAAAAAATGCTGAATGCTTGATAGAAGGGAGGGATGTCAGCTATTGGGTACTTCATGAAAGGATGCAACTCTTTCGTGAGTGCCTAGCATGTTACTTCTGGGCTCATGCGAAGCGGAAGCTTGCCGGAGATTATAACAGCGATGATGAGCCTGATGTGGACTGAAAGCATCTAGCCACACCAATTTTGTATCATTGTATTTCCATTTAAGACTCTAAATAGGCACATTTTTTATTCATTGTATAGAAAGTTATTTGGTTGTATTTTTTTGGTGTTTGTTGTAAACTGTTAAAGTTGACAGAATAATCATAGGGATCGAGTCATAACTGTTATGACCAGGTGGTCATAACAGTTATGACCAGGTCTCTAAAATGGCCATTACATTCATTTAAGATGCATATAATTGTTATGACTTGATAATTTCATGACCTGTTATCTCAATGAAATAATATTTTTTAAATATATATAAATATATCGTTTAGAAGCACTTGGGTCATAACCGTAATTACCGGGTGGTCATAACGGTTATGACCCGAGTCTATGTCGTGTAGAAGCACTTGGGTCATAACCGTCATGACTGGGTGGTCAAAACGGTTATGACCCGAGTCTATATCGTTTAGAAGAGCAGCGGGTCATAACCGTAATTACCTGGTGGTCATAACGGTTATGACCCGAGTCTATATCGTGTAGAAGGACTTGGGTCATAACCGTTATGACCGGGTGGTAAAACGGTTATGACCCGAGTCTATATCGTGTAGAAGCAGCTTGGGTCATAACCGTTATGACGGGTGGGTCAAAACGGTTATGACCCGAGTCTATATCGTGTAGAAGCACTTGGGTCATAACCGTCATGACCGGGTGGTCATAACGGTTATGACCCGAGTCTATATCGTGTAGAAGGACTTGGGTCATAACCGTTATGACCGGGTGGGTAAAACGGTTATGACCCGAGTCTATATCGTGTACAAGCACTTGCGTCATAACCGTCATGACCGGGTGGTCAAAACGGTTATGACCCGAGTCTATATCGTGTAGAAGCACTTGGGTCATAACCGTTGTGATCTGCTGGTCATAATGGTTATGACCCGAGTATATATCGTTTAGAAGAGCAGCGGTCATAACATTTATGACCACTCGGTCAGGACGGTTATGACCGCTGCTCTTGACCACGCAATATAGTGTTGATGCGGTCATAACCTTTATGACCACTCGGTCAGAAAGGTTATGACCGCTTCACTTGACGACTGAGGTATAGTGTTGATGCGGTCATAACATTTATGACCACTCGGTCAGGACGGTTATGACCGCTGCTCTTGACCACGCAATATAGTGTTGATGCGGTCATAACCTTTATGACCACTCGGTCAGAAAGGTTATGACCGCTTCACTTGACGACTGAGGTATAGTGTTGCTGCGGTCATAACCGTTATGACCACTCGGTCAGAACGGGAATGACCGCTGCTCTTGTCACGAGGTCAGTTTCGTGTCTTTCGACGATTAACGGGTTTTTTAAGATTCTCCGACGTTCACAGGCGTCGGAGCGGTTTATGGAGGGATTTCGTGGTGGTTTCGGGCGTTTTCCGATCGTTTCCCGGCGGTAGCACCTCTTTCTCTCTCTGCATTTCAGTTTCTCTCTCTAAAACACTGTAGATGCTGGTTTGGAAATTTATTTGGGGCATGCGAGGGAGATGAGGGTAAACGGGGAAATTTGCACGCATTAAATGCTACTGGGCCCCACATTGCTTACGTGGCAGTGCTAGAACTGAAGTAAACGAAAAGTGGTGCTGATATTAATATTATTTTATCCACAGATGCTATTTATGAAATTTACCCTTTATTTATATGTCTTTATAACTTTTTTTTTTAATTTTTATTCAAAAAGCATACAATGTGTTTTAAATTTTACGTTTATATACTATCGGATTACGTTTAATATACAAATTATAGTCTTTCTTGGTCAACACTTAGCTTCCGTTTAGATCGTTCGTTGGAATTAAAATTTTTAGTTAGAATTGATTAGTTTTTTAAAAACTAACTATAATTTTTGTTGACTTTTTAGAAAAAGAGATAAAAAATCTAATCGAAAAAGTACAATTTAGTTGTAATTAAACTGAAATAACAAATAAATCATTAATTTTGACCTTAAAATGTCCAAGTTACCTTTAAGAGAAAGACTACTGTTGGGGTTAGACTTCGTCTTCCCATCATATCGTTAGCCATTGACTATTTGTTAAACGAACATCGGACTCCTGAGTCTAACTTACATTTGGGCCGGACCCAAATTCTGAAATTAATATGTTCGATCATGAACAATCATCGTTCGTTTATTGAGCCAGACCCAATTTACAATCTATATTTGCTTCGTTTGTAAATATCATTGTTTACATTCGAACATCGAATCCGTCAAATTGAATATGAACAAACGAACATCGAACAAAAATAAGAAACGGTGATTTGGCAATATCTAAGCCTTATCTCCCAAATATCGTTCGTTGCTCGATCTTTACAACGGGGACATTCCCTATAACTGCCAGGCTCATATTCAAAAGCGATGTGTCAGAATCCAATGCAGAAACTGGCAATCCTATGAATATCAAAACGTAACCGTTGAGCCCACGATCTGTAACTACTTTCATTCTGACAACCGCCATGACAACTGCACACTGACCGTCTTACACGTGTCCCAACAGACAGAGACAACAACCGCTCATCACCTATTTCGAGTCCGTACCTATGATTCTTCCTCTATAAATAAAGGAAGACCCCCTCAGAAAATGATCTTCTTTGATCTTTCCTTCTGATCTGGAATCCTAGATCCTGAATCCAATCCTTCATTTTTTTTGAAAAACCTTACTCTTACACTGCCAAAATACTTTTAGAAATACTGCAATTTATTGTATTGTTCAACAATATTACATACAGTAAACAAATCACACTCACAAAAGACGTAGCATCAATTGGGCGAACCTCTTTACATCTTGGTGTTCATTATTTTACTTTCTGTTCATCTTTCTTAATTATTTGATTGATTATATGCTTTCTGAATTTCATCAACAATTGCCAAGGACCCAATCTACTGTTTATCTTATTTTCTGTTATTAACGTCTGTTAAATTTTTAATTGCGAATTCCCAGCAATTACAACTACAATTATATATTATTTAAATTTTTATACCAAGTTTGTTTTGTTTAAAAAGTATACAATATATTTTAAAATATTATATTTTTGTATTATTATATTATATTAAATACATAAAATCTATATATTTTCTTGGTCAATACTTAATTTTTATACTTAAAATACTCAATATGTGCTTAAATTTAAAATTAAAGTAATCAAAAAAATTCTAATTACCAAACCAGATGAGAGAAATTTAGGGCCCATTTGGGTAACGTTTGAAAATAATATTTTGGAAGTTGAGTTGTAAATATGTGTTAGATTGGAAAACTTTTGAAAAAGTTATATAATATAGAAAATAATACAAAAATTTGAAATATATTTTAAAAAAAAGCAAAATAAATCTTGTTATTCACCTCGTTGTTAGAAGCATTTTGATCTAATAATCATCTCATTCTAATTTAAAATAAGAAAGTTAAGAATTTTTAAAAATTTAAAGCCTCGTTTGGTGAATGAGTTTAAACTTAAATTTTTCATCTCAATTTTTATTTTTTATTTTTAAAAAGTCAACAAAAATAATAATTAGTTTTTAAAAAGTCAACCAACTCAAACTTAAGAATTTCAACTCGAATCATTTCATCAAATAAAGCCTAAATTAAAAAAAAAAGATATAAAATTTTAAATTTTAAATCTATATGATAAAATATCTTACTAAGATGATACTTCAAATAACCCATTAACTTTATAATTTAAATTGAATTTTCTCTGGATGTCGACCTTTATCCCGTAATCCTCTATAATGAAATTCTAGCCCCAAAAAAAAAAAAAAAAAATCCTCTACAAAGAAAGACATGTGGTTGTCTTGGAATCCTAAAGGGTGTTTGGTGAATGAGTTTAGTTTAAGATTTTTAAATTTGAATAGTAATTTTTTAAAAAAGAAAAAAAAAAAAATTTTTTTAAAAAAAGATAAAAATCATAATAAAAAAATATAATTTAATTCAAAATAAACTAACAACTAAACGCACCCTAATTTATCCTAGCTAGTTACTACAGCTAAGCTAATGACCTCAGCTAGTTACCATAGCTAGGTAGGAAAGTAAGGGGTAAATCACAAAAATGTAAAAATAAATAAATAAATTAATTGACTAATTAAAATCCGACGGATCAAGATCAGTTTTACCAACTTCCCGGAGTCTGGTCCCACCACGAAGAAGGAGAAAGTCAGTCAAGTCATCTCTTTGATCTGTATCTGGAACTCACAAAATCCCACCATAGATCCCCATTTCTGATCCCCTCACTTCACTTTCTCTCTCCTCTCCGTCACAGTTGATCGGAAGCGAACAAGCCCACCCACCATGAGAACTCACCTCACTTGATTCCTCCGATCTCACCATCGCCATCATCAATGGCGTTCTCCACGCGCCGAGGTGGTTGGGCCAACTCCCTCCTTCCGTCGACCTCCGTCTCCTCCCCTTCCTCGACCTCCAAATCCAAGTTCTCCAGAAAATCCCGCCGCCGTTTAGCCCTTAGGGATTTCCTCTTCAAGAACTTCTTCGCCATCGGCCTCTCCGTCTCCCTCTTCTTCTTCTTCCTCGTCGTCCTCCGCTACGGCGTCCCTAAGCCGATCGCCTCCTTGAAAAAATCCCGGACATCGGCCCGTTTCCCCAAGCAGCGAAAACCGGGTTACCGGAAGCCCGTTTCGGCTGATGTCGCCGGAGCCGCCGCCGTGGATATCACGACCAAGGGCTTGTACGACAAGATTGAGTTCTTGGATGTGGACGGCGGCGCGTGGAAGCAGGGTTGGAAGGTGACCTATAAAGGAGACGAGTGGGATTCGGAGAAATTGAAGATCTTTGTGGTGCCTCATTCGCATAACGATCCCGGTTGGAAGCTCACCGTCGAGGAATACTATGATAGGCAGTCCAGGCACATTCTCAACACCATTGTTGACACGCTTTCCAAGGTGAAATCTTTTCTGGGTCTTTGCTTTTGACGGTCATTGTTTGTGTTGTAATTCTTAGTTTTTGTTTGGTATGAGAATTTAGTTGGACTTTTTGGACTTCGATTTTTAGGACTCTCGAAGGAAGTTTATATGGGAAGAGATGTCTTATTTGGAGAGATGGTGGAGAGATGCCTCGGATAACAAAAAGGAATCTTTCAGCAATCTGGTGAAGAATGGTCAGCTAGAGATTGTTGG
>CM046376.1:29592912-29621670 GCA_025413485.1 Ficus microcarpa
ACTTTTAAGCACACCTTATCACCTCCCTCCTTTTTTTTTTTTTTTTTTTTTTAAGAATTAGGCCTCGCGTTCGAGTTTAAACTCAAAATTTTCATTTCAGTTTTTATCTTTTTCTGGAAAGTTTGTCTTTTTCTGAAAAAGTTTTTGTCTTTTTAAAAAGTTAACAAAAATTTTCAACTCAAACTCATTCACCAAATGGACCCTTAGCCCCCTTACAAAAATTTGAAAAGTTTTTCCCACCAATTTCACCATTCTAGTACGCTCCCATTATTTAAAAAAGGCCATTTTTCGGGAAAAAAAAAAAGAAAAAAAAAAGAGAAAACTTATAGAAAAATTCACCAACTTCAAAACTAAAATTGCCATGTTATTTTCATCACCTTGACTTGTATCGGGGTGAGAATGTCATTGTTTGATTCTATTTTATTGGGGATATTAATTATTTTTGTCTGTCCAAATTTTGACTGATTTGAACAGAGGAGAAACTTGAGACATTTTAGAAAAGTTTCAGAGAAGAGAATAATATGTTTTAAAATTCAGATTTCTCAAACATTCTGGAGAAGGATCTAATGTATTGGATTTGTTTTTGGGAGAAAAAAAATTATGGAATGGAATTATAAAGAAAGAAAGAAATTCTGAAATTTAAAAAAAAAAAAAAAAAAGAAAGGGTGAACATCGTTTGGCCATATGCCACCTGTCCCCTCCATGCACATCGCTTCCCAAAAGACACTTTGTTATATTATATAACCGTTTTTTCAAGTTATACAAACTGCTCTAAACCGTTAACTTCAATCATTTTTAATTCTCTTCTTTTTCCTTTTTCACATTCAAACTTTCTGAATACAACAGCATATTCTTAGTTCTTTATTCATACCACCCGTGTACATTCTCGAATAATTTTCCCTCAAAATTACAATTATCATGCAATCTTTTACATAAAAAAAAAAAAAAAAAAATCGCAACCAAGAACCTTTGCAAAGCAATTAACAAGGTATGCAAGAGATTAACTTTCCTCTCTCACAGTATTGTCTCAATCTTTATAATTGCATTGTTTCTAGAGAAAATTACAGCAATAACTATCATTTTCCTTCTATTTTCTGCATTCCGATGAGAGTGGAGATACCGCTAAAATCAGTCTGTAATTCATAATTGATGATTGTTTGTTTTAGTAATAGTAATTAACTAATTAGTTTCTTCCTTTTTATTTTATGTTTTCCGATATGAGTAGAATTATCGCCAGAACAAAATCTATAATACATTGATGATTCTTTCTTTTATTTATACTAATTAACTAAGTAGTTTATTCCTTTCTATTTTTTGTAATACGAAAAAGAAATTATCGTTGGATCAAGCCTGTCGTACATGATTGATGATTCTTCGTTTTAGTAACACTAAAGTACTTCCTATTTTATGATGCAGTGTTGATTCTCTGTGAAACTATGGCCAGATTGTGGTGCAAAGAATCTCAAAGACTCAGAAAAGTGGTTGGAAATATTGTGCTTGTTGGGTTAGTGGGAGGCCTAGCAACCATTTTCTTAATCTCTCTCGTTTCCTTTAGCAACTATGTAGACTCAAAATCCGGACCACAAACAGAACCCCTAATGCTCTACTTGGATTCATTTTCCGTGTCAAATTTCAAAGTCCTCAAATCCTCGTTTTCCGCTGAATGGGACGCCGAATTAACCTTCACCAACCGAAATGGCGGCTTGAAAGTCATGCTCAATGGTTTCAAGGTCTTTGTGTTCCACAGAGAGAGTCAAGCTTTGTCATGCGCTACCGTGGGCGGCATGGAAATCGATCCGATGACACGGAAATCGGTGATGATCAAGTTCGATACGCGAAGTTCTTGTGGGTTAGAAAAGCCGGAGAACAAGTACCAGTTTCTCAATGAGTTGAGGGAAGATGTCAAGAGCGGTTTGCTTGGCTTTAGCCTGAGGATGAAGATTCCTGCCTTCTATAGGTTGAGGCTGCTTGGTCTTGGAACGACTGTCGTTTTGACACCTTTTTGCCCTTCTTTGAATGTTGAGTTTGTGGCTGCAAAAGGGGAGGGAAAGATGGTTGGTGGGAGGAATTGCTCCATTCCCTTGCCTAAATAGTTTTATTTGGCTGATTAAATTGTGTAATTAAAATATTAATTTAAACTGAATTGTTTCAATTTTCTAGTACAAGAACAAAGATTACAATGGTTGGTGGATTCTTTCCTTTTCCTTGGTGTCTTACAGTTGTTGGTATGATTTGATACTTTATCTCTTTATGTTGGATGGTTTATTTCCAATCGGTTTATGTATAACACTAGTTTGTATACGTGCAACGTCTTATATACATATTGTAGTAATTAATATTATAGATTTTATAATTAATATTGATCGATAAAACTATCAAATATCTTTAGTTTAGTACATGTGTACGGATCTAAAGTTAAGAAAAATAATAATTAATATTTTTTGTAGTGAGTTTTTTAAAAAATAGCAGTTCTAAATATGTCATAATCTAGTCGTAGAAAAGCAAAACAACATCTGCAACATTTTTGGTAAAAAACATCAATTTCCTTTAATTCTTCACACACACATGTTTTAAGGTCTTCTCTGTACTTGTGTGTGTGAGAGAATTATATCCTCAAAGATGTTTGTGTCGGTGTATTTTTGCCTTGGAAAGGGAAACAAATAATTATATACATATATAGAGAGAGTGAGAAAGCAATGCGTACTGATTATTTAAGTGAGGGATTGCACGGAGAAGTCTAATTTCTTATAAACATACAAATTTCACAAACAAAAATACGATTCTCCCACAGTTGTTTTGAATGATTGAAAACTGAACAACATACAAACACACATAAAAGTGTTGTTTAATATAAAAATTAAGGAGTTGTCTTGAACAGTTGCATCTGAAAGATAAATAGATTGTGAATGATTAAAACCTTTTATAAATTAGAGTTGCCTTAAACATTTGCAATTCAAAGATGAATAGATTGTGAATGATTAAAACATTTCATAAAACAGAGTTGTCTTGAATATTGCAACCGAAATATGAATATATTGTGAATGATTAAAACATTTCATAAAATAGACACATTTTAATGAGAAGTTGCAATAATAAAATATGATACAATACATATATTAGAGCATTTAGATTGTCTTGAACAGTTGCAACTGAAAGATGAATATATTGTAAGTGATTAAAACCTTTCATAAAACAGAGTTACCTTGAACTGTTACAACCAGAAGATGAATAAATTTTGAATGATTAAAATATTTCATAAAATAGACTTATTTTAGTGAGAAGTTGCAATAATAAAACATGATACAATATATATGATAGAGCGTTTAATTAAACTTATAGACACTATTTTGAACGACCTAAAATGAGTAGGACATGTCACAACCCGCTCTTTTAATATTGTTAGGATATTACGGAAATCAATCTGCATTCCTTTTCACAATCTTCATATATTGGGAAAATCATGATTTTTTTTAATGGAAAATCATCCTTCATCACCGTCCTAAATTACTCAGTACTAATCTAATCCGGCGGATAGGTTTAAATTAAACGAATTCACCAATTTAACTAGTACTCCTGTAATTGCTTGATATATATACTCAAAGTTTCATATCTTATATTTTCATAAAAGGATACTATATTTTTTTTATACGTTAATATACCAATTAGTTAATTATTCTAATGAGTGACATATGTTCAATATTGTATTAATAATTTTAAATAATATCATGTTATTCATAATTTTATATAAATTTATATATAAATCAACTAATTCTTAAATCATTTGAGTTACAAGTCTACATGATATATTTTCTATATATATTGACATAAATTTATATAAAGTAAAATTTTACGAGAAAGGCTATGAATAGCACGTCACAGCATATTTATGGTAATTTCTGTTAGAGATAATTCCATTAATAACAAATGCAGCCCATATTTTTTCACAAACAATGGTAACTAATTATATTAATTTGTTAAAAGCAATCAAATCTCCCCCTTTTTTATTTTTTATTTTTATTTTTTGTCCGGCTTGTGTTTGTCTTTAGTAAACATTCCTATTACTCATTCCACCAACTACTTCCAAGCCAATATAGAGTAATACTTCCAAGAAGAAGACTTTGCCGTCGCACAAAACACTCCAAATCACATTGTAATTTCCACAAAGAGTACTTAAATTTTCTTAGTAAGATCCGTTCCAACATTCCGGAATATGCATGAACATATACCAAAGGGAAGACTTAGCCTCCGTTGAGAACACGGTTTGACACGAAAGTTTTAGGTCAAAATTGATTGATTTTTCAAAAATTAACTATAATTTATGTTGATTTTTTGTTTAAATTTTTGTTGACTTTTCAGAAAGATATAAAAATTAAGATGAAAAACTTCACATGCATTTAGTGTAAGGGTTTGGATTGTACAATTTGAGTTTCAATTGAATTGTACATTTGGTGTAACATTTGAATTACTAGAGTTAAAAAATGTAAAAATTTAAAATGTGTTTGAAAAAAAAAAATCAATATAGAGTTTTTTCATTCGTCTCAAAATTCTATGCATT
Organism: Ficus microcarpa; assembly: GCA_025413485.1. Lineage (NCBI taxonomy): Eukaryota > Viridiplantae > Streptophyta > Magnoliopsida > Rosales > Moraceae > Ficus > Ficus microcarpa. The sequence goes on from CM046376.1 coordinate 29,597,468, forward strand.
TTAATTAAAAAAAATATCACATTTAGATTTGTTTATGAAAAGTTATGGACTTTTAAAGTTTAAGTTAGAAAACTATAAATAATAACTATGAATAGTAAAACTAAAGGGAAAAAAAATTTGGATTATAATTTTAAGATCTAACTTAAATTCACACCTGCAATCTAAATACATTATTAACTTGTATATGTACACTATCTTCTCTGTCTTTGACAGATATATCCCAATTTTTGTTTGCTTAACATAGAAACTCAACGATGCCACTTTCACCCCAAAAAAAAAAAAAAAAGAAACCTCCAACGATGCCCGCCATTCACTCTTAACGCGTTTTGGAAATCAAACATTTCAAAGAAAAAGCCTAATTTTGCACATTCCCTTTCTCTTCATTTTTCTCAATCTCTTTGACAAAAATCCCATTCCAAAATCTCTCTCTCTCTCCTCCCACAAATCTCTCTCCCTTGAGATTCTTGTGAGAGGGACAGAAAACAACTTGACACCCTTATTTCGATCATGCCTCGTTCGTCTTCCTCGTCCTCTTCATCTTCCGATGACCAATCGAAAAAAGAACCCGCCCGATCCTTGGACACAACAAACCCACATCATAACCCCGCAACTACAACAACGACAACAACAACAACCGACGGAACAACAACGACAAATTATTCGGCTGGTGAGGCCCCTAACCCACCGATAGGGTACCCACCAGCAATAGGGTACCCGCCACCCTACCAACCCTACCCTCCTAATGGAAACCACCCTTACAATCCCTACACTCAACCTCCACCACCCCATTACTACGCCTACCCACCAGCCGACGCCGCCACCTCCACCGCCACCCCCACGTCCGGTGTCGGTACCGGCTCCGCCTTCGTACGTGGCTTTCTAGCAATGCTGATAACCCTAATCATCATAACATGCGTCACAAGCATCATAACATGGCTCGTCCTACGCCCCGAAATCCCCGTTTTCCACGTGGACAAGCTCGCCGTCTCCGGTCTGAACCTCACGAGCCCCGAGTTCTCGGCGAAATGGAACGCAACCGTCGTCGTGGAGAACCCGAACCGCAAGCTGAAGATCTACTTGGACCAAGTGGAGGTTTTTGTTTATTACAAAGAGAACTTCTTGTCCTCGTCGCCGGTGGATCCGATGTTCTTGGAGACAAGAAGCCGCAACGCGATGGCGATGACGATGGCGGCGAACAACACGGAGCAGCACACGGTGGGGCGGTGGGTGGTGGATGAGATGGGCAAGGAGAGGAGCGGCGGAGCGGTGAGCTTCAACGTGAGGATGTTAGTGTTGGCCACGTTCAAGTCCGGCGCGTGGTGGACGAGACATGCCTCCATGAAGGTGTTTTGTGAGGATTTGAAGATTAATTTTGTTGGGAGCGAGATTAATGGAGTTTTGGATGTTAATAATGGTGGTGCCAAGCCTAAAGAGTGTGTCGTTTATTATGATTGAGAGAAATGGAAATGGACATAGAAATTTCTTTTCTTTTTTTTAATTTTTTTTTCTTTTAGGGATATTAATTTATATCATTTTTTTTATAATTGCTATAGAAAATGTTGCGGACCGATGGAGATGAGTGAAAGGGCAGTTGCATTGTTTTGTTTTTTGCCTTGGAAATTCATCCTTGAAGCTTTTGGTTGTATAATTTTTTACACACATAATTTTTCTCTAAATTGGTTGGATGATCGGCATTTTTTGGTTTTTCAAATTGAGCGAAATTCAAAGCAAATAATATATCCTAGCAGTAGTGAATATTTGGACGTATTAAGTTTTTATCAAATTTGTGATGTATAAATAATCATATTTTATCACAAAATATAGAGTTCAAATTCCCTCGTTCTCAAATTCAAAAAAGAAAAGATAGAACAAACCCACATACCTTATGTAAGAATTTATCCACATACCTCATCTTAAGAACTGATTCTAATAACGTTCGTATTTATGAATATATTAAAAACCATTATATTATGCATATATATTAGCTAATGGCTAATGGCTATCACCTATTTTAAATGTACTGTCTTGTTTCATGTATTAAAAAATGTATAGTCTTCAGTGGCAAAAACCCTAACTCAATAGTAAGCGGTTTCGCTCCGATCTTCAACTACATCAATTTATATGCCTGAACGTCTGTTGTATCATGCCGAAATAATATATATTATAGGAGATTTAACTATCTGGCAAATCCCTACTATTAATAGTAGCAAATCTGGTCTGACTCAATTGTTGTCGTTGTCGTTTTTTTTTTTTTATTTTTTTATTTTCTGTTTCTGATGATTAATATTCTGGAGGATCATCTGTATTATACTATGCACGTGGTGTTGGCACTAAGAGCAAGCGCAAAACACGATTGTGTGGAAGTGATTCTGCGAATGCCGCAACTTTTTCATCTTTATATTTTGCAATAATTCTTTTGGAGAATTAGAAATGCCCCTTAAAGAGGGAATTAAGATTTATAGTCTTATATAAATATTAAAAACTCTTGGATAAATAATCCTCCTCCTTTTTCCCTTTAAATTAAATCAAATGGGACTTAATTTTATAAAGAGATTGAAAATGGTTACCATATATATTCTCTTGGGGTCAACAAAAAAACTCGTACCCGATTAACCCATCTAAGCTTGCCTAATTTAACACGATATAACCCAACCCACCCACCCAATCCGAGTTTCATTGGATATATTCAGATTCAAATTTAATAATCATGTTTTTTATATTTTTTAAAATATATTTTAACAATGTAATAATTAGCTTCTGCTATGATTTATGAAATATATATATATATATAATTTCATTATTGATCTTTTATTTTCCTACTTCCTTTATTGTAATTCTTAAGAAAATTGAACTAGATTTGATATGTCATGACTCAATATGAAAAATATGTAATGAATTTTATTTTTTCCCTTACATTTCTTATATTTTGGAATTGGATCATTAAGCTTAAGTTTTTCCCGTCCAACCTACCCAATCCAACCCAACTTTAATTGGTGGTTTGATTATGAACTTTGGTGGGTTAAAATGTTTCCAGCCCACCCAAATTTGGAGTGAAATAAATTCACCCAACCTACCCCTATATTCACCTCTAATTTCCTCGATTTCTCCCATTTCTCTGGTTTTCTTTTTGAGAAAATTACCTAAATAATCCCTTTTTTTTTTTTTTAATTTATAGATCAACAAGACACAAACTCCACATTCTTGACCAATATGACAGAAATTTTAACTAATTTTAGTTTAATTTTATGTCATATTAATTCAATGTTTATTATTGATACAATAATATTTAAATTTGTGTTATTCGAGTGCTTTTTCCTTTCTTTTTTTTTTTCTTTGTTTTTTCTCCCTTGATGTTGCAGTGCCTCTTGCTTGGTTCATTCTATCAGATGGGCTCTTTCTTTAGCCCAAGCTAATAAAATTGGGCGGACCAGTCTAGCCCAAATGTTATGTCGTTTTGTTTGATTTTGTCACATCCTATTGGGCTTAGGTCCCCAGTAAGCTGTGAATTTTAGGCCCATTCGTCGGACTTAATAGTGTCCGAAATTTATTTTGACTTTTCGTAAAGAAACTGCATGTGAAAATTTACAATTATATATGTGATTCTATAAAACTAGTGTCACACACAGAATATATTATAGTTTCTTAAAAAATGTATGTTTAAAAAAATTTGATTGTATGTCAATCAATATTGACAATTTAACAAACCATATTTTAGTCATGCGTTGGATTTAAACTCAAAAGTGGTCCCCTTTTTTTTTTTTTTTTGGCCCTTTCTTTTGCTAATTTGCAGAGACGTGGTCCAAAGCGAAAGATAAAAGCCAAAACCAGACATTTTCGCTAGCACTAAAAAATATTATATAAAAAACAAACCATGGTTAATCTTATCCACCATTGTTGCATAATGTTGGTGAGGAGCATTAAAAATAATATGTTAATTAGGACCGACAAGACTAATTGCACTGATATGAAACAATTACTAGAGGGACCAATACTGCCTGCGGAATTCAATATAGAGCTATCGCACATATTGATAGGATTCCCCATACACACACGACAGAATTATTGAGGACCATTGGTGTAAGATATCTCCAATTGGGTTTGATTAAGACATCATTGGACGTTCTGCACACGTATATATATATATATATATAAGTATGTATATGAAGTCTTCATATATATATATATATATATAGAGAGAGAGAGAGAGAGATGCTGTCCTTGTACTCAAAAGCCATATTTGAAGCAATAATTTCTAATATGAAAAACGTGACGCGTGTATGCTTTAACCAGTAATTAATAAGACTACATGATTAATATTATATATATATTATATATTTTATTATTTTTGTATGTAAATGAGAAATCTTGTGGTAGGTGATTTATATTGAATATCAGGTACTACCATACTGTGCTGTATATATATATATATATATGCATTTGTAATGTCCCAGTTGACACTGAAATATAATGGATATTCATAGACATGTACGTAAACAGTAATTTGGTCAGAAATATGAGGGTGAAATAAATGTGCTGCTGCTAGTTTTCGCCAATTATTAACTCAAACAGGGAAGCTTTGAAGCATTGTTGTGACATGTGATGCTATAATATTTATATATTTGTATATATATAACTACGATCCCACGAGGGCGGCTTGACTTAGTGACATTTTCTCCCTACTTTTGAACCAGTCCAAATAATGTCCAAATAATAAGGGGTAGTTTGGAAGCAAGGGGGTGTTTTAGTTTAAGATTTTTAAGTTTCAATAGTAATTTTTTAGAAAAGAAAAAAAAAATTTCAGAAAAAGACAAAAATCATGATGAAAAAATTACAATTTAGTTTAAAATAAAAGGAAAACTAAACATGCCCTAAGTTTAGTTTAAACTAAACTGTACTTTTTTCATCATTGTTTTTGTCTTTTTCTGAAAAAGTTTTTTTTTTTCTGAAAAAGTTTTTTGTTTTTCTAAAAAATTACTATTGAAACTTAAAAATTTTAAACTAAACTTATTCACCAAACACCCCCTAAATAAACGTTACATCTATAAGCTCTCATGTCTCAGGGTCCACATAAGTAGGGATTTTTTATATAGATAGTGTAAGGTGTTTGCTCTTATTTATTTAAAAGAAATAAAAACATTCTCCCGTTTCGAATATGAGAGTTCTTACTTTAAATCTTTCATTTTCATTATTAAGCTAGTTCCATCAAACATAAGAATTACATACATATATATATATATATATATATAGAACCGACACTTTCACAAGACTACTTTAGAAGTCCCTAGTCCATTATTTTGATGTATTCTCGATTCAAGCTGTACGTACAATTCATGTTTGGTTCCTTTCAGCAATGCCTTTATTAATGACGATAAGATGTTCTAAATACAAATAAGTTTTTAGAGGAAAGTCACATCGAACATTAAAACTAGTTGTTTCTTTGCCATTTAATCTTATTATGATTGTCAAATTTTTATGTTATATATATCTCATGAGTTTCGGTGTATCTATAAAACCGGTAATGATTGATCAAAAAAGAGTGAAAATGCGATACGTAATACCACTATAAATATACTTTTTTTTTATTTTTATTTTTTTGTCATGTAGAGAAAAATGAACCGAAACTAAAGCCATATATATGTGTATATATACCTCAATTATTAATTAATTTGGTAATGTTGAAGTTGAATTTTGATACCTTGTAGATGAGACGTCTTTATCATTTCCGCTATAGCTTGGAGATTCGGCAATTATCATTATCTAACTTTGTTGCAACTTCTTGTTTTTCATCACTTTTTGTTTGATTAGCTACAATATATGGTCACAGCCAATGGATACATCCAAATGATTCTAGGCCTCCCTATTTCACACCACTAGTTGCTTAACTTTCTATGACAAAAAGGTTTAAAAGGCTCTCACTTCCATTTAGAAGAGCTAATTAAACTAAACCAATCTCACCCTCTTTTTTGGCACTAAATAAAAGGGAATAGATCGTGTAGTCATTCTCCACACTCGACGTAAAAAATCTACAGGATCACAAATACAACAAAAATATGATCTATTCATGATCTCGTTAACTATCTCCAGTGATTAATAATATACGTCAATCAAATAATCTCATTATTTTAGAAAATTAAAAATTGATACAATAGTATCAAATTTCTGACCGAAAAAAGAGAATCGTGAAACAATCGTCCGTTATCGTTATATTATCATCATCGAGAATAGTATTTTGGGGCGTGTAAAGCAAGGAATAACATTTGGATACCCAAATATCCCTCCCCTTCTCTTCCATGGCTCTCTTTTGATTGAGTTTGGAATATTTTGCCCCATGGCAAACAAAACCAAATGCTCCACCAACCAAGGTCCTCTGCCCCACACCTTTATTCCTTTGCATTTCCCACTTTTCGTTTTTGTCTCTTTCACTGGCCATTAGCTCCATGAGATAAGCTTGACCACAATGCAACCAAAAGCGCGTGTAATATACACCAAATTCCCACTGGTTGCACGTTGCCACAAATATTACCCTTATCCTTCCATGGTTGGTGTGTCTTCTACGCACTCAAAATGGGTCTGTGTTTTTTTTTTTTTTTCTTTTTTTTTTATATGTTAAAAAAATCATTTCACTTTAACCTGAAATAAAAAATTTTTAGACTTTTAAAGTTTGAGTTTTTGAAAAAAAAAAAAAAAGATATATAAAGAGTGAAATTCGTTTACTTTTAAAGAAAAATACAAAAAAAAAAAAAAATTTGGAAAATTTACCAAAACGACTCTATTATCTATTTTTAAGTATCAATTTATGTGACGGAAAATTATTATGTTTTTATTGATAAAAAAAAATAACTGTGACATTTTTTTTTAACATCTACTAGCAAAACGACAACTTAGGATACTTCTGAGAGGGCTTCGAGAGAAGAATGAGTAGGAGTCAGCAAGTTCGAAGAAGATCTCCCAGGGACTTGGTGAGTGCAAGCATGGGGATAAGTATCAACATATGTGTCAGTGCGAGTGCAGAAAAATCAGTCACTGTAGGATCTACCAAACATGGGTCGGCCTTTAGAAATCTCGAATACTGTGAATATTTGGTGGAGGCTTATCATTTCTTTTTGCTTCCCGAGAAAATTCTCAACAGAGTTCACAGAACCCACCAATGTACTTTTTAGTAAAACCGTTTTTACAGTTGGTTTCCCTTGGGAGAATGTGTTCATATCTGCCGACTGTCATTTTTCTTTTGTTTTATACTTGTATTTTTTTAATTTATTTTGTAAGAAATTAACTTGCTTGCACATGTAATTTTAGATATTTATATAACATATATTTATTTATATTTCTTTGTCTTTGCACAAAAGTTGTCAAAATTGAATGGATCTAACATCAAGAAAAAACATAAGGCCTGTCTCAGTCATCGGTTTGGAAATCACATCCATTGACACTCAATTACTTTAAGAAATTTTTTTCTTTTCTTTTTTTTCTTTTTATTTTTATTTTATAATTTTTTTTAATGTTCCAAAAAGTTGTTTGAATTTTCTTCCCCTTCTATAGTACTACGACACTACAACTGTTCTTGAACATTAATCATTGGACACTATTATTGATATTGTCTTTTAAATATGATAATTTTCAGGAGAATAAATTAATGCTTAAAATATGCTTAAAATTATTAAATATTAGATCAAATAGACCATCAGTCACTGGTTGCAATTTAATTTTAAGATTATTCAACTCTAATGGATTAAATTAAGAAATAGTGAAGAAAATGAGATGTGGCCCCTATTTAATTAAAGGGACAGCGAAATAAAATGGACATTTATATATTTCAAAAGAAATTGTTTTTTTTTTTTAATTTTTTATTGTCTACTATTCTACATGGTGTTAATTAATCGATCCTTACTTCAAATGGGTAAGTACAACAGTGACCAATAATAATAATAATAATTTTTTTTTTTTGGGGTTCTACTTTGTTAGATTTACTATTCCTAGATAGCGACCGAGTTTAAGATTTGTGTTTATAGCTAATTGATTAATTAAACGCCAAAAATAAATAAATTATGGCATCAAGGGTTCCAGGGGTACGTTTTAAAAAAATGTTTATGTCATCTCATCTCCAATTTTTTTTTTTTTTGTTCTACGTTAGAAATCACAAGACTCACCAATAAAAAAGGAAAATTCTCGACTTAATTCTACTCAAAAGATGACCTAAGTTTCACTCCCACAATCATCCCAACACCGCATAATCCATTAAGTGAGCAGGGACATGAAAAGGAGGTTTTGTAATATTGAACCTTAAGCAGTAAACCCATTTTGTAAGAAGAAGAAAAGATATTTCGATCGTTACAATATTATATTCATTCTTGTTTAATTAAAACTTAGGGTGCAATGATTTATTTTAAGAAATGACTCCTCCAACGAAATACGTTTGATTCAAACCATTAAAAAAAAAAAAAACGAATTAGGTAATTTAAGTTTTCAAATGGAAGTAAATTAGTACACCAAACGATGGTAGTCATTTCTCCAATCTGATCAAGTTGTTACATCTAACTATGAATGATGAAACAATGACCAAACCATATGTAGAGCTTCTATTTAATTTGGTAACGTCATTTCATGGTCGAATATATATATACATGTATTTATATTTATATTTGTGTATATATATTTGGTGCTGAGTGGATAACAACTTTAACAGAAGGGATAAGTTCAAATGCTTTATACTATATATGAGTAGCAAGTTAGCGTGATTTAATTTGGGAGTAATTGATTTCAATTTTAATTACTTAAAAAAGCGGTACAACAGTATAGATGAGAAAGGGGACAACAAAATCGTATCACATGAGCGTTTAAGATTTATATATAATTTTCAAACAAATTACATTTGTTGGATATTGATTGAATTAGGACTCTCTTAGCTGACGTGAATTGTGGTAAATAAAACAAGAGGAAAGCATCTGAATGACACAAATTAAAAGACCATTGCACTAATATGATATAAAAAATTAATAGTAAACTAATATGACACAAAATTAAACTAAAATTAATTAAAATTTGTATCATATTGGTAAAAATGGGGAATTTGTATCATATTGATCACTAGCTTGAAAAATGTTATTATTTAGATAATTTTCTCATAAAAACAATCATTTACTCATGTTTGGTATTGTTATTTGTTGGATTATCCCCCCCCCCCCCCCCCTCTCTTTATAACACAAATATTGATATGTAATGTTATGGGAGTCAATTTGGTCCATCTTTTGTACTTCTCTCAAGGTGTCTGGGAAATTCTCAATTATGGAAGTCTTAAAAAGAGAGAGAGAGAGACAAGGTGCGTACTAGCAATTTGCTTCCATTATAAGTGCTAGAAAAGGGAAATATATAAGAACAAGAAATGGGAAATAGAGAAAAACAATGGTAGGAGAAATTCACATAATAATAGTAGAATAATATATCCCTTTTAACTATCAAATTCTATTTTAATAAAGAGATCATGTTTCATTTGAAACCCCATTCTAAACCTATTTTCAAACTCTTTTCTACAATATCTTCTCTTACAAAAATTTAAATTTACTGTTTGAATTGTAAACAGATACCCATTATCCAAACGGGCCCAACTATGAAAAAAAGTACGACAATAATAAACTATCTAATCCCAAATTTTTTATATAAATTTATACGACAGTGAATTGTCATATTTCGCTCTCAGATGTAATCTTTCATTATTAAGATGTTAATTTTTAAAATATTATTAATAAAAAACGACAACTGCGTAAAAGAAATAATATTCGTTAAAAGTAATAATAATAACAACTCGTGACAGCTAGTGTTTGAGTAGCAAGCTTTAAAGCTACTTAATTTATTTTGCCAAAAGGATACTTTGTTGCTTCTTTTACAAGATGATGTTATTATATAATATGAAATGAATATGTGGTTGGAAGAGAAAACTTCACATAAGGAGGGGCGCTATTATTGCCATTTTGACAGAGTGGGGAAAAAGATGAAGAAAGAGTACAATTGTTGTAAGTTAGGAATTGGTTGTTGGCCCGAGCTGACCCGCATTTTTATTGGGAAGACTTGGAGCGGATATGGACACTTTACTTTGCATGTGAAGCGTACACGTCATTCTCGTAGTTTTTTATCTTCTTCTTCTTCTTCTTCTTCTTTTTTTTTTTTTTTTGGGTCTTTTATTTTACTTTATTATGTTTATTTATTCTAGTGTGAAATATTGAAACAATCTTGTGATTCACATTTCATGTTCAAATATTTCATTGCATGTGCCTTTTCCACTCAATCTTACCTACATTTCTTCGTCTCTAGTCAACAGTCTACACTCTCTTTTGCTTGCCTAAGAGGTACCAACTACAAGCAAAAAAATAATAATAACAAAAAAAAAAAAAAAAACCAATGAAACAATTTTTTTGGTCTTTTTTTTATTTATTTTTTCTTTTACAAAAGGAGATTATTAATGTCAATTATCGACCCCTACTATTCTTGTTGTCCTTATAAAAATTATCGAGACCTACCTATGAAACGAAAATAACCTGACTTAATTCTCAATTGATGAGCAAATTCACATACAAACCATTATGAGTCCAATACCGCATAATACATCAGTCGGACAAATAATTCTATGTTGGAGCTCTTTAAACATTTCAAATCTGCCTTTCTTAACAAGGCCTAATTTATCACTTTCTTTTTGTCTTTTTTTTTTTTTTTTATATATATCACTTTCTTCTAACACATCTCTTCTTTTTTAATGGATTCTTTAAATATTATCTCCCCCTTTAGCTGGGACTTGAGAGCTTTGTCAAAATATAAAGAAAAACTTAGTGTTGGAACTAAGAACAAATCTTTTTGAAAAAGGAAAAAGTGTGGCTTGCACTAAATTTACATTAGGACTTATTAAACTTCTTAACTTAAAATTAATCTGATTTTGGGTTAAACACTAGTACTACCTAATTAAGTTAAAATAAAATTTTTAGTCCTTCAAAAAAAAAACCAACAACAACAACAACAAACAAACAAATTGGGGAACACTTACTTCTGTGTTATTCTCTATGTATTCCTTTTCTTTTCTTCCACTACATGAAAAATCATTGCATGATCTTCCGTACTCCAACTGTTCAATGAATTGGTCTGCAAAATCCATTACCCATATCAATCTCTCTCTCTCTCTCTCTCTCTCTCTCTCTCTTCTAGCTTAAAATAAAGTCTCTCCCTCTCTCTCTCTCTATCTGGTAGCTTAAAATAAAGTGGAAAAAATAAAGAAAAAGATTGAAAGTAAAGTTTCAGTTTTTCCCTTGGAGAACAAGATTATACACTTTTTTTATGCCTTTATTCGAAAGAAAAAAAAAGAGAGAAACGGCACTGATTTTTTAATCTAGCAAAAATTTAGCCTTTTTGGCCCTTTTAAAAAAAAAAAAAAAAAAAGAAATTTATGAAAAAAAATATTTATTTTAGTGATTTTTAGATACGTATTATCTGCATGTATTCAATAATCCAAACATGAATACATTTTTATTCCATGAATAATTGGTATCCATATGGATTCTTTTATTTATTTTATTTATTATTATTATTATTTATTATTTTTTTTTTTTGCCCACTTCTTTACATCAAACTAGGGTCTAGCTGTTAGGAAGTGTATTCTTGAACCTCGTCTAAAAAGTCGGCTGGGAAAGGCAGGAACCTTCCATCTCATAAAAGGTGGCCCAAGTAGTTCCATAGGAAAACGTGTCATATGATTAATTTTGTTCAAGCAATCCAACGGTGATTAGGCACTTGTACTTTTTGGTATTTTTACCCCCTTCCCCTTTTCATGTTTCCCTTTCTTCTTCGTCTTAAAATTGATACATTGGCGTGGTCGGTGGTTGCAAATATTATTTAATTGTAATTTTATGTTTGATTTCTTCATCATAAAATATAGAGTACGAATTCTCCTAATTTGAAGTTAAAAAAAAAAAAATTTGTTACGTTGACATGAAGTAACAAAAAAAAAAAACCTAAAATTTCCTTTCAAAAAAGACTTGAAAGATTGGCCCACATAAAGCCATCAATCTTTTCATTTCCCTCATCAAAATTGATGTCACAGCCAATACTGAAAACCTTATTCAAAAAAAAAAAAAGATTTTGTTTAATTAATTTTTTTTTCCCTTTTTGTCTAGATAAGTTTGATTTAAACAAAAAGAGGAAAGCAACATTAATTAATTGACGAAAGAGAGCACAATTGAAGGTTAAATAATTCACATCATTAATCTATCCTCGGTTAAATTATTGTGGCAAATAATTTTTATCTTGAAAGTACTCGACTTTCTGAAAATATTATAAAATTACTAGAGCTTATTGAAATGGGACATTAACAGTGAATGACAGCCTAGCTAATATTCTTACGTGCCCTTGACAACCTCATATTGTTTACACACATTGTCATGACCATACTAACCTTGAGCTACCGCATTACTCGGATCTAAGTACTTGAGCAATTAAATTAAGTAAAATTAGAACAAAAAGATTTTATTTTTTTCCCCCCACTTATGATAGAAGAGACGAGAAGAGAAATTATCAGGAATTCATTGAAAGACTTAAGATTATAGATTTGATCAGCGTGTCGGAATTCTGAATTATAAATAAATTAAGGTATAAGTCTAAAAAATATGTAAAAATTGAGATTTACCACTTAATTTTCTCAAGATATAAAGAGATAGACTTTAAAGAGATAGACATAGAAAGGACGTGAACCAATCGTTAGAGGCCATATTGGGGACGGACAACTAGCTACTAAGTGGCCACACACATGCCATGTTTAACCAATTTTGGGAGAAAACGACAGTTTAACCCCCCGAATTTCACGTTAGGGATATATGGGCAAGTTTCGGCATAGTAGAAGTAGATGCCTCTTTGCGGTAAAAACCCATTTTAATGATAATTAAATCTACTAATGTTCTTATTATAAGATGAAGTTAGAGACAAGTCTTGTCAAATAGAGACGTCTTTGTTTTCTAGCCTCAACGTCTTTAGTTTCTTTGGTCTATTTATTTTAACTCTTGCATTTTTATTTTATTTTTATAATGAGTTTGGTAGTTGTTGGATAATAATTATCAAAATCAAACACACACACACCACACATACATATATGTATGTTTAACCTTTTTGATTAATTTGGCTTAAAGTTGAAGCTGCTTAGTCTTGGGGGTGTTTGGTGAATGAGTTTGAATTAACATTTTTAAGTTTCAATAGTAATTTTTGTTAGTTTTTCAAAAAAGACAAAAAATTTTTTAGAAAAGACAAAAAAACTTCTTCAGAAAAAGATAAAAACTGAGATAAAAAAATACAGTTTAGTTTAAAATAAGATGAAATATCAAACATCACCCAAATGTAGCCTAATCATGTAAAATGGAGTACTCTCGCCACTATCATTGCTACTTCCTAACAAACCACTAGCACCTAACAAATTAAATAGAAAACACAATTTTGCTTAAAAATTATACCCAATTAATTACAATTTTACCGTCGCACCACAGAATACAAGTGTCTAGAAATTATTAGTAAAATTTGTTTTCTCATTTTTCTTTCTGAGTTTAAAGTGAGAGATTTAAACTCTACATCTTATTTTATTGACGGATCACTAAATTAAATCTTACACTTCATTTATAAATTGTTTAGATTCTCTAATATGTCATCCTAAATTACTAATAAAAAAGGACAACATATATATTTATTTATTTATTTATTTAAACTCTAATAATCACAGAACATGGTGAATTTTGTAATTCCCAATTTCCACCATTGAAATGTGATCATAAATATACACATGTATTATTAAAAAAAAAAAAAAAATGAAAACCAGTAAAATTTTTATTTTATAAAAACCCCCCCAAGAGGGATTCACTACACTTCCGTCGCACGCCACGGTCAATTTCTCCCAAAAGCAGAGAGAGTCTCTCCCCACTCTCTCTCTCTCTCTCTCTCTCTCTTCTTCTTCTTCTTCTTCTTCTTTCTCTGTCTCTCTTCTTCTTCTTCTTCTTCTTCTTCTTCTTCTTCACCTCCTCTTTCTCACTCCTCACTACGTAGAAGAGAAACAACCAGTACAATTCACACAACACAGAACACAAACACACAAAATCAAGCTCAAAAATGACGTCCAAGGACTGCGGAAACCACGGCAAGTGCAGGCGAAAGATCTTCAGGCGGATTTTCGCCGGTCTCTTGATCTTCTTGTTCATAGTTCTCCTCACCATCTTGATCGTCTGGGCGGTCCTTCAGCCCTCAAAGCCCCGCTTCGTCCTCCAAGACGTCACCGTCTACGCCTTCAACGCCTCCGTCCCAAACTTCCTCACCTCCAACTTCCAAGTCACACTCTCCTCCCGAAACCCCAACGACAAGATCGGAATCTACTACGACCGCCTCGACGTCTTCGCCGTCTACCGCGACCAGCAAATCACGTACCGGACCAGAATCCCGCCGACCTACCAGGGCCACAAGGACATCAACGTCTGGTCGCCGTTTGTCTACGGCAACGACGTCTCCATCGCGCCCTTTAACTCCGCCATCCTTATGCAGGACCAGGCTAACGGCGTCGTCATGATCACGTTCAAGGCCGACGGCAGAGTCCGGTTTAAAGTGGGCACCTTCATCTCCGGCCGTTATCATCTCTACGTCAAGTGCAACGCCTTCATCAACCTCGGGAATCCCAACACCGGTATCATCGTCGGTCATAACGCCGTTAAGTACCAGCTCGTTCAGAGGTGCAGCGTCAACGTTTGATGTGATATTCGCGCCGGTGGTTGCTCCGCTACTTAACGCCGTTAGTTTCTTTTTTCTTTTTTCACTTTTTCTTTTTTTAATTACTTATGTGTTAAGTTTGACGATCTGTTTGTATTGGGGTACTGCTCTCTACGTGTACGACGTTGAATTGTACATTTTGCTAGAAAAAAAAAAAAAAAAAGAGCCGTATAGCAAAATTGCAATCCCTTGATGAAAAAAAAATTTTTAAATAAAAAGAAGAGAAGAGAAATTGTAGAATAAATTATGAAAATTGTGCAAATTTAGTATTTTGGAATTTGGATAGATGATTATAAACAACTTTTTTGTGTGCCTATAACTAGTGGTGGTTCTGATGTCATTTTCTTTCAGCTCTCAGATGACATATTTTTTCTATTTTTTTTTTTGCTTACTTTCGGTTCACTCATTTTCTCTCTCTCTCTCTCTTATCTCTCTATTCTGTTTTTTTTTTTTTTTTTTCTCTTTCCAAAAGCTCAATTAAGAAATATATGATACAATATGGGGCAATGGTGGGTGTGTCCAGAGAACTAAACGAGTTACAACCGACACCGAATTTGGTCACATACGATGAACCGTAAAGAATTGAAAATTCAAGTTTATTTGTTTTTTCTTTTTTTAATCGGAATAAGAGGATTCGAACTCTATACTTTAAATGTTAATGATTGATGTGCGAATTTACCGATTAAATTATGACGGCAATGGCAAATGAGATTCAACTTCTTGGTCAATTAAATAGTAAAAGTCTCTAAAAATACTCCAAAAATTAAAAATAAAAAAATAAAAAAAAAAAGGCTTCACAGTTGATAAACTGGGACGAAATGGTGTTCCTAAGGGCGGTCCCATATGAGAAGGCGGTGAACGGTGGGCTGTCAAAAGGGTTGAGAAAAGGTCCATCTTTCTACCTAATTTTAAGGCACTGAATATTTCCACATTCTAATAATAAATAAATAAAATAAATAAAAACAAATAGATGTAGATATAACTAGAAAAGGGATATTAAATAAAATAGGGGAAATTATTGGGGGCTTTGGGTTATCTTCCACATGGCTTAGTGGTGGTGGTCCATTTCAACACTCTTCCCTCTAACCTGCTCTACCTACTAATAATAATATATATAGCGTCATAGAAAGCGACTTTTAATAATTTTTACAGCTAAAATTGGGTCAGTATATTACAATTTTTTCCCCTAAAATTTAATCCAGATAGGTATGTATTTATTTTTTTAGCCCACCCTGCACATGCTAAGTATAAAAGCGTTTGGCCTTGTTATTCCCAGCCCAACCAATTATATGAATGCAAGACTCGTCCCAAACGAGTAGAACTGCAAAAATTGTAGACTTTCGATCTGTCTGTCGATAACTCGCATGTTTCCAATTAATTAGATCCATTTTTGGTGGGTGATATGATCACATGGATTGCTTTTCTACCTAAGAATTGGGTGCGAAGCAAGTCAATGTTTAGCACTTGTTTTTACAAGTCAATGTTGGTTATATATATATATATATATATATATATAGTCCTTGGTAATCAAAAAGGATATCAAAAGTGTCTTTACACTTCCGGACCAAAACCATGATGTTCACAAATATTCATCTTTGATTTAAAAAAATTTCTTCTAATTTAATCCATTACAATTTTCACATTGAACCCATAAATACCTATATTTTGAGTTACATCTAAATCATCAGAACTTTTTCAAAATGCATCTAAATCATTCGAACTTTCTCTTAGAATTAAATCACTATCATCCATACCAATACTTTTACTAGAACTCTCACTTTTAGTACTATTTCCTCTTTAGCCACAAATATAAATATAAACATAACTATTATTGTAATTGTCTTTCTCGATTGATATTATTACAGGTGAAACGAAAAAATGACATAGTCCATGCTTTCTCATCTAACATCCAGTGAGTCTAAATTCACCAAGGTTAGTCCAACTTTAAAGGTCATTGGAGAGGTATAATTACAATAATAGAACTAATAATGAGATTGTATTTAGAACACCATTTCAAACTAAAATTCTCATATCAGTTTTTATCTTCTTCTGAAAAAGTTTTTTTATCTTTTCTGAAAAATTAACAAAAATTACTATTGAAACTTAAAATTTCCAACTCAAATTCATTCACCAAACAGACCCTTAAGTCTCGACAAGAGAGCTTTAATAGGTGATTCTAGCCATATATGTTCATTGACCAGATCTGCTACTTGTCCATTAATTACATTAACTTACATGGAAAATGTCAACAAGCTTTGGACGATAGAGTGGAATTTGAACAGAGTTGGGCTAGCACTAGTTAGGACCTTCATTTTGGGCCTTTCTTCGTATTTGGGAAGAACAGTCCAGTTTGGTGATGGACACGGCAGAATCAACTATCTCCACAAAAAAGAGAGAAAAGAGAACGTGTTACAATAAATTTGTATTGCATTATCAGAGCCCCAAAAAAAAAAAAAAAATGTATTGCACTATACCAAAAGAATTATTAATAAAGAGAAGACATTATTGTAGCTACACCTAATTTATGACCCTCAAAAGTACGAATTCAATGCACCGTGATAAGATATGATAAAATAAATAAATGGGAATCCTCTGTGATTAAATAAAATAAGAAAATTAATCATTCGTAATATGCATTGTTTAACTAGCTAAACTTTGATTAGAATAATGTAAATCCCAACTTTTGATCCCAGCCCCTCAACTTACTCTTCTTCCAAGTTCCATCCAACTCCGTTAACTACAACCATTTTTTTTTTTTTTTTAACGAATGGTGAGAGAGAATAACTGATATCAAGATGTGAAGTACATTTCAACTAAGTTGGCATCCACTTTATGATCAATCTTTTATCAAATCCACACCTCAAATCTTATTATTATTAAAGGAAAAAAAAATAACAAAATTAGGAAATATCCACCAAAAGGCTACAAATCCGAAAACACATGAAACAACTCGAAGAGCAAAAAGACCGACTGTGGTTAAAAAACTAGAAAGGTTGTACAATAGATCTAGCAGATACTTTCTGCATGCCAAGTCCTTTCAGTTTAAGCCTCTTTAAAACCTTACAAGAAAAACCCAGTGAGAAAAATCAAGGAAAGAAAAAGAGCATTCAAACTCAGTCCACTAAGAGAAATAAACCATCCAATAGAAAAATAAAAAAGTATTCAACTTTTTTAATCTGTATTATCTATTTTTTTCTTTACAAATGTAAGACTTTTGAACATCTGTTGAACTATATATAATTAATCTTTTTTGGCAATTCCTTGTCAATGGAAAGGAACATACAAACAGAGGAGTAACCTCAGACCAACATGATCATATTTTAATACAATATGGTAATTATTAGTTGAACATAACCTAATTTTTGACTCGTCAGGTGTTTGTGTTCCTCATCTCTTGCTCGTAATTAATTATAATATAGATGTTTATTTTTGTAAGCAAGCATCTGCAATATTATGCCTCCAGATTTTTTTGCTCCTGCTAAAGTATTCTAAAAAAATATGGTTAACAAAATTGGATGAAACGTGTAGAGTCGGATTTTTTACCAGATGTTTAAGATTCGAGTCAGTATCCATAACTTTATCATCTTAAGTGATACATATAACAACTAGACATGAGACCATGATCAGTTTCACGCGATGATCTTTTAAACTTCTTTTGGATTCATTTTCCATTTCAACCTTGTACCTCCTTTTTTATGGCATTAAATATACAAATATATATATATATATGTGTGTTTTATATATATACTCTGAGCTGACATTTTCAGTCAAAACCGAACTTCGCTGGAAGGTAACAAAGCACCAGTAACCTAACCAACTCTGTTCACAAACCATTATCCGCCAACATTCACGCGTTATTTCCCTCACTATAAAAATCAAACATCTCCAACCTCAAACTCCACAAATCGACTTCCACTGTTCTCTTCAAAACAAAAACAGAAAGTACTTTTAATTTCTAAACCTTACAAACTTCCTTGTTTCTCTCTCTCTCTCTCTCTTACTAGCACATCCATGGCGGATTTAGAGAAACAGCCCGTCCAAGAATGCACCAAAGAAGACAAGCCCGCCGATTCAGCTGAGCCGAAAAGCAGTGGCCGCCGAGTAGGCCTGATACTGAAGATCGTCGCCGCCGTCATCGCCGTCGTCGTCCTCGGGAACTTAATCTTCTGGGGGATCATCAACCCTCGGAAGATGAAGTTCTACGTGACAGACGCTACGCTGACGGAGTTCTATCTCACCGACGACAACAACCTCCACTACAATCTCCGCCTCAACCTCACCGTCCGTAACCCTAACAAGAGGATCGGCTTCCAATACGACGCGGTCGAGGGCGGCGCTTACTACGGGGGAGAGAAGTTTGACTCCGGGAATCTGTTGTCGTTTTACCAGCCGCCAAAGACAACGACTGTCGTAGACGCCTGGTTTTCGGGGGTGAAAAGGTTGTCGCTTGGTTTTGATGAAGTTAAGGAATTTAGCGAGCAGAAGAGTTCTGGGGTTTACCCTGTTGACGTGAAAATTCGTGTTTATAGTAGTATCAAACTTGGTAAGATTCACGTTGGTGAATTCAAAGTTAAGGTCAAGTGTGGGTTGAAGATTCCTTTGACTGCTAGTACTAGTAGTGACGGAGAATATTCGTTGGGAACTACAACTGGCGCTGGTTTTAGGGCTACTCAGTGCCACGTGGATTTCAACCCTCTTATCGTAATTTACAGTGACTAGCTAGTCGTTGATTGAGAGATTGAGCAGTAATAATTTGATGTGAATGGGTTGTAAAAAGCCATCCATGTTTGCATTGTTCAGGATTACTTCTTTTGTTTTTTGTTTGTCGTTTTAGGGGAAAGATATGTTGTAGTTTTATGGATTGTTTTAGTTGTTTTGGCAATGTAATGGTTGGAATTATTTTCAGATTTTTTAAAATAATTTTTACAACAAGCGTTATACTTACCAAATAAAACAAGATAACACCTTCTTTCACTTATTTTGAGTGGAAATGTAGTGCTACAGAAATTCAAGTACTGGATCATTTATAAAAGCATCTCCATAAAGGCTAAGTGCTCATTTAGTTCATCAACTTGAACATAAAATTTTCATCTCAGTTTTTGTCTTTTTCAGAAAAAATTTTGTCTTTTTTGAAAAAAATTTTTATCTTTTTTGAAAAGTCAACAAAAATTACTATTGAAATTTAAAATTTCCAACTCAAACTGGTAAACCAAACGGAGCCTAACATTTGGCCGTTGGATTCACCAACACAGTGTTATACTTCGGGTCACAAAAAATATATATGCTTTATTACTAATTGGTGTCAATTTTATTACTTAGTGTTTCTTGGCTGATTAATTTATAATTTCAAAGCCTGTCATTCTCAAATTGCCGTTGGAATTATTTGTCGACATATTACTCATTCTGTAATATGGTAACCTACCTGTTAGCCAATTTAGCTTTTATTTTATCTGATGAATTTTGTAGTGTGGATGTAATTTCCAGGTTGATTGGATCTACTGTTTTGGCCGATATTGCATATTAATAAAACATCCAACTTCTAATGAAAAAATTATTGACTTTTTCACTTAATAGTGATGACATTTTCATATTCAAATTATTCATCTTATGTTGCCTTTTTGGCGTGCTTATTTTATATTGGCCAAGGATAGATTGTACTTATAATCTCTTTTCTATTGCACATTTCCTTCTAATTTAACAAAATTGAAATTGATTAAGACCTGGCGTGGGATGTGCTAAAAAAAATTCTCTCAAGGTAGTTCTTCTTAAAAATAAAAATAAAAATAAAAATAAAAAACAGCGTTAATTACATGCAAGTGAAGGAAACATGAGTGCAAAGCTAGAGTGGGAGTATCACATTGAGGGAGATAATTTGGAAAATAGTTTTGTACAAATTGAAGTTTTTTTTTTTTTTTTTTTTTTTTTTTTTGTATTACAAGACAAATAAATAACTTAAACGAAGCCTCTTTTTCCCCAACAAACACCATACAAATTAACTAGACTTGTTGAATGTACACAAATGTTACAATAAGTGATTCATCCTTTTCTTCTTATTTTAGAGTAAATTAATTTCGAAATCAACTTATCAGTACGATAATTAAGAGATTTGGAATTTATCAATGTCGGATAATAATTTAAACGTTATTCCTAATAATGCTTCTTTTAGGGCTACACCACTGTTTTCAACTTAATTAAGGGGTCATTAACTAATTACAGAGTAAATAACACGCACAAATATGTCGCACTACTTGGCTGCACTGAGCTTCTATCAAGGAAGCAAGTTTTGAAATTGGATAAAGTGATGAAAATGAAATATTACTGAGCAAATTAACTATATAATGCATCGAGTACCTGGCATATCGAGCAAAATAAGGGATCAATTTAATTTGTTCATTAAATCTTTACTTAGTTTGAGCAATGTGAAGCCAAAACTTGGACAATAAAAAAATTAGTGTTTAATTTCTACTTTCATATACTTTATATATATATAAATAATAAGTGTCAATATGTCGTCAAAAGCAGCAAGCCTTTTTTGACAGATACATGGAAGAAAAACTATCCTACATGTTGGAGGGTTTCGCGCAAGTACTGACTAGACCTAATTTAATTTATGATAGTGCAAGTTTCACGCACCATAAGAAGTTCGATTGATTAAATTTACATCTGAATCCAAAGAAGTGGTGATATTTATGTATAGAATAATATTAAAGACATCAATTATATGAGTATATATATTTGAATTGATAATTAAAATATTAGAGTACTGTATCTATTAATAAAAATTTGAAGACTCACCATCATTGAGTTGGAATAAAAATATTAAGATTAGGTCTTGTTTGGCAATTTAACTCAAACTATACTTTTTCATTTCAGTTTTTGTTTTTTTTCTGAAAAAGTTTTTATCTTTTCTGAAAAGTCAATAAAAATTTTCAACTAAAACTGTACTTTTTCAACTCAAACTTACTCACCAAACGAACCCTTAGAGTTGATAAGATGAATTGAAGCACATGACATTTGAAAGTTCTTTGCGTTGTCAAAGCCAATTAGAGGACGTATATCAAAGTTTCAAACGACAAAAGAAATATAAAATTTCCCTTTTTAGGGACGCTTTCAATTCTCTCGGCCGTCCTAATTATCTAATATGAACAATAAAATTAAACTAATTAAGCTAAGAAAAGTTTAGTCAACGACCTAACTAGCTAACTGTAAGGTACTAGAGCACCAGTAACTAACTCAGTTCGCAAACCATTATTATCACCCCATTCACACGCGTTACATACGTTCTTTGCCTCACCTATAAATACAACTAATTCCGTAGTTAATCTCTTCATCACAAGCACTAATTAACATTAATTAACATTAATTCTTCTAATTCTCTGATTCTCTCCAATATAATCTATATCCATGGCGGATTTAGAGAAACAGCCGTCCAAGAAGGCCCCAAAGAAGACAAGCCCGCAAATTCATCCCCACTACCGGAGCCGAAAAGCGGTGGCCGCCGTGTAGGCCTGATATTAAAGATCGTCGCCGCAGTCATCGCCGTCGTCGTCCTCGGGAACTTAATCTTCTGGGGGATCATCAACCCTCGGAAGATGAAGTTTTACGTGACAGACGCTACGCTGACGGAGTTCTATCTCACCGACGACGACAACCTCCACTACAACCTCCGCCTCAACCTCACCGTCCGTAACCCGAACAAGAGGATCGGCTTCCAATACGACGCCGTCGATGGCGGCGCTTACTACGGGGGAGAGAAGTTTGACTCAGGGAATCTGCTGTCGTTTTACCAGCCGCCAAAGACAACGACTGTCGTCGACGCCTGGTTTTCGGGGGTGAAAAGGTTGTCGCTTGGTTTTGATGAAGTTAAGGAATTTAACGAGCAGAAGAGTTCTGGGGTTTACCCTGTTGACGTGAAAATTCGAGTTTATAGTAGTATCAAACTTGGTAAGATTCATATTGGTGAATTCAAAGTTAAGGTCAAGTGTGGGTTGAAGATTCCTTGATTACTACAACTAGTATTGATGGACAATCTTCGTTGGGAAGTTATAATACTGTTGCTGGTTTCAGGACGACTCAGTGCCACGTGGATTTCAATCCTCTATCGTAATTTATAGTGATTAGTTGTTGACTTCCTTGTGTATTAGTTTTTTGCCATTCTTTTAAAGGAATATTAATTCGTTATTTAGTTCATTTTCATGAGTGTGACGGCTGGGGAGGGGATTGTTTTGGGGGGAAAATGAGATAAGAAAATGTAATGTTTTGGGATTGTTTTGTTTTTGTTTTTGTTTTTTGTTTTTTTTTTTTTTTTTTTTTTTTTTTTTTTTTTTTTTTTTTTTTTTTTTTTTTTTTTTTTTTTTTTTGGTTTTTTTTATGTAGTTCAATTAAGAAAGAAGATGTTATAGTACTTATTGTAATTTTGGGGATTGATCTCAGATTTCTTTTTACTTTGTCAGCTTATGATCCATACACTTAATGCATGTATTATATTTTAATGTCTCAAATAATGTTTAATCAATAATATTTTATCACGTCATTTTAAAAAATTTGAAATACGTATTTTACAACTTATTTTAATGCCGTATGATCTAATTCTTTTAATAATGTATCAAAATGTAATTGTTTAGACACTATATATCAATCCATCAACCATTACTTAAATAAATATCAGCTCATTAAATAAATAATTTGATTGCTCGGACTAGGGGCAAATATCAAATGTGGCGCGGCGCGTACAGCGTGTGCTGCTACAACTGCCGCCACGGCAGCCTAAGACTCCTCTTCCTCATCGCCGTTGCCGCCATTGTCCTTACCAGCCTCGCGATCCTCATCTTCACCATCATCATCAACCCTCATGAGTTGAAGTTCCACCTCACCGATGCCTTCGTCTCCCGATTCGACTACAGATCTACCGCCAACGTCGCCATCCGAAACACCAACAAGAAGACTGACATCCAGTCCTGCTCCACCTAGTCCTACGTCTACTACAACGGCAAGGAATTGGAGTCGTTCGAGTCGAAGAAATCCTTTTAATTACACGCCGCGAATGAGCATCACTAGTTATTATTACGGCGGGTTGGACAAAAGGCATCGGAAGGTGTCGCCGAGATCGGGTGAGATCAAGAGGTTTAACAAGCGGAAGATTGTTGGGATTTTCCCTTTGGTTGTAAAGTTCAGAATTTTGGATGATTTCAAAGTGGATGAGATGCACATTGGGGTTTCAGGACCAAGGTTGCGTTGATTGAAGGTTCCTTTAGTTGGTAGTCTCAATGGAAAGACAGGAAATATTTGTACTAGCTAGGTTTAAGGATATACCAATTGCGAGTTCTACATCATCCAATCATTGTAAATTTATATATAATGATTAGATAGTGTCGTGTGTATTCTTTTAATTTCACTGTGCCTACAGTTTAGAAATAATAATAACCATTTTGTAA
>CM046376.1:29621770-29643770 GCA_025413485.1 Ficus microcarpa
CAATTTTGTATTTGGAACTTTGTTTTTATCCGTCTAAGATTTGAGTATTGGCTTTGTGGTTCATCCGGACGGCGTTCCGCCATTTGTTGAAGACTTTCTCAAGTTCCTTTTTGGTCGTATACACTCTCTCCTATATCTCTGCCCTGATCCGTCATCGGAATTTTTATATATATATATATAAAGATGTATATATATCATGGGATTGAAGATATTATTTGTTAGTGTTTTTTTTTTTTCTTGAGAATAAAAATTCTGTTAGTGCGTTGCCGTTTATTATTTTTAGTACTGTGTTTCGATTAGAACTGCGTATCTAAATTGTTACATCCTTCATTTGGAGGGGGAAAAAAGTAAATGAAATTCATCTCGTTAACATGATTCTAAATTATTAGAGCATTTATCACCAATGATTTGCAAGTTATTATCTTTTACATGAAATTTTGTGACAGGGTTAAACCAACTCCAATATCAACTTTTTAACTAGTATTCATGTATCATATTTTTATTGATAACTACAATTAAATGATATGGAAATACTTTAAAAACTTATCAATAAAAATATGACAACTCATATGTTATATAGGTTGATACTCAAAAATTGATATTAGAATAAGTATTCTTACTATTTTCTTTTAGAATAAAAGCTAAAAGTCTTTAAGATAGAAATTTTCTCTTCGACTAAGGGATAGGATTGCCCAATCAGATTTTAAAAATCTGATTGGGCACCAACGACGTTAAAAACGATGTTTTCACGGACCTAAAATATTTGTCGTCGTGAGTGATTGGGCCGAAACTTAGGATGTGGGTTTACTTCATCAAGGGTCCAAGCCCAAATCATAAGGAAAGCCTAAGATTTCATTGTGCTTTTTTTTTTTTTTTTTTTTGAAAGGAGATCTCATTGTGTTTTAACAAAGGGAACTTAAATTTAAAAAAAAAAAAAAAACAATAATAAGAAAATTATCCAAAAAATCACATTTTTTTCATCTATTAACCGACATGATACAAATTTCCCACTCTTGACTAATATGACATAAATTATAGTTAACTTTAATTTAATTTTGTGTTATAATGGTCTAGTGTTAATTTTTTGTGTATGTTGTGTAATGGTCTCAAATTTGTTATTTAAGTGCTTTCCACTTAAAAAAATGCCATAAGTTCACAACTTCGATTAATATTTACAATGATAAGAATAGTTGTAAAAAATGTCATGACATATGATCATATAACATTTATTGATTCATTTACTAATTTATTATAAAATTCTAATTATACCCTTACTTACCAATTAGTATCCACAATGATATCAGCTAGCCAATGATTATCAATTGATTATTATCTGAAATCCACTGTGATACCAATCGACAACTACTACTTCCAACAAGATACTAAATTACCAATCGTCGCGCTAACATAATGGTATAATTTGTATTTTGTAATTAATAATCTAATATTATATGATGACATGTCATGGTATTTTTTACATAAGTTTTTCTTATGTTTAGAAGTTACTAAGCTAGTTAATTAGTTAATTCAATTAATTAATCTATTAATTTACATATAGATATATTAATCCTTCCCTTTTTAATTAAGAGATTTATTTAAGGATTCTATATTAGAGAAAAAGGAAAGTATTAATTCCTTAGGATCAGTCAAGTTATGCTCACACTCTTAATACAAACTCACTTTTAAACAAGTGAAACGAATAAGTTTAATTAAATTAAAAGTTTCGTACCAATCTCTCGAATTACGGGAGGATTACATTAGGGTTTATAATTATGAACATGATATGTAGTTAGGGACCTTTCAAATCCAATGATCGCATACTGATAGTACAAACACTCCATGAACATAAACTTCATAATTGAGCATAATTGATTCATATGCATATACTTTGAAATGTTTTCCCATTGTTTCATGAGATCATATTTCTATTTTGCTGAATGAAAGCTCATCCAAGTCTTCATAATATTGTAGTAAGAAGCCTGGTAACGCTACGTTATAGCGTATAATGGCAAGGAGTTTTAAGAGGTGATTAAGAGAAGGGAAATTGACTGCATGTATATCCTAGCGACAATCATTATGTTTATCATAATGAACATAAAATTTGATTCGCCAACCCAAGTTCAAAAAAGAGGGAAAGAAAGAAAGAAAGAGAAAATGATCTTCCTCCGATTTTCGTAGTGTTCCTGATTGGGTTATTCCACTTTATGAGTCCCCACCCTGTAACGTACAAGCTGGTAACGAAATTACAAAATCAAACTTAAAAGTTGCAAAAAGATATCTTCTAACAATTTGACAAGGAAAAGGGTTACTTGTTCCAATCTTTTAAGAAATAATAAAGCGAATATTTGCCCCTTTTTTAGTGGATGAAATTTAAGGACAATGTCTATGATTCTACGGCGCATATATTGTCCATAGAATTCAAAAAGTAACTTAATTATAAAGAAAACAAAAGTCCTGACACGCTAATCCTAAACAGGATAGGCCGCTTGTTATATATATATATATATATATATATATGTATGTGGATATATATCATATTCTTGTTATGAATGTATAAAATCACTTTGCCATCGCAATGGATCCCTTTCTCTTGATATCTTTTTTAGTGTTTTTAGCTCTTGCCGCTTTGCTTTCGTTCGGCCTTTCCCCTTTCATTGTAGATTTTCTTGAGTTCCTTCTAGTAAATATCCCCGATGAGACTATTTTATGGTTCGGCCTTTTTCTGTCTCGTATATATGGTTGTATGCACTCTGTAATAGATCTCTCCCCTTAATCCGTCATTGGAATATTGTATATATATTCATCATGATTCATGGAATTGAAGATATATATACTGTGTGTGTCTATATATATATATATATATCATTGAGATGGCAATATTATTGTAATATTGCTGGATGGAATTATTGCCAGCATCATTGGTGGAGCCGAGTTCTTCGAAGGCACAATATGTTCTCTCTGGAATTTTAGATTGTTAGATATTTTAGGATTTATTTCAAGGTTACTTTTGTCAGTGCATTTATTTTTTCTTGAGAAATTTTTTTGTTAGAGTGTTGCCTTTTATTATTTTTAATATTGTGCTTCAATTAAACTTACCTATCTTAATTGTCACACCATTTACTTATGCAACCGATTTTTTTTTTCTTTTTAAGATGTCTCTAGATTTGATACTCGATAGTCCCAATTAGAAGTTTCGTTCAGTCGATAAATTATATGTTATAAAACCCACATTGATGTGAATGAAATAAGCTAAACTCCTCCTTCTAACAAAATATACAGGGTCAGGGTCTTTTCCATTTTATTAGCTGAGGTTTTTTCTATAGACAAAAAAAATTATAGTTGAAAATGACAATAATAATTTATTTTTATTTTTATTTTTATTTTTAAACTATTACAATGTGCGAAAAAATAACAAATTCATAACATATTCTCGACATCCACTTGACAACTTCAAATCTAGTTTAATTTCTTAAAAACTATAATAAAAGTAATTGCACAAAGAAAATATCAACAAATGCAAGTTTAAACATATATTTCATATATCATAAAACAAAACACAAAAAGCTTGATTGGGTAGATTAAACTAATGATGGATTACTAAATTGAAATTTAAATCTACCCGGTCAAAATTCGAGTTGAGTACATTGAGTTAAGCTAAAGATTGATTTAAATTGGATTGGATTAATCGCATTTACATCGGATAGATTTTGATGGATTAATCAGGTTACGAGTTTTTTTAAAACTTCACCCCTGCCAACACGTATCATGTACTCATCAATTTCGCCCCTTTCACGCGGAGAACCCGCTTTATCCGTAGTAGTGGCAAATTCAAGTCCAACATTTACAGCTGGCACGCTGCGACCGCATCAACTTTCACGCGGAGTTCGACTCCTTTTTCATCTCCATATGGGACCACATCATCAACATGTAATTAAAACATATAATTAAAACAGAGACAAAAACACAAAAGCTAAACCATATCCACTATATCACACGTCTCAATTATGTATACATATTCAACAAAACTTTTTCGTATTCAATTTGTTAATTAATGACCTCCATGATCTAGTGGCGGCGGGTCCTTTCCTCCATTGCTTCCAGCTTGAATGTTGAATTTGACCGACCCTTTCAACCCTTGAAATACCACCGAATACGTGTGTATATATACATAATATATTTGTTTTATGTATAACTATACACACTATATAAGCTTCTCCTTTGAATCCAGATTCTTTCATTCTCACATATATTCTCTCAATTACATATATTACATATTCTTCAGTAACTTTGTCGTTTCCACTAGTAACTTTAGTCTAAATTATACTGTAACATATATAGCAATGGCCAAAGCTGGCCGTTCTCGCTGCGGCTGCTGCTGCGTGATGGGGTGGATCTTCGGCATCATCGCCGCCATCGTCGTTCTCCTCGGCATCGCGGTCGGCCTCTTCTTCGCGATCGTCAACCCTCAGAAGATGAAGATACAAATCAACGACGCAACGATCACCAAGTTCAACCTCACGGAAGCAAACCAAACGCATTGGCTCCACTACGACATGGAGTTCAACGTCACCCTCAGAAACCCTAACCGGATAATGGGCTTGTACTACGACCATTTCACCCCCGGAGTCTACTACCAAACGGACGAGAACATAATGAGAAACTACGTCGATTCGAAGTTTATGAACGTCGTATACCAAGGGAAGAAGAACACCACCGTTATTAGGTATAGGTTTAACGGGAAGAGGGAGGTGTATTTGCTCGAGGCCGGCGAGCGGGCGAGGTTTATCGATCAGTTTGAGAAGGAGAAGAGAGCTGGATTTTTCTCCATTGATTGGAAGGTCGAGTTTAGGACAAGAGTTAAATTGGGTGCCATTAGGATTGGGATTTTCCGGCCAAAGGTTCGTTGTGGCTCTTCTTTGGTTCCTTTTGTTGGTGGAAATAATGGCCAGAAAAGCGTCAATGTTACTTCTGATGTTGCCAAATGCCGTGTTAAGTTCAAGGCCTCCTCATACGACCCTCTAGCTTAGAGAATAGTGTGTGTGTGTGTGTGTTTTTTTTTTTTTTTTTTTTTTGGTGTGTATTTTTCAATTAATTTTATTCTTTTGTACTATTACTAATAATATGTTATCTTTATATGGGATTTGGATTTGTTTAAATAAAATAACTTTTGTATTTAAAAAAATGACTAGTGATACTTAAAATTCGATGATATATCAATCCGCTTTCATTGACATTGGTCAAAACACTTATGGATAATATTAATCAATTATTAATTGAATATCCATGACCAATTACTTGGTGGTTAATCACTAAATGAGGATTGTGCGTAAGAGACGGTCGGATAGCTCAGCCGGTAGAGCGAAGGATTGAAAATCCTTGTGCCACAGTTCAAATCTGGTTCCTGACACATAAACAATTTGTATGAATATCTATTCTATAAATTAATTAATATTAGTCACCATGCATATTCATTAATTACTTGGGCGTTAATCGGTAATGGACTATAATTTACCAATATCATTAGTTGACCATTTAAAAAACACTATTTTTCTAACTTAATTGAAAGAATTTAAGATATTTATTAACACAATGCTTATAAAGACTATTTCCCATGTATCTCTTCCAACTGTTACATATATGTATTGGTAGACTTTTACATATATATGCTTATATATATATATATATATATAGACATGGTCTTCATATATATATATATATATATATTTATGCAGGCTTTTGCTGTGGTCCTCGAGAGGAATCATATTTTCGAACGTAAAAACATTGAAAAGGTTGAACACTTAAAAATTTAGTTGTCCTGGGTTATTATTATCCTTTCAACGTCAAAGTTACATTGTATAAATATTATATATATTATGTTCCTGAATGTTACGGTGAAATTATGATCTTCCACAATGCACCCATTGAAAATGTATTTTTCGGTCTGAGAATGAGTGAAAACAAGACGGAAGTTATAACGGCAATAATTTGTAGTGTATGACCTTTTTAATTTTATAAGAATAATTATGACGATAAAACACGAGATTAAACAAAAATTTAGCAAATGACAAGATTTATTTTACATTATAGACAATTGATGTTTATATATTCACCTCGAGATTTCATGTGATAAAGTCGATTTGATCATCCGCAAAGAGGAAGGAGCAGAGCAGCTCTAATTTCTCAAATAAACTCCAAACCTAAACCCAAGCCCAAGTTAATTCCTTTTTTTTTTTTTTTTTTCTTTACAAAATTAAGGACCAAGTTCAATTCTCAAGCCTATAACTTACGTTAAAACATCAACTAACCCTAGCAGCCACGCAAGTTACACAACCTCTTCTCCTTCTCTGAGTCTAACGCAGCCCTCACCGCCATAATCGTTCTTCACTCTCCACTGGCCACCATTCTCAGCGATTTTTTTCCTTCTCTTCTCCACCCCATCCTCTAGCTTCAAAAACCGAAGCACCAACCAACACAAAACCAATCGATTTCGATCGGTTAACCGAACTATTTTCTCCTCTTCGATCGGCTCGGTTTCCCTCTATGGAAACCGACGTGATCAGTCAGTGAACCGAATAGATAAAAAGGTCAATTACTAACCAATGTTCAGGCCTAAGTGAAACTGAGATTGATTTTTCAAAAAAAAAAAATGATAAAATTTTTTTTTTGAGTTATAATTTTTGATCCAAACATGTGTTTAATAAATGTCCTCAACTTATATGATTACATATATAATTTAATGAAAATTCTATACTTAACTTCACTTGTGGAATTCAAATATCTTCGTCTTAAATTTAAATAAAGAAAAAAAAAAAAAAAGTACCCGAGGCAACATTTCCATTTAAACCTTGTTAAAAGCTAGTGCTTTGTGCGAACGTCCATCCACGTGGATAGTTACTGCCAAAGTTTGAACATTAGAGACAAGGCCCAAAATGTCGGTGTTGGGAATAGGCCCAACTTGATGATGATGATGAATCAAATCCAAAAGCAGCCTTCTAAGTTGTCAGCAAAAATGAGAGGCTGGAAGGAGAAATAGCAAAAATTAGAGGGAATACACCAATATTTATGTTACGTTCTGTTTGGTGAAACGATTTGAGTTAAAATTTTTAAGTTTGAATTGGTTGAATTTTTAAAAACTAGTTATAATTTTTATTAACTTTTCAAAAAAAAATAAAAACTGAAATGAAAAATTTGAGTTTAAATTCATTCACCAAACGAGACTTTAAAGAATTATACCACAAAAAGTATAATTGTGTTGTGAAACTTTAACATATGGATGTCTTCACAAACTTTCAAATTACAAATTATTAAATAATACAAAAATCCTTCAGCAAATACCTTTGTATTTATAAAGCTAACGTTGAGAAGCTTTTCGGATGTTTCATGAAGCTTACTTAAAGTCCGTTTGGTGAATGAGTTGAATTGAAATTTTTAAATTTGAGTTGAATTAACTTTTTAAAAAGTAATTATAAATTTTGTTTATTTTAAAAAAAAAAAAATTAAGATAAAAAATATAATTTAACCGAAGTTAAACTTTATTACTAAATAGACCTTAAATTCGACAAAAACGCTTTAAAAACTTTAAAGAGACATCTTTTAATGACAGCAAAGAAACGCACGAAAACGGACATTGAAAAAAAAAAAAAAAAAAAAAACCTAATTTTTTAATAATTTTTTTTCCCTCCTAGTTCATTTCTTCTTTCCGATATCTTCTCTCTCTCCTCAAACGGAAGCACATTTCTGCAGTTGGCTTCACCAGTGAGTACAAGAGAAGGCAAACAAACTTTTTGGAGCAAAAGGAGAACATTTTGAGGTTAGGGTTTTCTCTCTTGAATGACCTTTTATCTGAAATTTCCCCTAATTGAATTCCTGTTTTCTTCTTATATTTCAATTCTAAGTCTGTTGATATCTCTTAAATCCTTAAAAAAAAACAAAACAAAAAAACAAAACAAAAGAGAGAAAAATCCCGAAAATTGCGAAATTCTCAGTACTTGGAAATGGGTCTATTGAGTTTTTTCTTAGTTCTGAAAATGGAAAATATTTCTATTATCTTGGTTTACCATAGAGCCGGCTCTGGTTTTACTCAAAATCAATACTTTTCCCTTTTCAAAGACAAGTACGCCATTGAAGCGTGTTTCTATTTTCTCTGTCTTAGTAAGCTTCCTTAAAGATTTTTGTTTTTTGTTTTTTTTTTTGGTTTTCTGTTTTTTTTTCCCTCCTATTTTGTGAATTTACATTCCTTTTTTTTTTTTCCCCAAGAAAAATGATGTTTAAAAACTGAGTGTGAATTTCTAGTTTTAGGAGTGAAATTCAAGATATAAGTTATTTTCGTTAGCTTTTTCTTCGTGTATTTTATGTGTATTTTTTAAAATTTTGCCTTCAAAGTCACACACACACACACACATATTTGTTTTTGTGTAACAGATCGCTTATTGTTTGTTTGTGGATAATTTGGTATTTTGAAGGTCTTTCCTGAATTCTTGTTAGTTCTGCAAAAGAGGATTTATTTTTTTATGAAAACCTTATTAATATTGACTAATTTCTATATTTTGCGACTTTTTAGATGGATAATTAGTTTAAAGTTTCCGTTTTGATGACTTTACCCTGGAGCTGGCTCTGTTTGTGATATTTATTTTTATTTTATATTATATTTGTTGCATTATTATGCGAGGGCTTCTATGATTCTCAAATGCGTGATATCCTTCTGCAGTGCAAGAATTTGGTAAGAAATATGTATATATGAATAACCGATGTGAACAGTAATGAATATAAATGCCTATTTTTAGGATATGCAAGCCTAGTTTCAATGAAATTCATGTCAAAGGAAATATATGTATACAAATAAAATTATATATTATAGGTGGAGACAGCATTTCGTAGTCTTTAGCATGGATTGTGTTCATGTGCAACTGTGTAAAGTCGCAGTCTGTTCTGGGCCATTGGCCCACATGATATTAAATTAATTTTTGTAGGGGGAGAGAAGGAAAAAAAATGGGGCAATTTTACAATCATAGCTAATTTCGTTTCGGCCCATAAAACTTCTAAAAATTTGTAGATGTAACCCACATATGTGTCTTTTTTTTTTTTTTTTTCTGCCGTTTTCCCCATATCTCTTTTATTTTTAAACCCTTGTTCTTTTTGTTCTTTTCCCTTTCTTCGTCTCTCTCCCCTCACAGAGACGGAGCACATTTCCGTCGGCGAAATTTTCACAGAAAAAGAAGAAATTTAAGGTAGGGCTTTCTCTCTTGAATGGACTTGATCTGAAATTTCCTAATTGAATTCGTGTTTCCTTCTTGATTTCAATTCTAAGTGTGATGAAATCTCTTTTGTCATTCTGATGAGGACTCTGACCGGGAAGTCTGGTGTTTTGTGTGTGTGTCTCAAACTTTTCTGATAATCCCTAAATTGATTTATGCGCCACAAATGATCTCCCAGAGAATGAAAATTTTGAGTACTTGATGTATGATTTTTTTAAAAAGTATTTTGTATTTATTGATATAGAGGATGTACATGAAAGATACATGATTTTGGACAAATTCATATGTCCGCTGCTCATTGTCTAAGTGGAAAGGATGCTTCTTTAATGCCTGGTGAAATGTGCATATGAAACTTGGTTTCAATTTTTGTATGTGTGTGTAAATATATTTATATATATGTATGTATGTGTAAATATATATATATATGTATGTATGTATGTGCATTTGAAACTTTATATAGCTGCTTGAAGGTAAAAAGTTATGTTCTTGGGTTTGTTTGTCCATTGGATTTTCACAGAACTTGAACTTTTCCTATATGGTTGTAGATGGAGATGGTGAACTCAGTGATCACCTTTTGAAATCTACAGAATTCGCGGACTCAAAAAATAATAATAATAATAATAATAATAATAAAATTTAAAAAAAAATCTTTCCCTTTATTTTGGAGTTCCATTTTTTAAAAAATGTTGTTTTATTGTTGGTGGGAAGATGAAATTGCCGCGAGGCTAAGCCTGCAACTGCTCGTGGCTCTAGAGCTTCATAGACTATAGAAAGAAATAGGCTTCGCAACATATTATGATTAGAATTATGGTTTTAGTATTCCTTACATACATTTTTATTACTTTGCACGGTCAAAGTTTCTATCTTCTTGATTTAGCCAACAAATGGTTTTTCAGTTACAGATAAGTGTGGTCGGAAGCCGGAGTGTCACAGGGAAGAACAATGCAATGCAATGATTCTTCCAGTGAGTTAGAGAAGTTTCGAGTTCGAAGACTTGAGCTATTGGACAAAAACAAGGGTTTCATAGAGCTGCTGCAACAGCTAACCGTTTGTGATTCTGTGTCTGACAAGCAATTCGAAGACAGATTTCAAGAGCTCAGCTCCCTGGGAGACGATCATGTGATTGGTGTTATAGAAGATCAGTCTAGGAAGATCGTTGCAACTGGGAGTGTGTTCATTGAAAAGAAGTTCATAAGGAATTGTGGCAAAGTCGGGCACATTGAAGACGTTGTGGTTGATTCCAACACTCGTGGGATGCAATTGGGGAAGAAGATTGTTGAGTTCCTCTTAAATCATGCTCGTTCTGTCGGGTGTTATAAGGTGATTCTTGATTGCAATGCTGAGAATAAAACATTCTACGAGAAATGTGGCTTCAAGCAGAAAGAAATTCAGATGGTGAAGTACTTCATTTGACAGCGATTTTCTTCAGAGTTCAAAAAAAAGTAACTGCCATTTTAACATCATTTTACTTGTTATTTTATTTTCTGCATAGTACTGGCCCTTGTTATTTAACTTGTTTCAACATCATTTATTTGCTTTTGAATTTCTTAAATTACGTGCTTACAAGTTGTAGTTTAAATTCCTGGGGTGCTGTCTCTGCGTGGTATATATGAATCCCTCTCAAAATGAGTTACCCATGTACCTGCAGCTGTCAACGGTACCAACATGAACCTATACGTCTTACGTGAGGGAGGAGTGGGCTTACCATCCCGTCAAGCTCTCAGTGGTAGTTTAGTTGAATATGGACCGAAACAATCAGTTTCAAAAGGATGAGTTGGGAAAACCAGGGTGTGACGTGGCTCAGAAGGAAGATTGGTTTTAATCGTGGATTAATAAAGCTGAATTGTAAATAATCATCTCATTCCACATATTATTACAGTTTCTTCCCCTAAATTATGCAGCAACCAACACTGTCTCGGGTTTATTGGTCCTGTAATATAAACCCAATTAACTCTGATTTAAGGGGGCAAAAAAAAAAATCTGACTTTGCATTTAATTCTACTTTTGTTATTGTTATTATTATTATTATTATTATTATTATTATTATTTCTTGAAGCACATAATATGAGTCATTGTATAAATACCCAATCAAAGGTCATCATTACTGGTTACAATACTAGTGGTAGGCACGTGTATAAAATTTTTTCATTTGGGTAATTAGTAAAAGTATTGGTAAATGTTACTTGACAAAATAACATTTTACAGGATTGGGTAAAAAAAAATCTAAATGGGGACATATTTGAACAAAATAATTCCTTTTTTTTTTAACCTTCAACAACAGAGCACAATTCATCAATAGAGCACAAGTCCCACTAGCAAGTTTGTTTGTTTGTTGTTCGGTGTGTGTATGTCATATATATAGATATATATTTATATATTTATATACACACAAAATTAAACAAAATTTAAGCTAGCAAAGTTGTCTTCTTCCAGAATTGGACTATCACCAATTCTATTATGTATGGATAGAAGTTCTCTAGAAGCCAATGTGGTATCACAAACATATGTCCACTTGACTAAATGCCGTTTGAATCATGACCAACATTAGCTAATTGTCTAAGATCGTGCTGTTCTTTCCAGATCGAACTACAGAAGCTGTAACTTGGAACAATTTCTTATGTGGTCACAATTACAGACTTGATCTGTAGAACTCGTTCATAGAGACTTTATTCAGCTTTCTTACCCTTATAAAATTTGACGATGTGGTGTTACAAACAAATTAGCTCCTATGAAGATGCGAATTGCCAAGAGGAATCGATTAGAATTATGTTTCAAATTACCATTTTTCACCAACAAACACGGTGTCTACAATGTCCTCTGCTCCGCTAGTGTGAAAATCAGGGTGTACTTACGAAACTACCATAAAAATACACAGACCTTAGCCTTAAAGTTTTATTTACAAAGTTTAATGTTGTAAGGCGCTTCCATCGCTTTAAAGGTTAAAGGGGCATATGCAAGAATGAAGCAGAGAATAAATAATGTATAGGGGACCGGGACACGATACTATCAGAAGCCAAACAATGCAATGCTCATCATTGAAACAACATATTTAAACTGAGTAACAACTTCAAACTACATTATCCAATGTAAAAACATCATTAAGAAATAAGTTCAGTGCAACTGCAGAGAAATGCTTCTTGCAAAAATTGGAATTTGCTACAAAGTGCATATTTGCATACTCTTTCCAGAGGTGTCAAAAACTATGAAATAGTCAAAGAGAGATTTGAAAACTCATTCTTCCGACGGCCTTTGCCCCAAAACCGGGATGTCTTCGTATCGTTTCTGCATCAACAGAACAAAATAAAACACACAATGATGTTGGCACTAGTAAAGAGCTCCGACAGACAATATTCATTGCTATTTAATCTCGTGTTCAGCCGTATGTTTTCTCATAACTGCTTCCTAGGCATTTCAAACCAAGCTTTCAAGACTAAGAAGCAATAAAGAAAGAGTTAAAGACAACTTTTTTTATTAAAAAATCAACATGCCACACATTTATAGGAATACTGCTAGGGATCCCAACTCGTATACCAACTATATGTTACCAACACGCATGACAAGTCAGTTGTCATATTTCCACTAGTGGCTGCAACTTTTTTATATTGCTCGGTGCTGCAATTTTTTAACCAGCTACTGAAAAAATAATGACAGACTCACATGCCTCATCAGTTGGTATTAACATGTTGAGTTAAAAGTCAGTGTCCCTAGCATCATTCTTTCAATAATTTCCAACAACCTAGACGCTCTTTGAGAAGATAATTGCACCAATAATACTGAGATAATGACACTAACATAACGATCAATATGGTAAACGAACATAATTCTATGACCCCGACTTTGCAAAATAATACAAGATTCTACGTACCCCGACATTGTTGTACTCCCAGAGCTTATGAACTCCATAATCCACAGCCTGCAACCAGAAAACCAGATACGATTAATTGATGAATAAACCTCATGGACTTTAAAGCAATTTGAACCCGAAAATTCGACCGTTGATGGTGAACAAAACCGAAAAATATCCAACAGCCAATTAAACATTTTCATACAGAAAACAAAAAAAGAACGGTCGTTCTAAATCAGCGTAAGATCAAAGACTCAGTATTAAGGCCTGGTCACGGAGACGAAATATTGGATATATATCATTTACAAAAAGAATCATTTTTTTTCCCAATTTATTTCCTATCCAATCTACAATTCACGCAGTTACAAAGAGATTAATATGTTCCAAAAATCTCAAGAACAAACTCCCCTAGTCCATTTCTCATGAGCATTCGAACACACACACACACACACAATGCATACAATTATGATCGGACCAGTAAACTAATTCATTTTCATATGAGATTCTCGGATTTTTCTCGCAAGCAGAGATTTTTGTAAAAATGAACGATTCGGGAAAAAAATTTAAAAAAAAAAAAAGAAGAAGAAGAAAAGATATTTGGTACTGACTCTTTCACCGAGAAAAGCGCCGGCGATGACGAAGGTGACATAGACGGAGTTCCGTCGCATGATGACTCTGTAAAGGCCTTCGAAAAGGCCTCCGCCGTTTCTTCGAGCTGCTGAATCCATGGCGATCTGCTTTGCTTAGCGTCTTCTTCCTTCGGATCTGCGAGAGAGCTAGAGTTTGCCGACAGCTAATCCGTTGATTCGCCAAATGGAATATGGGGAAATCGACTTTGTAGTGCTTTTCGCGAACGGTTTGTGTTTTCGGTTGGTCGGGTTAAGGAGGAACCGGTTTGTATGAGGTTCGGATGGTCCGGGTTTGTATAATGGACGGCCCTGATTGCTTGATTGGTCTACGGTGTTTCATGGACGGCTTGATGGCCTTCTCTTTTTCTTTTCTTTTCTTTTTTTTTTTTGGAGGAATTTTCTTTTCTTTTCTTTTTTTCTAGGGTAAATTTCATAAATAGCATCTCTGGAGAAAATAATATTAAAATCAGCACCACTTTTCGTTCACTTCAGTTCTAGCACTGCCACGTAAGAAATGTGGGGCCCAGTAGCATTTAATGCGTGCAAATTTCCCCGTTTACCCTCATCTCCCTCGCATGCCCCAAATAAATTTCCAAACCAGCATCTACAGTGTTTTAGAGAGAGAAACTGAAATGCAGAGAGAGAAAGAGGTGCTACCGCCGGAAAACGCTCGGAAACCGCCCGAAACCACCACGAAATCCCTCCATAAACCGCTCCGACGCCTGTGAACGTCGGAGAATCTTAAAAAACCCGTTAATCGTCGAAAGACACGAAACTGACCTCGTGACAAGAGCAGCGGTCATTCCCGTTCTGACCGAGTGGTCATAACGGTTATGACCGCAGCAACACTATACCTCAGTCGTCAAGTGAAGCGGTCATAACCTTTCGGACCGAGTGGTCATAACGGTTATGACCGCAGCAACACTATACCTCAGTCGTCAAGTGAAGCGGTCATAACCTTTCGGACCGAGTGGTCATAACGGTTATGACCGCATCAACACTATATTGCGTGGTCAAGAGCAGCGGTCATAACCGTCCTGACCGAGTGGTCATAAAGGTTATGACCGCTGCTCTTCTAAACGATATATACTCGGGTCATAACCATTATGACCAGCAGATCACAACGGTTATGACCCAAGTGCTTCTACACGATATAGACTCGGGTCATAACCGTTTTGACCACCCGGTCATGACGGTTATGACCCAAGTGCTTCTACACGATATAGACTCGGGTCATAACCGTTTTGACCCACCCGTCATAACGGTTATGACGCAAGTGCTTGTACACGATATAGACTCGGGTCATAACCGTTTTACCCACCCGGTCATAACGGTTATGACCCAAGTCCTTCTACACGATATAGACTCGGGTCATAACCGTTATGACCACCCGGTAATTACGGTTATGACCCGCTGCTCTTCTAAACGATATAGACTGGGGTCATAACCATTATGACCATCCGGTCATAACGGTTATGACCCAGGTGATTCTAAACGATATAGACTCGGGTCATATCCATTATGACCACCCGGTCATAACGGTTACGACCCAAGTGCTTCTACACGATATAAACTCGGGTCATAACCGTTTTGACCACCCAGTCATGACGGTTATGACCCAAGTGCTTCTACACGACATAGACTCGGGTCATAACCGTTATGACCACCCGGTAATTACGGTTATGACCCAAGTGCTTCTAAACGATATAGACTCGGGTCATAACGGTTATGACCCAAGTGCTTCTAAACGATATAGACTCGGGTCATAACCATTATGACCCACAGTTCATATATAAGCATGTTTGAGGTTATTCTTCACCACATAGAGTTCGGTCATTATAGTTATCACCTCCCTTTGTGACCGATAGTCCAAAAAACATATTCTTTGCAAAGTTGCATGCTTATAAACATGTATAATGAAACGACGCTGATAACATACATGGTTCTGTATGGTGATAAAAACACAGGTATTGTTATGATGTTACACGTACACGGAATAAATAACAAATATTTTTTTGTTAGTGAATGTGAAAAGTACAATTGCTCTAAGATAATTACATATGCGAACTGGATTTTGTGCCCGAACTGCAGTTCGTTTTTGTTTGATGGTTTCGTAAGGGTACTGGGTTAGTACAGGTTTGTCGGTTGTGGCCATAACTATTACATCTACCACACCGAATGGGATCAGGTTCTTCTCCCTGGGACAGTATCCTACGAACCCGTGGCCTTCCGGGCCGACGCTTTGCCTTGGGAGGATTCACAACTTGCGATCTGACGTCTTCAGAAACATCCCAGCCCTCTGCGCTTCCAATCGGATGGACTACATGTGCATAACATGCATATAGAAAGTCTTTAGTATAGTAATCAGAGCAATAATTGTATGGATCAATCCGTCGGAAGTTACACACGGCCATTGCATGAGAGCAAGGAATTTGATCAACCTGAAATCGTCTGCAGGTACAGGTCCGTTCGCTCATATCAACAATAAATATTTGGCCTGCGTTGTTGGTGACAGAGTACTCAAACTGATCGGCTGGACGCGGCTGTAAGACATGGAATGCCGTTATGTTAGTATATTCGATCTTATAAAGTTTTAGATGAAAAAATTTTGTTTCCTCTCGTCATAATATGGCATTTATCACATACCGTTACTTTTAGACCGTGCGCGAAGTTGGTTCGAATCAAGTGATCTGCATATGGGGCCAATTTCGATTTTATGTTGAGTGCCTCTTCACGTCGTTGGACAAACCATCTTTGCAGTAGTTCCCTCAGCCATTCCACCAAGAATCCAACTGGCATGAGCCTGGCTTTCCGATCCACACTGTTTAATGACTCCGCGATGTTGGTTGTCATGATTGCATACCTCCGTCCACTGAAGTACGCGCGCGACCACTTTGTAGGATCGGCCTGCAGAAGGTATCGGTGCATGTCGGCGTTACGACTACGGATGGATTCCATATGCCGATTGTGCTCACTTAGCAGATATGCTCTGGCTGCGCCATCAAAATAGGCCTTCAGAGGGCCTTTGAAGTCTTTGTACCTGGTCTTCAGGTTTGCAGCCAGGTGTTGGACGCATATCCCGAAGGCAGCATCTAGAAACACGAGGTTCGCTGCATTCTCGATACCCTTATGCCTATCAGCCACAATAGCAAGGGAATCTCGACTGCCGATTGAATCCCTTAGGTTCTCGAAGAACCATTGCCATGATTCATTGCTCTCCGACGGAACGATACCAAATGCAAGTGGAAATATGGAGCCATTTGCGTCGTGACCGCATGCAGCAAGCAGCATTCCTCCGAACCTGGCCTTCAGTGCAGATCCATCAACCACAATTACTGGACGACAATAAGGCCAACCGTGCTTTGAAGCAGCTAAGCACATGAAAAGGTATTTGAAACACTGTTCTGAGTCTGTCTCAATGTGAACGTCGGAGCCAGGATTTTTCCTCTTAACGATTTCAGCCCACGCGGGCAGACCTGTAATTATGACGAAATCAATATCATGATGTTGGTTATATAAGTTACACTATTATTATCAGGAGAATTACCTGAGTATGACTCTGCATCATCGCCCCTCAGGCTTGTTAGTGCAGCTTCCTTCGCTCGCCATGCTCTAAGATAGTTGAAATGAACTCCAAATTCGGACTGCATGTCTCGCTGTATTTCGCGAGGTCTATATGAGGTATTTGTTGGGTCCAAGAATTTTCGCTTAACACACTCGCCGATCATCCAGCTCTTCGCTTGACGATGTGCACCTTGAACGATTTCAAGTGAACAAGTATGGACAGAGTCGAACCTCTTCACAACAAAAAATTCACTACCTCTCATCCTAGTCGTACGCAATTGCCACGGACAACCTTCATGATCTATACATATCACGTGTAACAGAGTAGAGTTCGACCTCTTCACCCTGAATTGATAGTGTTTAGTCATTGCATCGTGATGAAGATGGTATTGCAGTAACTTTTTGATCTCAAAAATAACATTTACGCTCAACGTGACAGGTGTTAAATCCGCAACAACTACTGGGCCGGAAAAACTATCACTTCTAGGTACATCCTTAGACTGAGATTTAATATAATCTGCAATGGAATGGGCTCCAATGCTGGGTGTGGCACTCATCTCGTTTGAAATACGAGCAGCATCATCATCAATCACATGGTTGAAAACATGATGTTCCAGCTCAATTCCATGGTCATTCTGCAGATCCAGACATACTATCGGAGTAGGGATGTGAGGAGGAGTGGTTATGAGATTACTGTCTTTTACAGGTTGGAGGGCTTCATCGCTCTGTCCACCCACCCTAGAAGGTTGAACGTCAAGGTGGTTGCTTTCCCCTAGATCCGGTGGCAGGCCTTCGGCCGCAGACTCTTCAAATACATCGATGGAAATTGGAAATTTGCTAAGCACGTGAACATCCTTCTTCTTCAATTGTATGTAAAATTTAACGTCTGCATCACATTGTATCCTAACGGGAGGCAGCCCAGGTTCAACAATGTATCGCATGACTATCGTCTTCTGTGGACGACTAATTCCAATAACACCTCGGACCATCTTCATAAGATCAACATATGTTGCAGTCTCAGGCAGCAATATTCCTTTCATATCGCCACCAACATATCTCGATGTGCCGTCCCATTGACCATTATAGTTGATGAAAACACAAACGTCCTGCATACCTGGATTTTCAACTGACAGAGTTATGTTAGTTGTGATATATATATATATATATATAAAGCGAGTTAACAAACGGTCACAATTATACTGACCAGAAGGTCAATATGCATTGTGACCGGTATTTGTTATGTATTCGCAGTTGACTACTTATATAACAAAACAGGTCACAATGATATTGACCGGACGGTCATTATGCAAATGACCGACCTCAGGAGATTATACCGGTCAGAATACCATTGACCAGATGAATGACCGAACTCTACTTAAACTGGTCACTACAGTTATG
The DNA here is from genome assembly GCA_025413485.1 of Ficus microcarpa. Lineage (NCBI taxonomy): Eukaryota > Viridiplantae > Streptophyta > Magnoliopsida > Rosales > Moraceae > Ficus > Ficus microcarpa. The sequence continues at coordinate 29,640,460 of CM046376.1, forward strand.
ACCCATCGGTCATTGTGTCATTGCATGATGGTCATTGTGCAATTGACCAGTTAACTATTATGCAGAGTTTGTATGACGACCAGAAGGCAATGTGAATAGCGTACATAGATCGATAAAACACACACACATTTAGAGCTTGTACAAACAAATAATGCGAATAAAGAAGCAGCAATACCTCGGCACCACGTGATTTGGAGTGGGAAGATCCCTACTAAACTCAGTGGCCTGCAGATGTGGCCTATCGGGTTGGTTAAACACAGTGAGCGTAGATTGCGTTAGATTTGTTGGAGTTAGAGTAAATGTAGATCAGTGGGTATCGGTGCATGCCAGGTTCGTCAGCCCCCAGTTATAGAAAACAGGGAAATACGGGGAAAGCAGAAGTTTGAAATTTAATAGCTGATGGTACTGTGGCTTATATGTTGGGGACGGCGGGGAGGGGGGTGAGTGGGGCGGGAAGATGGGAAATATTCGGTTTAGGGTTGGACGAGGGCATTTTTGTCTTTATACATGTTTTCTGACAAAAAACCTTTATTTACAAGAATATATTGGTGATAATTTTCAGCTGACACGTCATTATAAGCATCAAAAATTTGTTTGTGTTTGGTTTATAAATTGATAACTTATTGACCTGGGGCACCAATTTTTAACTAATAAATCAGTTAGATACACTGTTATATAGCAAAGACTGGTCATTAGATAGACAAGTTTGCCACACCAAAAGAGGTCATGACTGTTGTGACCATCGGGTCATAACAGTTGTGACCGATACTCTGAGTAGAGAGAGCAAAGGGTCATAACTGTTATGTCCATACGGTCATAAAAACGATGACCGTCACTATTGGGACAATCGGTCATGACTGTTATGACCATACGGTAATTAAAGTTATGACCACTGGGCATAACTGTTATGATCGATACTCTAACTAGAAATAGAGACCGGTCATAACTGTTATGACCATACGGTCATAACAGAAGTGACCACCACTATCGGGGCAGTCATAACCGATACTTTACCCTTCACGATATGGGGGAGAACTGTTATGACCATTAGGTCATAACACTCTTGACCCTTGCTAGACGGATACAGGTCAAAACTGTTATGACCTGATGGTCATAAAAGTAATGACCGATACTTCAAGCTAGGGATAGATAAAGGTCATAACCGTTATTACCATCCGGTCATAACTGTAATGACCGTTACTAGCAAACGATGGACTACATGTTGACAGGTCATAACTGTTATGACCACCATGTCATAACGGTTATGACCGTGACATGGTAAAGAGGTCACGACTGTTATGACCAGATGGTTATAACAGTTGTATTATAGGGCATAAATAGGTCACCACTGTTATGACCTGACTGTAATGATGGTTGTATTATATGGCATATTTTCGGACATATTTTAATTCGATTAATTGAGTAACCCAATAAGTAACCATTATTTGTTATGATCAATATTATTTTAAATATGACATGATAACTATTATTATATTATTTGACCAGTTATAGCAATCACGGCATAAAACATGTAATGGTGGTGCATAAAACATGTTATATTATGCATTAAATTTCATTATGTAATTTAATGTTATACCAATTAAGGCATATTGGAATATGGACTTCTTTAAAATTTTTCTTATTTGGGAATTTAATGTCAAGTTATAGCAATTAAGTCATATATTTTACGGCATCAAACATCTGAAGAAGTGGTCATTCAATCGACGAGTTTGTCAAAGCCAGAGAGATAATTACTGTTATGAAGAGAGAAAGGTCAAAAATAACATTTACCCTGGCAAAGGTAACTTCAATATCACAGATTTACCCTCATTTATCTTGTTTTGTCAACTGTCCTAGCCGAGAAAAGTTCAGATTCTCAATTGAAATGGTTTGAGTTATATTAAAAGTTTCTATGTCTGGAGAGTTGTTGAGCCCTTCGGAATTAGAAAAAGAATATCAAGACTGGGTTCTTCAGATGCATATGCAATATGACGAAGAGGTTGTCGTGGGCGAGGAGCAAACAGTTTAGGGTTGGCAGCCGTGTAAATACCAAAGATAATGGAATGTTCGGATATTAAAATCTCACCATTCCATTAGCTTTGGTATTCACACGGCTGCAAACAAGAACTGGTTGCTCCTCGCCCACGACAACCTCTTCGTCATAATGCATATGCATCTGAAGAACCCAGTCTTGATATTCTTTATCTAATTCCGAAGGGCTCAACAACTTCCCAGACATAGAAACTTTAATAGAACTCAAACCATTTCAATTTAGAATATGAACTTTGCTCGGCTAGGACAGTTGACAAAACAAGATAAATGAGGGTAAAACTGTGATGTTGAAGTTACCTTTGCCAGAGAACGGTGTTCAGAGGCTGCTGTGAATATCGACAGTAGAATGGATTGGCTCATCGGCGACGGTGAGAGAACCAGTTTTCGTTTAAAGCTCCCTATCGTTATCTAGATCAAATTTCATAACCGCTATGACAGTGATGGTCATAACGGTTATGCACACTCTCCCTATACTGACGGGCATCTCTGTTATGACGTGGTGGTCATAACAGTTATGACATCTCCCCCCACCCAATCGTTTACTAGCCCATCGGTCATAACTATTATGACCATCTGGTAATAACTGTTATGACCTCTCTCCTATCGTGACCTAGGGTGTCGGAGTAAGGGTCATAACTGTTATAACATTGTGGTCATAACATTTATGACCTATCTTCCTGTTATGACCTCTCTCACTATCGGATTAACGGTCATAACTGTTATGACATGGTGGTCATAACATTTATGACCTCTCTCCCTATCCTGATATACAGTAACGGTCATTACCGTCGGGACCGGATGATCATGACCGCTCTCTCTGCATAGTTGAGAGTAACGGACATGACTATTATGACCAGTTGGTCATTATAAAAATGAGACATTTTCATTATGACCAACAAGTCCGAATTCATGACCGTCTGTAAATCATATAAAAATGACTAACTCTATGTATTTTGCAAATATTTTCCTACAGATCATTTAGAAAGGTGGAATCTCATAAAAAACACATATAAAAATTAAAACTTTTTTCCCTACAGATCATGGAAAGCTATTAAAAACTTAAACTTTAAAAACATAAAAACATAAATCGACTTTTCCTCGGCCGATGGTCATAAAGATGCCGATGCCGATAGTCGGACAAACCACCTTGAAGGAGATGTGTTTTTCTCTCTGATTTTCGTCGCCTTCGGCACGACACGGGGAGTTATGTCAAGTTTTATTTTTTGTTAAAGAATTCCGTCGTCAACACACTTGCAGGC
>CM046376.1:29643870-29653870 GCA_025413485.1 Ficus microcarpa
AATTTATCAACGGATCTTCGTGGTGGTATCGGCCGGTTTCCGAGCGGTACCTGCTGGTTGTAACTCTCTCTCTCTCTAGAATCGGCCTTTCTCTCCATATGTTGAGATTTCTCTCTCTAAAAACCATGTTGAAGGGATTCATATGGGGAAGCGTGAGGGACAGTGACTTCGGCTGGTGGGAGACGAGGGTAACCATGACCTTTGGCATTCCCTAACCCGGTGGGCCCGACAAGATGACGTGGCTTTACTGTTCTACACGGTATAATGTAGAAGTCATACCAGGTATGACCTTACGGTCATAACGTTTATGACGGTCACTGTATAGTGTTGCGGTCAAAACCGTATGACCACTCACTTCTGTCCTCTCGAGGTATAGAGCAGCGGTCATTACCGTTATGACCACTCGGTCATAATGGTTTTTGACTGCTACTCTTGACGACCCGCGTATAGAAGCACTTGGGTAATAAACGTTATGACTCCGTGGTCATAATGGTTATGACCTGGTTCTGTATCGTTTAGAAGCACTTCGGTCATAACCGTTATGACTCCGTGGTCATAATGGTTATGACCCGGTTCTATATCGTTTAGAAGCACTTCGGTCATAACCGTTGTGACTCTGTGGTCATAATAGTTATGACCCGATCACAGTATCGTTTAGAAGCACTTCGGTCATAACCTTTATGACCGGATGGTCAGAATGGTTATGACCCGGTTCTATATCGTTTAGAAGCATTTGGGTCATAAACGTTATGACCGGGTGGTCATAATGGAATACGAAGAGTCGGGTAATAAAATTTATGACCCTCAGGTCACAACGTTTATTACCATTTATCACGTTATAGCGTAGCGGTAATAACCGTTATTACCGTCTGGTCATTACTAAACTTACCGCTTTGGTGAATAGCAACAGTCGTCTATGATGGGCCCCGCACATTTAATGTCGCCGAATCCAATATTTTCCATCAACTCCACCCAAAGGTAACCTTCCCCTCGAAATACCAAAAAATTACCCTTTACCGAAAAATTACCCTCGTTTTGAAACCAGCTTCTATAGTGTTTTAGAGAGAGAAACTCTGGTTCTAGAGAGAGAAAGAACAGGATTTCATTCGTTCCAACCCAATAACCGCTCAGAAAACCGTCATTAACCGCGAAGAAACCCCAATAACCGCTCAGAAAACCATCAAAGACCTTTATAGTCTGCACTAAACTCTTTCAACGTCTATTAACATAGAAGACTTGTCAAGGACCAAGCAAATGGCTAAGGAAAACATCGAGAAATCCGGCAGACGAGGGCAATCATTAGAAAACCCGCCCCCAGAGATTGAGACAGGGGTGGTTGCTGAAGGGTTGAAGAGAAAGCATAGAGACATCGACGTTGTAGAACCGACCATGTCACAGGAGTTGACATGCGACGTAGAACAGCATACAACCGAACCTGATGAGGTAAAATAGTTGATTTATGTTTTTATTTTTATAAAGGCAAACATATTTTTTGGTCACTATGGATGTGCGATTTTTATTGCGTGCAAGGCCAAAAGTTTTAATTTTTAGTAATTTTTATGTGTCAGCTTATTGATATCCCACTATTGTATTCCAGATGATGTATGTTTCAGAAACGTAGAAATGTTTTGTAAATAGTTACCGCGAAGTTTGTCTGCTCATGTACATATTCATATATAAATATATATATATATATATATGTAGAACTGAGTTTTAAGATAGATCGGGCCGTCATGTTCGTTATTTATTTATGGTCGTCATAATCATGGGTTCTATGATAAGGTATGACTCGGTGGTCATAATGAAAATGACTTGGGTTGCTTAAATTGGTTGGTCAATTCCAGTATGACGTGGCGGTCCAAATGAAATTGACCTGTGTCTTTAACCGAACCTATTTCGGTTGGTCAATTTTATTATGACCACTCGGTCATAATGCGAATGACATGGGTTATTTGCTATTAAGGTCGGTGTGTTTCATTATGAGATGATGGTCATATTTTTTTTTTAATGAGTTTAATGTGCATACTGCTTTAAATAAAATTGTTAATTTTTTAATGACGGGAAAAATTTTATGTTAATTTAGGTTACTATAATGACTATACCCTGTTACCATATATGCAGGTTCAGTACAATCGACGAGTACCCGATGGTCAAATAACACGGGCGAAGATAAATACCTTCGTCAACATTAGGGAGACATTAAGAAATTTGACAGACTGGTTGTCTGAACGACAGTATGAGTTGGTCATGCAGCAGCCATGCATTCAACACTTCCTGCAGTTAGACAGACTTGGATGGGCTGGCCAGCTGTTCCACAACATTCTCATGCGCCTGACGGATCACAGTGACCATGGTGATGCTCTGTGGTTTCAGGTTGGTGAACAATTGGGTAGGTTTTCCATAACCGAGTTTGGACTAATAACGGGGATGAAGTGTGTTGGGTCTACTCATATCCCACCGATGGCCGAACCTAGATTAATTACAAGGTATTTCCGGACGGTGAGAGGTGTGACAAGGGAAAATTTGGGGCTGCAAATGTCGAATGCGAACTTTGAAGACGACGAAGACGCCATCAAGCTCAGTCTACTATACGTCATGTTCTGCATTCCACTGTCAAATTCGAGCTCCGTCAAGATAGACCCGAAGTTTTTTGCACTGGCCGACAAACTGGAGGCCTTCAATGAGTTCCCTTGGGGCGTGCTGTCATGGGAGGCAACCCGGTCTGCAATCTGTGCCGCGGTTGACAACAGAACGTCTTCGAAGAGAAAACAACCAAAAAAATCCCACCCAGCGCATTACAGTATTGCGGGCTTTCCCCATGCCTTACTGGTTTGGGCATATGAGAGCATCCCAACCATAGCCTCCAGATTCGCAACCAATTACGAGGACGCCAGTCCGCGTATGCTGTCGTGGAGGACCGTCGATAACGTCAAGTTTGATGACGTTATGGGGGCATTGACCGCGGTTGGAGAAACTCAGGTGATTTTTAAAGAATTTCTAAAGCGTGTCAAATAAAAATGTTTGGTCCTCATTTATAGGTTCGTCACTGGAGTGTTTGGTCAATAAAATGATATGAACGGCTGCTCATAACAGTCATGCCCAAACGGTCATAACAGTTATGACCGGGTGGTCAATACAGTTAGGACATGGTCGTAACAGTAATGACAGTTTGGTCATTACTGTTATGACCAACCCTTTACATCGTATTGGTCATAACAAAAATTCCAGGATGGTCATTACCGTCATGACCGTATACAGTACTCTGACAAAAAGTTGTTGTTATGTGTGCAGCCGAAATGGGTTGGGATGATGCCCACAGCAGAAGAGTTGAAGGACCCATGGCTTTCGCGCCTATTTTTGAAGAACCCAATGCCTGTGCCTCAATTACTTCTCAAGCCACCTGTTCCCCAATCGAGCTCCGCACCAAACTCCGAGTGGCAGGAGTTTAAAGAAGAGATCCGAGGACAGGTGGCCTCAATTAACAAGAGTCTGCTGGCTCTTAAAAAGGACCAGCAGAAGTCCAACAAACTGCTGCGACGGGTTTACACGATGTTGAAAGACAACATGAGGCAGCAGGGACAAGGAAAGGCAGAGACCGGAACTCCAGTCACCAGCAGGCAGCCGTTGGATGTTCCAAAGCATGAGTCAGATGACATGAACACCGGCTTGCTAGGTGAGGTGTTAATCAAGGCCGACCTCGTGGCCGCTGCTGACATAGGTGAGCAAGCAGCCATGGAGTTCCTAACGGGCGAAAAGGTTACTGCATCCCATGAACATGTTGAGGAGGAGAGTAACAAGGTACGACTGAGATTTAAATCTGAGTGTACCATATATATAGGCACATGATAAATTTTTTTATATAACAGAGACAAGGTAGTTTTTTATGATGTAACATGTTGTTAATCCACACAGGAAGGGATGGTACAATCTCTCCCACTTGATGACATCAAGGACGAGAGCACGCCTCACCCGCATAAGGGAAAGAAAGAAGAAGGCAAAGATGCTAAGATGGAGATCAGTGGACAGGATGTTGTGCATCCTGCAAGCCAGGCCAAGGAGGACAGCACGGGTGAAGTGGTTGTTACGAATATCCATACCCTAAAAACCAGGTTCATTAGAGTAACCGATTATTTTAACTCGTTTGATATGTCATTTATAGGTCCCTAAGAAGAAGAGGGCCAGACTCTCAAGGCTTGGCCAACGGCCGAGGGGAGCTAAGTCCGATGTTGGCTCCCCGTCGCATGAACCGAGTAAGAAAGTTTGTGCCCTCCCACCGAGCCTAGAAGATGTACCTCCGGCTGACATGCTAGAGTCGTTCAGGGAGTGGATGAGTAAAGGGGCGTTGAAGAAGACTCCACCAGGGTAATTTGCTTATAACTGATAATTGACCATCGAATTGAGGTTTATGTAAGTTAGTAATATACCCATATTATATTAATAATGATATCACCACAGTAAATATTTGTCTTTCAGTCCACGGCCTCCCAGATTCAATGCAAAGCATGAGCCATTGGAGAAACCCCATGACCTCGGAGTCGTGACGGTGGACAAGAAAAGTTGGTATTATGAACTGGCCGTCCAACCTGTTTGGCTATGGGATGAAGTAAGTGGTGTAATTAACTGTTTTGTAATCAATGTCGTGTTTTTTATGTCAATTATTACGGTCCCGAAGGTACATTGTTTGACGACCGGTCTATTTACCGTTAATTGCTGTTCTTTTGTGTATTCAGCACATTGATGTAGCGTTCTACTACCTGAGGAAGAAGATCAAGCAGTATCCCAAGTTGCAAGAACGAAAGGTCACAACGGTAGACACGTATTTCAGTACAAAGGTTGCTGCAATGTGGCCTGTCTACCGGCGTTCACCAGATACGTTCGATTGGGAGACCTGTGAAACTTTAATGAGGATCATGATTGGCATCTCTGGCCAGTGTGGGACTACGTGGTTTGAGCTGAACACTTTGCTAATACCGTTAAACTTGGGTACAATGCAGCATTGGATATTAGTAAAGCTCGAACTCACCAATTGGACAATTGAGGTGTATGACTCTATGCATCATGCAGGCCCTCACGATCAGAGGGTCCGAGAGGAAGTCGAGTGTTTAGCAGAGTTCATTCCACTGCTGGCTGCTCATGTCAGTTTGTTCGACCATAAACCACGTGATCCTCCAGGAACGTACGCAATACCGGTCACCATCAGAAAAGATATCCCTACACAGGGCAATGGGTAGGTACTAGTGTTATTATGTTTTGATTATTTAATATTTAATGTTGCCTTGGTGCCTGAGATGCTTATGTTCATTATGTCGTTTTCCTTTATTCGTGCATCAGGGGTGACTGTGGCGTGTTTACAATAAAAAATGCTGAATGCTTGATAGAAGGGAGGGATGTCAGCTATTGGGTACTTCATGAAAGGATGCAACTCTTTCGTGAGTGCCTAGCATGTTACTTCTGGGCTCATGCGAAGCGGAAGCTTGCCGGAGATTATAACAGCGATGATGAGCCTGATGTGGACTGAAAGCATCTAGCCACACCAATTTTGTATCATTGTATTTCCATTTAAGACTCTAAATAGGCACATTTTTTATTCATTGTATAGAAAGTTATTTGGTTGTATTTTTTTGGTGTTTGTTGTAAACTGTTAAAGTTGACAGAATAATCATAGGGATCGAGTCATAACTGTTATGACCAGGTGGTCATAACAGTTATGACCAGGTCTCTAAAATGGCCATTACATTCATTTAAGATGCATATAATTGTTATGACTTGATAATTTCATGACCTGTTATCTCAATGAAATAATATTTTTTAAATATATATAAATCCTTATATAGAAAAAAGTGAACATTAATTTCTAGAATATTGATAAATCGTTAAAGGGTCATAATTGTTATGACCGGGCGGTCATAACAGATATGACTGTTACTCTTGTTCACGATACAGAGCTAGGTCATAAACTGGTCAAAACGGTTATGACCCGAGTCTATATCGTGTAGAAGCACTTGGGTCGTAACCGTTATGACCGGGTGGTCATAATGGATATGACCCGAGTCTATATCGTTTAGAATCACCTGGGTCATAACCGTTATGACCGGATGGTCATAATGGTAATGACCCCAGTCTATATCGTTTAGAATCACCTAGGTCATAACCGTTATGACCGGATGGTCATAATGGTTATGACCGGATGGTCATAATGGTTATGACCCCAGTCTATATCGTTTAGAAGAGCAGCGGGTCATAACCGTAATTACCGGGTGGTCATAACGGTTATGACCCGAGTCTATATCGTGTAGAAGGGCTTGGGTCATAACCGTTATGACCGGGTGGGTAAAACGGTTATGACCCGAGTCTATATCGTGTACAAGCACTTGCGTCATAACCGTTATGACGGGTGGGTCAAAACGGTTATGACCCGAGTCTATATCGTGTAGAAGCACTTGGGTCATAACCGTCATGACCGGGTGGTCAAAACGGTTATGACCCGAGTCTATATCGTGTAGAAGCACTTGGGTCATAACCGTTGTGATCTGCTGGTCATAATGGTTATGACCCGAGTATATATCGTTTAGAAGAGCAGCGGTCATAACCTTTATGACTACTCGGTCAGGACGGTTATGACCGCTGCTCTTGACCACGCAATATAGTGTTGATGCGGTCATAACCTTTATGACCACTCGGTCCGAAAGGTTATGACCGCTTCACTTGACGACTGAGGTATAGTATTGCTGCGGTCATAACCGTTATGACCACTCGGTCAGAACGGGAATGACCGCTGCTCTTGTCACGAGGTCAGTTTCGTGTCTTTCGACGATTAACGGGTTTTTTAAGATTCTCCGACGTTCACAGGCGTCGGAGCGGTTTATGGAGGGATTTCGTGGTGGTTTCGGGCGGTTTCCGAGCGTTTCCCGGCGGTAGCACCTCTTTCTCTCTCTGCATTTCAGTTTCTCTCTCTAAAACACTGTAGATGCTGGTTTGGAAATTTATTTGGGGCATGCGAGGGAGATGAGGGTAAACGGGGAAATTTGCACGCATTAAATGCTACTGGGCCCCACATTTCTTACGTGGCAGTGCTAGAACTGAAGTGAACGAAAAGTGGTGCTAATTTTAATATTATTTTCTCCAGAGGTGCTATTTTTGAAATTTACCCTAGATCTAATCCCTTTTTTAGTTGCATGGAAGAGAGGAGGGAGAGGAGAGGTGAACGGACCGAATGTTACCTCCTTCTAAAGCCATTGGATTCCACCAATCCATCAACTTTTTGTGTCAAAAGTCTATTTTACCTGAAAATAAATTATTAATTAATTATAGAAATAATCAGTATATAATCAGACAAATAAATATCATTTATTATTTTAACACTCCCTCCCTCCTACCAACCAAATACAACCTACGGGTCTATAATCAAGTTTTTTTGGTAAAACACAAAGACAAGAACTCACAATTCCTACGGGGATGATCGACCACATGGTCTCCAGGAGGACAATAGTGGAACCATAAGTTTATGTTATCACTTCCAGGCAATTACTGACTTAAATGGAAATTATTGATACTTATAAAATCCTCACTCCCCGCCGATATGGAACTCGCCAAGTGACTATCAGTTTTTTTGGTAAAACACAAGACAAGTGCATACAATTCCTATGGACAGATCAACTACAGGGCCTTTCAGAGTAGGATACTTATTAAACTATGAGTAGACCCTATTAAATTACCACTTTCAGATAATTGCTAACTAAATGAGAATATATAGACATTTATACACTGCTTAAAGTTCCCATCGATGTAGGATTAGGCCCATAATCAAGTTGTGCACTTCATTTCATTTGGTCAAGTTTAAATTGAGCTCTTGAATCAGTGGCAGGCCATTGGCTGGAAATAAAATGGTATGTACAAATACGAAGTTACAAAGCAGACGCACAGGCTGATGAAATATGGACCCAAAGGAAAAAGAAAGGGGGGAAAAAAAAAAAAAGATCCTGGAATTTCTTCCTTGCAATCCATATTCCAACGGCAAAAACAGAGAAAAAGAGAGCCCCAACAGCAACGGGTAATTATTCCTACACATTGGCAACGTAGAGTCTCATTCCAAATATCCTATTCGAAAGTTTCAAGAGAATCCCTTTTATTTTTTTTCTACATAAACATTCGGCTATAAAAAAATGTGTTAAAAGGTGATGGAATATTAACAGGAGGTCACCGGCTACCGGCTGCATTATGCATTGAGAACCGCCACTTGTTACGTTATGCTTTGGTGTGCTTTTTATCTTATCACCATTTGAACTATTTGAGAAAATGCTCCATTTTTTTTTTTTTTTTGGTTTTTGAGGGAAATAAGAATTTTTTTTATTTGAGAAAATGCTAGTGAGAACTAATAAAACTTATTATTTTAGTATTTTGTTTGCTTTTACTTTAGCATTTTCCTTTTGAGGCACATTTAAAAAAAAAAAAAAAAGTTGATAGGATAAATATGATATTTAAAATGTTCCTAACGAGCAATAAAAATATTAAAATGAGGTTTTTATAAAGTTTTATGAATTAAGATTCCGTTTGGTTCATCAGTTTGAATTGGAAATTTTAAGTTTTAATAGTAATTTTTGTTGACTTTTCAGAAAAAACAAAAAACTTTTTCAGAAAAGACAAAAAACTTTTTCAGAAAAAGACAAAAAAATCAATTCAAACTATAGTTTGAACTGATGAACCAAACTGATGCTAAATGTTCCTTGAACTTTGGATTATTCTCATTTTGTCCTTTGAACTTTGGATACTCTCATTAACTTTGAATTTGTCCCATTTAGTCTCTTTTATGGGAATTTCAGTATTAAAAAAAAAAAAGAAAAAGGAGAGTTTGTCTCACTTAACCATTTAGATTAGAGTTCCTATTAAAAAACAAATGAAAAGTACCACATGACTGGACTTAATCCTCTCTTTTTATTATGTCTGTTTTTAATAAAAATTCCTAAAGTAAATAGTTAAATGGGGAGGAATTCAAAATTCAGCGAGTAAAGTGTGAGTTTTTAAAGTTCAGAAGACATAATGAGAGCAACACTAAAATTGTGGGGATTTAGATGAGAATAATCCATGTCTTATTGAAGCTTTGATACAATTTCCAAAGTGTTTTCAAAATACCAAAGAAATCACAATTTGTGACTTTAACTTGAAGTTTTCTTTAAAAAAACAAAGCTTTTATAATCCAATTTAAACTCTTAAAAGCAATTTTTGAATGTAAAAGACCATGTTTGTTTTGTAAACTCATTTTCAGAATGGGGGAAAAAATAACAAAAGAATGTTTTCCCAACTTTTTTCATCATCATTCTCATTTTGAAAAATGGTGGACATTCTCACACATAATTTATGCAGTACTCTTTTGGAATCTTTTTGAATTCTTCTTACAATGCACTATTTCCAATACCATTTCTTCTAATTTTATAACCTTCAAAACAAATTTTAGACTTTTTTCATTTTTAAGAAGGATAATTTTTTTACACATCTAATAAGGTGTTTGGCACACCAACTCAAAACACTCATCTCAAAATTTTTTTTGTCTTTTTCCCAAAAAGTTTTTTATCTTTTCTGAAAATTCAAAAAAATTTACTATTAAAACTTAAAAATCTCAACTCAAACTACTCCACCAAATTCTCATTTTCAAAATGAAAGGGCTTCTCATTTCAAATAAGAAAATTTTCCATTTTGAAAATGAATACAAGATCCAAACGGGCAAGCATCTTGCAAGAAGCAATGCAGAACACAATTTTAACTTATAGGAGCCTACTTGCCAAAAAAAAACAAAAACAAAAAAATAATGTAGCAACCTAGCTACTCGCACAATCACCCATCTTAGTTTTATTAAAAAAAGTTGAATCTAGCAAACTAATCTATTTATATATATATATATATTGGTTTGAAAACTAGGCTATATATAGGTGCTAGTTTATTCGGTTAGAGATTGTTATGATCTAGAGCATTCTTGCTAACAATTCAGAAGCAGAAATAAATCAAT
>CM046376.1:29653970-29676970 GCA_025413485.1 Ficus microcarpa
TCCTAGGAGCAACTGTAGAGTTGAGATATTGATTACCTAAATGACCAGGACGTAGATAGGATTCAAAATCCTCATTTTTGAATTCTCAAAATCTAGACACTTACATGAGTGTAGATATAATTTAGCGATAATTTCATTCTGATTTCACTACAAGATGTACAGTTCGAATTCCCAAAAAAAAAAAAAAAAAAAAATCTAGACACATCTAGCCAAAGATGAGAACTTTTTGAATATCTCTTACTTATTAGGGACATGAAACCCCAATTTGGAATGATTTGTGAAGTGATGATTTCAATTAATTAGACATGAGTAGTCCATGATTAGTTAAGGTTTTTCTAGTGGAGGCTAGTTGAAAATATCATGTTATCATAGAAAGAGAGAGGGAAGAAAAAGGAGAATATTCAAAAAAAACGAAAGACAAGGCTATGTTTTGCCCTAATGAGGTTAGGATGTGGATTCTTTAAGTATTATTGTAGAGAAATGGCCCCAATTTAAAAATAGTCACATATCGGGAATAAAGAGTGTATATAAGGGGGCACTGTCTAAGGTTATATTTTTGCATTATTAGGAATATTCATTATGTCTGGTAAAAAAAAAAAAAATGGTGATTAAGATTCTTCCTTATCAAATCCTAGGTCAACAAGTGATCGTCCCTTTTTGCAGTCTATTATGCTTGCATGGACTCATGTACAACTGACATGTCAGCAAAGTGGACCCCACATTCCATGTACAAAGGGCCAGTATCTATCATCTGTTAGAGTATATTCTAGGATGAGGGTTCTGTGACTTGCAATTAAATATGCTAATTTCCCCTCCTTTTCATTCTGCATCCACATGGGGAGTAGGGGCTGCTATTTTGTGGGGCACTTCTAATCCCAAATTGACCCTTGAGAGAAAAAAAATGCTTGTTGATCTCTTGATCAAAACCCTACATGCATGATGGTTGCTTAAGAATTTGATCCTCGAAAACTTTAAAAAGTCCATGTCGACATGAGTTACAAAAAAGTAAACAAGTTGCGCAAACGCTCAATACTGACATCATATATACACTTAAAGGTTAAAAATACATACGTATCGAAAAGCTAATCAGCCTTTAGATGTAAGTGATACGTATGACAATTACATTTGTTATTCGTATCTATCTAAAAGTATCATTGTATTAACATCAGTTGCCGAAAGTAAACTAGCTGCGCGAACGCAAACGAAATCATCCATAAGCCTTGAAGATATAATTTTTTGAAATATAAACGAAGCACATATATGACAATTAAAGTTTGTTATTCTTACCTTTTATATTTAAAGGATCGAAAATTAATAAATCAACTGTCACAATAAATCAACTTTTTAACGGCAGCTCAAGAATTTGATCCAAAAAAACTTTAAAAAGTCCGTGTCGCGCAATAGTTGCAGAAAGTAAACAAGTTGCGCGAATGCACAATACCAACATCATAATTTAAGGTTAACACACACGTATCAAAAAGTTAACCAATCTTTAGATGTAAGTGATATGTCTGATAATTAACGATAAAAGAATAATATCAGCATAAGTTCTTGAAAGTTAACAAGTTCCGTGAATGCACAAAATTAATATCATGCATGACACTGGAATATACATAAACATTAACCAGTTTTTACATGTGGAATGAAACAAATGTGTCCCAATTAAGTTATTCTTATATTATACCTAAACAATGGAAAATTGAAAATTCACCTGCAAAGACGTAGCTAGCTAATTAAGGCCTGTCAAGCCCCCCCTTTTAACTTTTTTTTTTCCTTCTTATTATGTCTGTATATGAGTGTGTGTGTATCTATATATATATATATATATATATATAACCTCCTTAAAAATTAAAAATCCTCAAAATTTTCTCATATAGTTATTTTTCCCTCCCTACAAAACTTTTTGACTTCGTCATTGATCACCGTCGCGACATATAAATCCAAAATTTAGCAAACAACTTGGTCCCTTAAGACTTTAACATTACTCAGAGTTACTCTTCTATGAACGCCATAAAATGAAATGCATTTCCTCTGATGATTTATTTTACTTTATTTTATGTTACTGGCTGAGAACTATCTAAAATGTATTCTTTGAAAAGGTAAAGAAATCAGCAACGTAACATAGAAATAATCAAAAGTAAAGTGTTTTGTGATATGCATGACGACCAAGTTTCTTATTTGTATCTTATTCTTAAACAATTGAAAAGTAATTGAAAGTAAACAAGTTGCTTAAACGCAATTGAAATCATCCATAAGAGTTGAATATATATTAAACGTAACCAGATTTTAGAAATAAAACAAAGCACTTATGTAACAAAATAGTTTGTTATTCTGGCCGCTTATAGTTAAACAATTGAAAATTAATAAATCAAATGTCACAGTATTTAAAACTTCGAAAACAAGTTGGTCCCTGTAACATTATTCGGGTCTCGGAGTACTTACTTCTGGTCTTTGGACGCAATAAAATGCAATGCACCTACATATTATTCCTCAGATGTTTATTTTTGCTTTATTTTATTTTATTTTATTTTACTGGCGGAGGACTATCTAAAATTTATCCTTTGAAAAGGAACAAGAAATCAATAATAAAACATAGAAATAATCAAAAGTAGAGTGTTTAGATGTGATAGCGTGATGTCGTTCCCCAGATGAAGCCTGAGTTTTCTAATACGAAAGGTTCCCCCACAGCTCATTTGTTGCATGACCAGCGTCGGCTCGCCGCGATTCTTATTCTCAAAACTCTCTCTATTGCTTTGCCTTTTTTTTTTTTTTTTTTTTTCTTTTAAAAAAAGATATGTCCATAGATGAAAGAGGGATATGCTGAGCTTTGCTAACCATACCTGCCTGTGGTTTCTCCCACAATGATGTTATGCCACGTGGCATCTCATGGTCATCATGTCACCTTGAAATGACGTACCATCATAAATCTCATAAACCTCACTGTCACGTTATACATGAATATATATATATATATATATATATTTATAATATCTATTCTTGGGACAGAGGATTCGAACTCTGTGTTTTAAGTAAAGTCAGATACGGATCACATATGTAAATTTTTTTTTTTATATAAAATAGTGAATTATATACCCATATCATAAAATATATATACAAATTTCTAAATTTCATGATATTGAGATGACTGTGAATTTCATAAATCTCACCGACATGTCACGGTTACGGTATGTGGTATATGACTCTTATTAAGGTATAAGAGAAATGGAAACACGAACAGATGTCGAATTTGAGAGGTTCTCTCCAAACACCTATTATTGCACCTGTTATGCTAATAATCTGGCGAGATAATGCATGAGTGCAAAAGATTAACGATAAGGAGAAAAAGAAAAGAAAACTAAGGCATATGGATATGAATCTTGGAATGGCATTTCAATTATTGCTAAAAAAGGGAAAAAGCACACAGAAACAAGGAAGCTAGACAGAATTTTGTATTATTTTATCTTATTTTATTTTTTGTGATGGATGTGCATTTTAGAGGAATATATTCCTAGTGAAAGAAAGTTACAAGTGATAAAAAAAAAAAGGATAAAAAATGCAAGACTTTATATCCCAACTGGGCGTTATGTTTTAACTTGACTTTGTTATCACCAATATTTATATCAACCTGCTCAGGGGAAGGTTATATTTGCCAAGTTGGCCTGAAAATAGCGTGTACTCTCTTGTGACGTAGATGTGCACGTTTGCATCCATGTGGGCTTGATCACGTAGAAACCCTTCGTGTGAATAAGAAGTTACAAGAAGAAAATTGAGAAATTAAAAAAAAAAAAAATGAAAGGGTGGTTATAGGAGTTAATAGGTGCACCAAGATATCCCGATTAGGCCGGCACCCTCTTAGCACCCACATCATCTATCCTATACAATCCATCAGTAATATTAGTAAAAAAAGAAATAAATATGTAAAAAAAAATGCAATACGACTTGCTGAAATCAGAAATGAAAGACAAACGAGTAGACTTAGCTACATAAACAAAAAAACAAACTTATGTACTCTAAAAGATTGTTCAAGTGATCTACTTCTTCTGAGAAACAAAATGATGGCTCATTAAAGCCTTAACGAGATAATAGAAACATTTTAAAAACCTTTTGGGTTTTACCAATGAAAGAAAATTAGAATGAGCATCTAATGTTTTGTCGAGATATCACGTTTTACCTCATATCTTTCTAGAAATGCCATAATCGTCTTCTATAATATTAATTTGATCATAAAAACCTTCTTCTTGACAACATTTGTTCATACATAGCCTACGTTTTGGAAGATGGAACATAGATTTGAAAAGGTTTTTTACAAACAATATTAAAATTATTACAATTAATCTTATTTTACTGTTTCATAATCTAACCGAACTCATTTTTCTCTTTCCTAAAAAATTTGAATTGGAATATTTTTTACAACTTTCAAAACATATGTCCCAAAAGACCATTTTAACCACAAGACTGACCAACTTGATCAAAATTAATTTAAAATGTTTTAAGGTATGTTAAAATTGGGTTTTCATACAATGAATTTGACCGAATTATGTCTAAATCGAGGTTCTAAACATCACATTTAAAAACACAGGAAACGAAAGGTTTAATTAAAGTGTTTTAAGGTAAGTTAAAATTGGCTTTTCATGCAATGAATTTGACCGAATCATGTCTAAATGGAAATTTTAAACATCACATTTAAAAACACAAGAAACGAATGGTTTAGATACTTATCCTAATAAATTTTCTATCATTGTGTTTGTCCCAATCCTTTTCAACCCATCCCCAGAAATTGCCTTTTTTTTTTTTTTTTTTAGTTATTATGGTAACAAGATCAAGGATTGGAATACTCAAATAATTCCGTGGTGACGGTCAATTCCCATATGGCATATGGATATCTGACAAAATAATTTTCTAGATACCTTGTCCCTTGCGATGAGGATTACTTGAATCCAAATCGTAATATTAGTAATGTTCTTACTTTTTTAGTTGTCAGACGAGCTTGGATAAATAGATGCGCTCGGAAACACAATTAAAATTAGTTTCTCATTTAGTAACGTTAAATACTCGAAAATTTTGAACGCTTTTATGTCAAAAATGTTGCTAACGTAAACAAAAGGGAGTCACGATTTCCACGTGGTGGGGAAAAATATTCTTCGAGACTGTCAAATAGCAGCTGCCCCTTATAACACCTCGACAGTTGCCTTTTTTCTTCTGAAGGAACTTGGAAACTGGATATATGGGAGAGAACATTGGAATACATGCAAAGTGTTTGTTTTTGCAATAATTTAAAGGAATCATGTAAAGGCAAGAGGCATGGGTCATGGGTTGGAATTTCACTTATTTTTTAGCTTGTATGTGTGCATGAACTCAATTAATACTGGGGGTAACTTCCCAACCTTGCAAAAACTTTTCTTCTTTTTGATCTTCCTTTTTCCCCTTCTATGTAAGACGCCTAGCTAGAAGTGGAAAAGGAGAACCAGTTGAGTAACGAATGTATATTTGAAGAAGAAAACACGACCCCTTTTAATTAATAAGGATTCCATTCTAAAGAATCCTATTGGGACAAGCTCTACGAGTAGGAAGAGAATAATTTGAATAGGAGCTTTCAGGTTTTAAAACTTAAGAAAGTTTTCATTTTTCTTTAGTAATAATCGAAAGTTTTAAGTCATAAATTGTTAAATAAAAAAAATCCATAGTGGAAAAATGGAGAATCAGTGAACGTTATAGACCTCATACTATATATTAATTAAATATAGTAATAATACTTACAAAAAATATTCGATATCAGGGAAAGAGAGAGCCAGGTGAAGGGAATAAAAAAGGAACATCCACATGGACCCCACATTTGAGGGCCTTGAACAACTATATAAACCCTCCCAACCCAAACACCAAGATCACCAACTCATCGACAAGCTGTTCTCTACTAGCTAGAACAAACACAAACCACCAAGTTCTATATTTTCAAACCTATTTTTCTTTCAACCAAGCCCTTCACTTCCCTCACGGTGAGTTCTATTTTCTTGATTCTACAATTCTTCTTTACCTTAAACCCACCGTAATTTTCTCATGTTGAAACTTGAATTTTGCTTCTATCATACAAAAATCTTCATCTCAAGAGAAAAGGGTGGTATTACAATATCATTGTCAGTAGAAATTCCGGCATGCTTTCCATTGTTTTCGTATGTGCATTATTTATATATATATATGTCGGTTAGCTCTAGCCAACTTGTAATTTTATATTGAATATAACTATATAAAAAGAACACCTTAGGCACTTAGGCTTGGATTTTTTCTCTTGGCTTGTATAGAAAACATGACAAATATCAATTAATACTTTAGAATACTATGCACTTTTTGTCTGATTTGTGGTTTCACATGTTGAATAATCCAAGGCAGAAGAGAGAATGCAAAGCTGGGGATCAGGAGACTGGATGTGTGGTGCATGCCAGC
The DNA here is from genome assembly GCA_025413485.1 of Ficus microcarpa. Taxonomy (NCBI): domain Eukaryota; kingdom Viridiplantae; phylum Streptophyta; class Magnoliopsida; order Rosales; family Moraceae; genus Ficus; species Ficus microcarpa. The sequence continues at coordinate 29,660,409 of CM046376.1, forward strand.
ATTGGAATTTTAAAAAGAGGGAACAATGCCAACGCTGCCAGTACCCCAAGTGCGGTGGCCCTGACCCCGCAACATACGCTTCGTACAGTAGGACTGAGGCCTTGGCCGGCGACTGGTATTGCAATGCCGCGAACTGTGGGGCTCACAACTACGCAAGCAGGTCGCAATGCTACATTTGTGGCACCCCGAAAAACATGATGGGTTCCGACGGCTGCAGTGTGCCCGGCTGGAAAACTGGCGACTGGTTTTGCGCTAGGTGACTGAGTTAACATTCTTTTTTTCCAGCCAAATGGTGCTGAGAATTGTTTAATCCTAGAAGAGTAGTATTCCATAAGCTTCAGAAGGCAAATTAGTTCTCATAGTATTTAGAAAAAGAAGAAGAATTTTCCAGCATTGGTTTTCCCCATAACCGTCATTTCTATAAAATTCCCATTCATTGCATTGATTCGTACTTTACAGAAGTCAATATGTTAAAAACTTGGGCCAATGTTTTTTAATTAAAAGATGCTTCTGTAATCACATCCTACTTCTGATATATATGTAGAAACTTATCTTATCACGAACCACGCCTTCACCTATAGTATAATATTGTCCTTTTTGGAACAAGGCTTGCATGGTTTTTCTCTTAGTGTCCATACTTTTTAATATCCTTACTTTTGAACTATAAACCGCTTCTCTTAGCGAAGTGGGACATTATAGCTTACCCTTTCTTAGTCCTTTTTAGCGCAAAAGATTTATGATTGTCACATGTAAAACAAATAATAAAGACATTGAAAATTTCTGGAGGCACGCTGCGTGTAGCCTCATCTGTATTAGTTTTCAATGGACAGAGTTGGATGCGGGGAGCACAATTACGCGAACAGGACCGCTTGCTATAAATGCAAAACACCGAGGGATTTTGGTAAGAACTAACTCCTACCGGCCAATCATGATCATGATAATCACAATAGTTTCTCTTTTTGTTCTACGAGAGAAGTTCAATAGGTGATCTTGGAATGCTTTTTTTTTTTTTTTTTTTCCTTCCTCAATGCAGGTATGTGACAAAATAATGATTGTATTTTCAGGTGGTGCTGTCTAAGAGAGGAAAAAGACTATTGAAAGATATATAAATGTCTCTACAAATATCTCTTCACATCCTTGCTCTCACCAATGGCTGCTCTTTTCTCTTCCCATTTTAGATAATAATAAGCTTAGATTGCCGCCCTTGTTGAAGGCCCTTTTCCTTTTTTTTTTTTTTCTTTTTTTTTTTTTTTTTTTTGACTCAAGAAGAGGAATGTCTAAGGAAGGGTTTCTAGTTTTTATGTCGCAATTCTTAAATGAAAACTCTGAAATCCCTTGTTTTCCTTTATAGCTTACTTTAATGAAGATACTATATTTACAATACCGCTCTTTCTCTCTAGAGTTGTGTGTGTTTGTAGGAAACATGGATAATACAATAATGCTGTGAAATGGTCCCACCTTAATACTAATGGTTGCTAAGGCCATAAGAAATTTTTTAAAAAATATTTAGATATTATTATAGTTATATGTAATAAAGAAGAAGAAGAAGAAGAAGAAGAAGAAGAAGAAGAAGAAAAAAAAGATATTAGATTCAAGGAATCATAATATGTTCCCTTTACAAGACATGTTATATCTCTAAGCTCAATAATTTAGAAACCCCTTTAAGCATCAGATCTCCATGAAATGAAAAAAAAAAAAATTATATATGCAGATAAGAACCAGATGCCCTTCCTTCAAAAGCTAGCATAGATGCAATATCCAAGTTCAAAGTGAGTCAAACTCCACTTTTCTAATTCCCCTATATATATATATATATATATATATATATTTACTTTATATAATATGGTATTTCTCTACTAGTTATTAATCTAGCCTAAATTGGACACAAACTAGTAAAAATTAAAACTTGAAACTTAAAAACAATGCACATAGACATATATATTATCTATATATATATATATATATATTTATATATGTTAGAATTAGTTCATTGACTTGTGAGTGCAACATAGAAAGCATAATATTGGTTGAAATAATGTTATGGTTTCCCCTCTACACTCCATTACTTGGCTTTTAAAAAATTCTATGCTTGTGCTAGGCTACTTTTTATGCTATACATATGCTTTGAAGATGTTAAGCAATGGCCCAATTCTTGTGAATTAGTTCCCCAACCACGTTATATGGGGTCCAAACCACAGGACCATCTGCACACACACACACACACGCACACATATATAGATACTATTTAGATAGTGTATATATGTATCTATATAATGCTTTCTCTTTGTTTGTTTGTTTGTTTGTTTGTTTTTTTTAACTTTTATTTCCTTTTTTGGGTGTCGTAGTTAAGAAAAAGGTGCCAAATTGAGGAGCATATATTTTAAACTTCTTTGAGTCCGGGAGTCTCACTATCTCTCATCCATGCATAAAAGGAAATTCTAAGTTCCCAAAAAACCTGTACACTATAATGATCGGACTGAATACGTCTTGTCCTCCACTCAATCATCCAAAATGGAAAAAAAAAAAATTATAACTATATATATGTATATATGTATGTATTCATTCATTCATTATTTTTCTTTTTGTAGTGGACTTCCTCGTGCTTTCAATCATGATTGATAAATTCTAGAGGAATAGTGCTAGAACAGTATGACAAAAACTGATCATGAAAGGTAATATACTATGCAAGTAGCATTTTCATTTAGTATTTCGCATATATATATATATATATAGATATGTATATATACTCCCACTCAAAGGAACATAGAGGCACATATGGCAGACCAAGCAGAGTTTCGTCTTTCAGAATAAAGTGATAAAAAAAAATGTCATTACAAACTTAAAAGTATACTGCTATTAGACCACTAATGTTTGACATGCGTCATGTTGGGGTTCCACCATGGATAGAGTGAAAGTGTTAGCGTTGTTTAACTGATAAAATCAAAGTCCCATAGCATCACAATTGGAGAATCACAAATTCCTTTAGGATATCACCAGTCATTTGGTGGGGCAGTTAGACTCCTTGTTTTCGATAGAAGCTTTTAAGTTTAAGTCAGTCCCTCTTCAGAGCAATCTACTCTGTGAGACGTACTACTTCTTGGAGTTATCTGGATATGCAACCCTTCATAATCTTTTTAATGAGGTGGATAATTGGTGTTAAGAGGGAGGACTAGCAATCTCTATAAAACAAATCCAGAAATATTTCTCCAACTAAACTAGTACTCTAGTATTGAAAAGCTCTATATTATTATCAATGAGGGGTAAATTACTATAAATATATAAGTTAATAGTGCAAATTATCAAAATTAAAAATTCAGAGTGTTTGCAACTGTGTGATTAGTTTAAGATGCACCGGTGTAAAGAAGTCTTAGTTATTTAACATGGTATTGGAACAGGTGATCTTGAATTTGAATATCTATAATCATACTCCCTAATTTATTTGTGATGTATGGGATTCATCTAATAAATACTAATGTTGGTCCACCTCTTGTAAGTTTAAAGTTTTTTAGTTCAAATGATAAATCAACAAAGTGTATTTTATATAAAATATGTCCTTGTTTTACTCAAAACTACTTGTGTCTCTCACGATATGAATGATCACAAACAAAAGGAATCATATTTGTCACCTTCTGTCTAAAGATCAGATTCGTTTGAAGTTGATAAATTGCACACTGAGGAGAACGTTCCGTTTATGTTTTCCTGCATGGGCTTGCCATATACGTTTCCTATACATGCAGCAATTAGGCCAATTATATATAAATCAAAATATATACATATATATATAGGCCAATTATATATAAATCAAAATATATACATATAATATATTATTATTGAGACATGACCTCAACAGACCAAAAATACTAATAAAAGAATAAATCAGAATAAGTATATAAGATAGCTGTCTCTTCACAAATGAAATAGGTCTTTAAATTCCTTCTTTGTCCATTCACACATGAAATAAGTACAGACCAAAAATACTAGATAAGTAATGACCAACTTGGTCTAGATCATTTTTATTCTTATACTTAATGAAATGCCAACAAGGTTAGGTAACGATTACTTTGAATTGTCCTAAAGTGAGAACATCGATATATGGAGCCAATATTCCTTTCGGAGATGTGTTGCTGGACCCTAATATAATATATTAAAAAAACAAAAACAAAAACTTTTACAAATCACATGTAAACAATAAATTATATTTTGGTCAAAAAAAGATAGCTACAAACGTACTAGATAGATAGATAGGCTTATGGCATGCAATAAGCCATGGCCATGAATTCCAAAGAAAATGAGATGAAATGATTCATGCAATAAAAGGCATGGCCCAGAAAATTTGTTAGTATCTGTCACACACAGGCTTGTTGCATGAAATGATTCATGCAATAAAAGGTAATTAATTTCTCTTTGCTTTTGGGGTGACCCCTTGGGTCTTGCATCATTTACTTGAGAATCTGTATTTTATTGACAGTATTGATTTTGATTATTTTCTTTTATATCGCTGATATATTCCTAGTTCGTTTTTGAGTTAGGAACAAAAACGAGAATTATCACTGATATATCATGTTATTTTGGTGATTAATTATCACAAGTTGTTAGTGTACATTCAATAATACTTGCCGGTAATTACAATAATAGCTCGATACAAAAGAAAATAACAATGTTATTCGAATTTGTAATATTGTTATTTTTTAAGTGCTTTTAGTAAAGAAAAAGAGAAAAGAATTAACCCAGGCTGCAAATCATGCATTTGTCATGGCAAAAAATAATCTTTGTCGTCAGGAATGACAATTTTCATGAATCTTTTCGTAATTGTAGATATACATGTATACAAAAAGTAAGGGTCATTTTAAAGAAAAGGTATTGACCCCTTTAAAGCAATGTTTTGTCTTGATTTCATTTCTTCTTCTTCTTCTTTTTTTTTTTTTTTTTTTTTTTTAAATTAGGGACCAGTCAGACCCAAGTATAAGCTAAATCAATTGGACCACATTTGATTAGCTTCATTAAAATATACATATAGATATAATATATATATATATATATATATTGGCATAGTCCAAAGTTGGCTTTATCGTTACGGCCAATTTTTAGCCAGGATGGTTACTTATATACCATGTTTTTAGACGGTAAAGAAAAGCAGATGAATGAATTGTTTATTATTTCTCCAAACAACCAAAGCTTGGCAAAAAGCTCTGGAATCAATAAGTAAATGGGCAACTTTGTTAAATAAAAAAAATGGAGAAAGAACCAAATAACATTTTTAAAAAGAGTCATAATAGCTTATAGTATAAAATTTTAAACATAATTAAATAGAATAATCAGAATTATGATCATCACATAAAATATCAAAAATATCCCTCATCCTTCGTCATCTCTCTCTCCTCTCATTTTTATAGCTAACCTAAAATTATACACATAAATCAGTTATTAAAAATTAAAAATTTATTAGTACTAAATCTGATATTATTTACTAAAAAAATCTAAAGATCTACTAGAAAGTTCAAGAATTTATCTGTAAAAATACGTTATAATTTATTATCTTTTAAAAATCTATTACAGACTTCAAATGTATTTATAAAATATGTTATGTATTATAGTTTCCTAATAAAAAAACAAGCCCGACGGCGAACAGGATTACACCATTTTCAGAAACGACATATATAGTATTCTATAAAATGTTCATTGTATTCTAATAATTAAAGTATGAGGACAATGTGAAGAATCTCATCCTAATGAAAGCTACTTTGTGCCTATCATGTAAATCGTACGTTTGTTGAAGATATTGCTGTAATTTTACTCAATTAGTGGTAGAGTTAATCTAGAAGCTTTTGCTCTTGAACTATAGCTCATAAACTACTAAATTAGGATTTGCAAATTAAACTTTTAATTTGGAAGTACACTTTGAATTTAACAAAGTATTGTAGAATACCTTAAAATCGATGACAATTATCAAATTTTGGATACAAACACTCTTGTATACATGGTGTGTGCTACGGACCTTCCTCTAATAGGTTGTAGGACTATCTCTTGAAAGTTGACTTGCCCCAGCAGCCGAACAAGGTGACCTCGGAGGAAAAGTCCAAAGGATGTAAAATTTCTCTCATCCGCTGGACGAGTAAAGACCCATTTGGGAAATTTCTAGGACTAACTCCCTTAGACTATTTGGGTTATCAAGAATCAAAAAATGGGGTGGTTTTGGGCAATTTGGTATGAAGGTAGACTTGTGTTACCTAAGGAAAAAGGATGAGTTTCCTATGCTATTTGTCCATCACGCACTTATTAAATTCCTATGTGTGTCCAATTTATGTTATGTGTTAGCAATCTAATTTGAAACCACCAAGTGGTGTCAAAACCAACTTCGAGCCTAAGATAAATGGGCCCATTTAACTACTAATAGCCCATCAAATCATCATCCGCACAAGTTCCACCAGTATGGCTTGGGTCCACAGGCACATCCTATAAATCACAGGGTATGAACGTTGGGCTTGGGACATAGAAAAGAACTTGTATGAAATTCAAGTACCATATAACATTTTATTAAATAAAAATACCCTAATTATTGTTTTGTTCCTGTGAAATACCATGAATATCTAAAAATATTAGTTAACAATGTCGTTAATTGATGGCAAAAAAGCCTTTCCAAAGTACATAAACTATTATATATTAAGATTTGTGGGTAAATGATCATTTAAAAAAAATATCATAAATGACCTAAATTTTGTAAAATTTGGATGGTAATTTTTTTTAAGTGTTTAATCAGTCAATCATAATTGATCATGATTAATCAAACCAATGTTAATATGCATTCTTTATTTATTGAATACGGTCGATCACTGATTTATTGTGGTAAATTATTGATTGGTTATGGTTAATTACTAATTAACGGTTTTTGTTAAATAAAAAATAAGCTATTTATTTAAATAAGTGTTTAAAATTAAACTACCTATTTACTAATTTTTCCTTGAAACTTTCTTTGCGATCAGTTAATCAATTTAAAATTTAAAAACTAAAAACCAAAACTAACAAGAATCAAAGAAGGGGATTGCGGTAGAGTTAAGAGTTGGGTCGCTTGTCTGTACCATTTCAAAATGGTATTTCATGTCCTAATTAAAAGCGACTTCCAGGATCCAGAAGATAATAACAAATTATCATAACCTAAAGGTACATTCACAATGATTGTTAAAATAATAATAATAATAATAATAACAACAACAAAACAAGGTATGGTAGGATAGATTTTTTTTGTTTTTTGAAAAAGATATGGGTTTTGTTATTCAAGAGAAAAGATCCGTCTTTACAAAGATATACCAACGAACTTAGGCACCAAATCATTCCACACCAAATTATCACACTGAGAATTGCCAAACAGTGATGTACAACATTCTCCTTACAAAAAGTGTAACAAACAACTCCACTAGTAGTAAGAGAAATGACATCTATAATGTCATTTATGATAGCCACCTCCACAGCTTGAGGGATAGGAGAAAGGATCACTCTAACAACGTTAATGACATCTGATTCTAGGATCCGACTTTGATAACCAAGAGCAGCAGCAAGAGCAACTCCTTCCCGAGCAGCCATACGGTAGGATAGAATTAAATTAAAAAAAATAATAATAATAATAAAGAAAAAACCAAGAATAATCTTCCGGAATGCGATTTTTAATAAGACATGTTAAAAATTTTGTCACTCTATTACGAGAACTTCTCCCGGAGAATTTAGAATTTAGTAACTTTAAAAGCAGTCAAAGGTCAATAAAATATGTTGTTGAAATTGCCCTCATTGGTTGACAGCGCCGAATTTTGAGTAATCTTATTATATTCCCGGGATCAACAATGACCATCGGTCGTTACCCGTCACTAGAGTTATCTACTAGGTTACTACATGTAATCTACTTGATTTTGTTATCTTTTCTAGCACAAATCATTGTGTCGCTTGTCACATCCCATTTCTTTAATTTACTAGCTTAGTTAAGAAAGTGAAATTTATGTAATAAATGATGATTTTAGGATCATCTCATACTTAATCATTTTGAGAATTTTTAGCTATTTTAAAGAGAATATCCAGTAAGAGCCTGTACTAGCAACTTAAGTTTCTTGTCACAATGTTTGTTTAGAATATCTATGTTTCATTATCTGCGCTTTATGATTAATTAAATATATATATATATATATATATATATATATTATAAGGAGACTTTTATCAAGTAATCATCTTATTTTTTATCATATCGGGTGATGGAAGATATATTTAGGAAGCATGAGGTGTTGCAATTAAGAGAATGGAGCATGAAATATATGTAAAAAGTACCTAGAAGTAAATAGTGAGTGGTTATAAGTTAAATTGATATTTCATGTAGGATTTGTATGAGGTCAGTGATCATATATATATGGAAAGCAAATAAATATGTATATATAGATATGTAAAAAAATAGAAGGGATTGAAATTAGGCCCGTTTGGAGTCAACTTTTGTCAACAATGTTTTCAAAAGTTTTTTTTTTTTATCTTTTTCATCCAATTTTACTATTCACTTTTTCAAATATTTCAAAAAGTGTTGCTTTGGGAAACATCATTTTAAGAGTAGATAAGCCATGAAACTTAACAACTCTCCAAAAAAAAAAAAAAAAGTTGGCGGTAGCATTAAGACCAAAAACCAAAAAAAGAAGAATAGATATAAAGATTATGACAAAAATATCCTACTTTAATAGAAATTAATGGTGTGTTTATTTACACATAATTGGAGTCGGAATCAATCATAGTGAGTAGAAATCGGAATCTGAATAAATTATTTACTCTGTTTTAAGATTCGAAATCAAGTCAGAACAAATATCATTTATATGTGTACTTATATTCAGAATCGAAAGAAAATGTTATAAATTAAAAAATGATTAATTTGTAATTTATTATCATATTTTCAATCATAATTAAATTAATCATTAAGATGTTAAGATAATAAAATAATAAATATAAGTCGTGTAATTTTTATAAAACAATGTAAAAAAAATTATAATAAATAAAGTGTCGAAAATGAATGCATGTTAATTTATTTTAATAAAAATAAAAATAATTTTATTTATTCTAGTTAATAATAATTTAGATATATATATATATTTGTATAAACAACAAGCACACACATAAATTCTCACAAGCCAAATCGACCATAAGTACTTTTAGGAGGAGGAACAGGTGGACCCATAAGTGTCATTGAGTTCTCTTTCAATCAATAATTACCTGAAAGTTGTAATTTAGTAGAATAATTATCTAATACTATATACATAAAACAATTAATATAAATTGTTATTATTTTTCTTGGTCTTTTTAATAATATTTACATATAAATTAAAGGTAAGATAATAATTTAACATTAATATTAGGATTAGAATAAGATTGTTAATCTCATTGCTCAATCATATATTAATGTGTGGTCCATCATTTTCATTCCTATTCCAAAAGAGAGAGAGAGAGAGAGAGGGAGAAAGCAACAATATAAGGAGATTAAGGCCTGTTTGGCAGAGCTTCCTAGTTGCTTTTGGCTTCCCATGTGTAAAAGCAGGTTCTGGAAGTGCTTGGATGATTTATCAAAAGAGTTTCTTGTCTCCAGAAGTGCTTCCTGTCAAAGCCAAAAAATGTAGTTTCTGGCAAAAGCTTTTCTGAGTAGATTTTAAAACTTATAATTAAATTTAAATTATACATTATAAACTTCATTTAACATTTTCAATAATATTATTAGAATACTATAGAGATCATTTTGACTTCAAAACCTTTTTGATTTCAAACATTTACTGAGAATCCACAACTTTTACTTCTCTTCTTTTACTGATTAGAAGAAAAAGTAAAAACTATGCCAAACATGTCCTGACTCTCATTCCCACTCATAGGAAGCAAACATGCCATAAGATGTGAATGAATGGAAACTACATAAAGAGAGTTTACTCGATCTTTGGTCCACACAAATCAAGAATTTACAAGTTCAACAGAGGTTTGATTAGTTATGAATGATTTGATGTATTATATAAATAACAAGCAAATAGGTGAAGATGAGTTTCTTTTCTTTGCCCTTTCACTCTTTTCTTTCAGACAACTTAGAGAGAGAAAGATTGATTAGCACCCGTTTGGATTATCATCTTCAATAATAATTTTTTAACTTCATATTACAAAGTATGTTTAGTTAAATGCCGAGCATTCAAATGCATTGAGATGTTTTTATTATTTCACAATCATTTAACTCAAATCCAAATCCAAATCCAAATCCAAATTTTCATTTGTTTTGTAGAAATCTGTATCATACTTATTTTTCTACCTTTACACCTTTAACAAAAACTATTTAAACACACACTTTATTTGAGTACATAATTCTAATCCTACATTCAAATACAAACACTCGGTTTAAATGAAAATTTAAATACAACCTATAATTAATCCAAACGGGCACTTAGTTTCCTCGATGTTTTTTATTTTTTTGGCTCAGGACTTGGTTTAATCTAATAGAGCAATATTCAAGTTAGTAATGGAATGCCACTTCAATCCATAATACGAAACATGAAAGAAAGTTAAAAAATTAAAAAAAATTAAAAAGTGTATATTCAAGCTTACATATGATTTCTCGAAAGCTCTTTAAAGGTGTACGGAAGAAAAATAAAATAAAATAAAAGGAGAGACTTTCAGAGAGCTAGAATGCTCAAAAAATTTATCAGTTTAGTTGAGTATGGTTAAAGATGAACTTTTAATTGAGCAATACCTGGATTTTAACAACATAAGAAAAAGAGAACAGTTTAGTAGAGTAGATTTGAATAAATTAGAACTTTTAGTTACAAGAATCATATAATAATATCATGATTTCTATGTAAAAAAGACAGTTGACCACGTACTGAGCTAAAGAATTTTCAGTTAAAACAAATGAATCCAGGAAAGTATACTTCATACAACACAAATAGGAAAAAAAGGAAAAAAAAAAGTTTTATGTGATGCATTTTCAGTAAAGTGATTATTTGATTTTAATTCTATTACAATCTTTGTGTTTGCACATCTACAGATCATGTATTGCTATCAGAACAGTTAGAATTGTCACACAAATGAACCATTAAATGGCACAAAGAGTTACAAAATTATTAGTTGAGGTAAAATCTGAGCACAATATTCTCTACCTGCTGAACTTCATAGCTTACTAGATTTAACTTGTGTTTTTAGGTGGTAAAAAGAAGAAAAGATAAAAGCAAAATAGTGAGTTGGTAGGTGCTTTTAACACCTAAATTTGAGGACTTCTATATTTTCCCCCAATGACAAAATATTTCACCATATTATCCTTTATTTGCCCCTTATTTTTTTTTATTACAAGAGTTACATAATTTTTGAAGAAAACTTTAGTTTCACCTATGTCTTTTTTATTTTTTTATGTGTACTCACATTTAAAATAAATTAAACTCTATTATAAGATCAGTTTATTTAGTAGAAGGAAAAAAAAAACAACAAAAACAAAAACAAAACAAAGATACGAATCAATGAACAATAATAAAAGATTCTACTGTTGTAGTTTTGTTTCAAATTTTTTGTTTCATTCATGCTTCCCTTGAAAAATTTATAATCTGACTCCGTCACTAGTAAGTAATGCTCAAGTATTTAAGTATAAGTTTTGAGATGTTGTTTTTTCCATATGGAATGTGTAAGCATATTTTATTGTTCTAAATCAAGCATGGATGAAGAAAAAGAAAAGTTCAAATTTTCCTAGATTATACGTATACCAGATAGCTGGTAAGTGTAACTCTATCAAAGTTTAATTAAGTTTAATAGGAGGAGGGTGTTACACCAATCGTCTAGTACTATGGTAAATTAGTACCAGTAATCTACTAGATTAATTCTCAAAATCAACATAAATTCAATCATTAGTGTCGATTGCTCAAGTGATACTAGATTAATATCGGTAATCTACTAGATGAAATTAAAGAGTTGTGCAACAAATTTGCTTGGTGGATAGATGATTCCCCTTTTAGTAGTCAAGTGCAGACCAAAAATGCTAGAGCACACACAAATGTACCACACCTGCGGTTCCAGGTGTGGAATCATAGAAGCCGGAATCGCCATTCGTGTTTTAAATCAAAATCATGATGTGAGGCTCAATTGAGCTCGTGACGTGGGCGTTGGGCTAGGAGGCCATAAAGACCTAAAGCATCAATAACTACGGTGGCTTGAGGATGTCTAAGACGATCGAAGAAGGCGTTGAGGCTGAAGTAGTAGACAGAGATCAACTACTTTGGCTTCAAATCACGGTGATAAACGTTGCAATTGTGGCTGAAATGAATAAAAAAGATTAACTGCTGAAGTAGACTCTGGCGATGTCCTCCTTTGGCAGCCCCTCAACGATCTTTGAGAGCAACTCGCCACCGCAGATGAGATGGCAATGTAGATCTTGGATTTCAATACCATAACCTCATGGAGCGGGAAGGATTTGAAAAAAAGAGGCTAGAGAACCAATAAGCGTTAAGTAGGGTATATATCATTTTTAAAGTTTAGTGATTCGTATTTAACATTGTAATGTCTTTGACTTAATTTTTCTTGAAAGTGACACATTTGAATTCAAAAACTCTAAAATCGGTGTTCATCTAAGAAACAGTTTCTCAAATAGATATGTTTATAATTTTTTTACCCTTTCTAAATATTTGTTTGGATTTTTTTACCTCCACATACTTGTTCAATTGGAAGTTAAAAAAAAAAAAAAAAAAAAGAATCTATTATAACTGAGATAATAATCTAAAAATATGCTCTTTGAAGGACAATCCTAAGTCACCCTCTCTCTTATTCACCCAAATCTCAGTCAGTAACATGCTTGATTAATGGGTTATCCTACAAAAGCCCATATTCGAGCATTATCCTGTGAGGTTATATGCATGAGTGTCATAAATTTGACACCTCCGTACATTTATGTCTACTATAATATTAAAATTAATAATTTTATTATTTTATAACACTAAAATTAATGTTAAAGTGGACAAAATTATAAGGAAGTACTCAAAACATGATTATTCACCAAATTTTCTCTATCCTCCTATGGAAGTGATCTCTTTACAAGAATTCATTACTCGATTGATTTTTGAAGAGCGATTATATTTGCACCTCAAAATTTATGAATGTCCACACAAAAATCTAATTTATAATTACAAACAATTTTATCCTTAATTAAAATTAGAAACCTTCCATTAAAAAAAATTTGCCTTAAAACCTAATAAAAATCATGCATACCCACATCAACTATGAAGAGAGGAAAAAAAAACATTTTTTAAAGAAATGAAAACAAAAGCCCATTTTGATTTTATATTTTATTTATTGCTTATTACACCCATTTAATTATTAAAAAGCATAAGCGTACATCTAAATTATAGTTTTTATTATATTTTCACCCACCAACAAAATAATTACTCCCCCTTTTTAAACAATCATTTGTTCTTTGTTTGTTCTTTGTTTCTCCGACTGCTTCTTCTTCTTCTTCGTCTTCTTCTTCTTCTAATTCTCCCCTATACCTTCTTCTCCACTATGTTTCTTCTTCTGTCCCACATTCTGCATTTGTTATAAGTATTTTCTAGAACTCCCAGATTTCTTTTCCTCATAATAACATATATGCATAATTGTATTTGAAGTGATCTTCATAGGATTAATATATTAGAATCTTGGCCTTTTTGAATAAACAAAAATTGAAATCTTTAAGTTTAGAAAAATAATTGATTAGGGCTCAATATTTAGCATGTAACTTATTTTAAAAGGTTTATTTAAAAAAAAAAAAAAAGTTTAAAGTAAAGTTAAAATCAAAATGCCGGTGAAGAGAATGGGGGGTTAATTGTGTAATATGAAAATAATATCCATAAAAATAAAGATTTTTAAGTCTTTAGTAAGAAAGTGTTAATTAGTTGGGGGTTATTGATACCCGAAATTTGACGCGGCTCAAATCTAATCCACATCTTGCAATGTGGACTAAAAGCGGTAAGTGGACCCAAGCCACGTTTCAGGGATTTTTGAGTGCGTTATGATTGAAAAGGTCAATGAACATAATGTGGCCTATTTATTTGGTTCAATTGGACTCTCTACCGACTTGGAAGGCATTGAGTCTGAGGAATTGTAATAATATGGTGTAGGAAAACGGGTAATTCACACAACGGATTTTTAAAAATTTTTTCTTAAAATCTACTAACTCATGTTGCCATATACAATAAATTATTCTACAATATATGTACCTTTAGAAAAGACAAGAGGAATGCCGAAAGATGTGATCATAGAGAGCTTCAACCAACTAGCTTTTTTTGCTATTCTATAGTTCTCGGACGATAGTGTGTGTGGGCACTTGGTCTCTCAATCAGTATTCATGCAAGGCTTTTTCCTTCAAACCACCTAGAACTCTTACAGCTTATTATTACTATAATGGGAGAATAATAAAAAGCTCGCTCATCTTAGAGTCTATGGTCTAAATAAAATAAGAGTCCCTACGGTTATATATATAGTGAATGAGCTGGGTGGAATTTAAATTCAAATAGGACACTAGGAAAAGATTTTTCTCTCTCTTCCTTCCCCAATCTGCGTTTTTTCTACTAGAGACAGAAAAATCACCCACAATAGGTCCAGGAGATTCAAAATTTGATTCAAATTTTTATCTCCAATTAGCTTATGATTTTATCTCCATAGATAATGTTTCATAACTCCAATTTAAATTCAAAATAAAATCATGACAATTTTATTTCAATTAAATAATTACGTAATAATTATCCAAATAAAATCAATAAGGAGAAATCTTTTCTTTCCTTTATCCTCATAAAAAACGTTTAAACAAGGTACACTACGATAATATTTTGTTTCAATTTCAAATCCAAAAATGAGAATTACCATATTTAATTTAAAATATTTATTCAAATAAAACTATCTGGATATTGAAATTAATTATCCATATAATTAATTTATCCATATCTTTTAATTTAAATTAATCTCATATTTACCACAAAAGATAAACATAATTAATTCAAATTTCAAATCTCATCTCCAAATAAATATTTACCCAAACTAAATATTTATCCAATTAATTAAGTGAAATAAAATTCCCATTCTACCCTTAATAGAAAAACGCCTACACTTTGTGGGAGGTGTTCTAGATTTTTTCTCTTCAGTTTAAGAATTAAAGTCATAATGAATATCCTAATTGATTACCAACCGTTAAAAAATTATATTGAGCTAGTAAAAAGACCAATTGGACATATAATAAGGGCTCAAATAATTTATGTAATTTATTATCTTATACCAAATAAATTAATTACATAATTATTAATTTCAGAGTCACACCACTATGAACATGAAACTGCACTCCTAATTATATACGTGTCACGAAAGCCAGTGTGTAGCTGCAATCCAATGACCTTATCATATGATATCCATGATCAACTTAAAGTCAAAATCCGTTCAACATTTTGATCATATTATCTTAAAAATCCATTATACATCTAATAGGTAAATGATTATTCACCCAAAGTGAATATTAGTCATTTGCCCAGCAAACGACCCGAGGCTTCATCTATTTTCATATCCTGTATAATGCCATTAAGAAGATAATATTTACTCTTTATGAGGGCTATAATTACATACCTATAAGCAAAGCTCATGTCGAATATGAGTCATGTACCCAACGGATCGGTCTAATAGCTTACTACTCGAGATGCTTTAGCATTTGGAACATCAAAGTACACAAGTCATAAACATGAAGTCATTTACTTACTCAGGATTAAGGTTATTGTATAATGAACATCAAAAGTGAATTAAGCTAATCAAACGGACTTATAGATTAGTTATAAGACCACCACTAGACAATATATCTATATCTCTACTTGAGAGTCAGCTCACTCCAGATGGTCAAGATAAACCATCTCCCCAATTGGTTTTAGACAACATAATTGTCTTCATATAAGTTAGATGCCCACTCTAACCCCATAGACTACAAACTATAGATTTAAACTACTTAATTTAGAATGTTGTCTTCTCGGATACAAAATTCTATTGCATACAATATTCTAACAGTTTAAACATCAAGTAGTCAGTAAGCCATATTTGCTTACATTTACTTTAACATGTAAATCTAGATGAGGATAGTATAGAAAAATGTAATGAAAAAACTTCAAATATATTATTAATTAGTTCAAAATAAATAAAATACAACTAAAATGTCTTTCACTCTTAGGGCATTTCCAATAATTGCCTACTTGCCCTAAACTAGTAAATGTGTCATGTCTTGCGTCCCCATCACCTCTACGTGCCTTTCAAAGCTTCTAGCCACCAAAGTCTTAGTAAAGGGATTAGCAATGTTGTCATCAGACACAATCTTACATACATCCAGTAGTCCATTCTTCACGTACTCTCTAATTATATGGTATTTCTGATCCATGTGTTTGGTCCTTTTATGGTGCCTCAATTCCTTTGTGTTGGCAATAACCGCACTGCTATCACAATAAAGTGTTATAGCCTTGTCAACACCTGAAATGACTTCAAGGTATTCAAAGAACTTATAGAGCCAAACTGCTTCTTTAGAAGCCTCAGCCGCAACC
>CM046376.1:29677070-29710070 GCA_025413485.1 Ficus microcarpa
ATATACTCTGCTTATATCATAGAGTCAACAATGCAACCTTGTTTCACACTTTATCACACAATGACGCCTCCTCCAAGTAAGAAAACAGATCCTGAAATTGATTTCCTCGATTTGCTACAAGTTTGGAAGTCTGAATCCCTATATCTGACAGGTGTTAGGCCCCCTTCAGAACATACCAGGATATTGTTCGTCGTTCTCTTAAGATACTTGAGTATATGTTTCATGACTTGCCAATGCTTGGAACTGTTGTTTGACTAATATCGACTCACTATACCCACTGCGTAACAAATATCTAGGCGAGTGCAAAACATAGTGTACATGAGACTACCCATAGCTAATGCATAAGGGACCTTACTCATCTGCTCTCTTTCTTCTAATGTCTTGGGACAGTCATCCAATAAAAGAATCAAACCGACAAAATAAGGTTGAGTACCTTTCTTTGCCTCTTGCATTGCAAACTTTTCAATTATTTTATCTATGTATAAAGCTTGCAACAAAGCTATCATTATGTTCCTTCGATTTCTTAAAAAGACGAATTCCTAGAACATAATTAGCTTCTCCCAAGTCCTTCAAGTCAAACTATTGAGACAACTAAAGTTTGACTCATGATAAACTCCCGACATCATTCCCAATGAGTAGTATATCATCAACATAGAAAACTAGAAAAACCACCTTGCCATCCTTTGTATGGTTATAAACACAAAGTTCATCAACATTGTGCTCAAAACTAAAGGTCTTGATCGCATGATCAAATCTTTGTTACCATAAGTAGGATGCTTGCTTTAATCCATAAATGGATCTAAGCAACTTGAAAACTTTCTTCTCTTGGCCTTTCACTATGAACTCGTTGGGCTATATCATATAGATACTCTCATCAAGATGACCATGCAAGAATGACGTCTTGACATCTATTTGTTAGATCTCATAATCGAGAGCCGCAACAATGGAAAGAAGAATGAGAATAGACTTTAGCATCATAACAAGCAAAAAGTTTTGTCACAGTAAACGCCGGCCTTTTGCATGTATCCCTTTGCTACAAGTCTAACCTTGAAAGTTTTAACTTTCCCTTAGGCATTCCTTTTTCTCTTGTGAACCCACTTGCACCTAATGAGCTTTATCCCCTCAGGTAGGTCTACAAGTTCCCATAAGGAATTGGGATTCATTAAATCCATCTCATTGTTCATGGCCTATTTCTAGAGCTTAGCATCAACATCATTCACAGCTTCACCATACGTAATAGAGTGATCATCATGTTCATGAGCGTTAGCTTGATAAACTTCAGTATCATACATGAAGAAACTTGGTTTCTTAGAAACTCTCCCACTATGTCAAAGCTTCCTAGATTTTTGATCGTTTGCGGGTCTTTCACTAAAACCTGGACTAGGGTCCAATACCAAAACTTGTGGAGCAATTTTATCACCTGATAATTCCTTTAGCTCCTTTTTAGTTCGAGGCTTAAAGTCATTCATGTAACTTTCCTTAAGAAAAGTCGCATGAGTTGAAACATTAACTTTTGTTCCTTCAGGTTATAAAATATACCTCATTTAGTTCCCTTAGGATACTCGATAAACATGCATAATTCCGAACATGATTCTAACTTCTTCACATGCTTATCCAATAAAAGTGCCAAGCAACCCCATAATATATGACCAAGGGAGGGCTTCTTGCCACGCCACAACTCGTATGGAGTCTTAGGAGTTCATTTAGTTGGAACTTGGTTTAGAATGTAGCAAGTTGTTTATAGTGAATGTCCCAAAAAAGGTAATGGTAGAGTTGAATAACTCAACATGGATCGTACAATATCCAACAAGGTTCTATTTCTCCTCTCAGCTACACCATTCTGTTATGGAGTTTCCAGTACAGTCAATTAGGATAAAATCACATTCTCTACAAGTTGTCCTAGAAATTCATCGGAAAGATATTCACTTCCTCGATCGGATCAAAATGTCTTTATGTATTTACTCAATTGCTTCTCCACTTCCACACTATACTCTTTGAATTTATCAAAGGTTTCACTCTTATGGTATATTAGGTATGTATATCCATATCTCGAGTAGTCATTTACAAATGTGACATAGTACTCGAACCCTTCACGCGCCTCGACATTCATGAGGCCACATATGTTGATGTACACTATCTCTAGTAGATCATTGACCCTAGTACCTTTAGCACTAAAAGACCTCTTAGTCATTTTTCCCTGAAGGCAAGATTTATATTGTGGAAGACGTACCTCCTGTAAAGTATCCAAAGGACCGTCTTTTATCAATATTTGAATCCTTTTTTGATTAATATGACCAAGTCTTAAATGCCAAAGATATGCCTTGTTAGTATGATAAGTTTTTAACCTTTTAGAGTTATCAATTAATTTAGTGTTAAGCAGTGAGTGCATCTTAGGTTTGATAAAATAAAAATTGCTATCCATGCAACCATAATAGATGAAATACTTGTTTTTGCTAATAACTACTTTTTTAGTAAACGAAATTGAATAAGAATCTTTAATTAAATAAGCAATGAAATAAAGTTTCTCTTAAAGTTAGGAACATAAAAATAGTCTTTCATTAAAATGAAACTAAATTCATCAAAGTAAAAATGCACGTCTCCTACTTCTTTCGCTAACGCCAAGCTACCATTCCATGTTCGAAACGAGAAGCTTCAATCATGTAGACTTCTCATTTCCTTGAACCCCTACAAAGAAACACAAACATGATTAGTGACTCCCGAATCAATGACCCTAGTGTCTTTTGACTCTTCCACCAAACAAGCTTCTAAGTAAAGAAGGTCTTTACCTTCCTTGCCCTTGGCTGTTAGGAACTCATTGCAAGTCTTCTAAAAGTGACCAACCTTGCCACAATGGAAGCATCTTGACTTCTTAGGGTCTTTAGGCTTCTTGTTCTTTTTTTTCTTCCAGTCAGAAATAGGAGGAATAAAAGAGCTAGACGCCCCTTGCTTATTTTGGTTTTGTGTCTTTTCCTTGTTCCCCAAAGGACCAGAAGATGTAGAAATAGCTAAGTTGGCCTTTCCCTTGGATGGGACTGATACACCATCATTGATCATGAACTCATAAGCTTGCAATTGCCTTATGAGCTCAGTGAGTCCTAACTCTTTGTTACTCAGGTTATATGCACCCTTAAAGCCAACAAAATCATTTGAAAGAGTTTTAAACACCATCTTAATTTGATGTTATAGTCTAACTCCACACCATTTTCGATAGCTTCAGCAAAGAAACCCTTAAGTATAAGCATATGATTCTTTATTAGAGTACCCACTATTTACTTAAAGTTCATAATACTTGTAATAGCGTACTATCGAGCCAATTTTTATTGGCCTTTGAACATGTCCTCTAAGTTATCTATGATCTCCCTAGCAACTTGATAGGTTTCATGTTGTTTTGTAATGCAGTCATCATGCTAGCCAAAATGTAGCATTAAGTTATCTCATTGGATTCTCTCCAACAAGTAAACATGATAGGGACCTCTTCATGAGGTGCATCAGAAAGTGGCCCGAGTGGGCAACATTTTTTTAGTATGAACTTATATCTCTCACAACTGAAAACTATTAGCAAGTTTCTTTTCTAGTCTTTATAATTATCATCATTTAATTTGTTTTCAGTAAGAATTGAAATCAGAGGTGTCAATGACATTTTGAACTGAAAATAAATAAATATGATCATCACATCAATGCACAAGCAAATATAAAGAAAAGACTAAGCAAATTAAACATAAATATGTTCCTACATGAAAAACTTAGAAAAAACATGTAACATTGCAATGGTAATTTTTAGCATCTGTTGCTCTGAGCCACCAAGGGGTGATCACGAAACAAATAGCCAAAAAGATGGACCCCGTCCAATTAATATATGTTACCTTAAATCCTCTAAGGTTAAGACATATATTAATAACCATTTATTTGACCATCAATTTAATTAACAGAGCTTCTAGGAAAAGTTAATAATTAAATTAATCTTGAGTGTGTAACCATTGCTTACGAAATTTGATCCATGTGCTATTTGAGCCATTGATGGATGGTCCTAAATAGAACATGCTCGACAAGTTTTTCATCATAGGAGATCCAGCCTAGTATACCGGCAATAAACACCTACCAAGAGGCGTGGTGAGGGCAAAACTGACGTGAGGTGTTACCATGCTTTCACATATGGATTAATAACGGAGACTGTGGGTTTTGTTTGAAACCCTTTCGTACTCAATATTTTAAAATGATACAAGTTTTTAATGACATGTATGATTAATATAGAATGAGCGGCTTTTATCTATCCTATATGACATGTTATCAAATATGTACAACAAACATCCATCAAACATATTCGTCTATTCACGACAAAATATAGAATAAATAAATAAATGACGAAAAAATAAATAACCTAGCCATGGTCCCAACCTAGAAAAAAAAATTACAAAATTATATCAAAAGCATTCTTTAGGTCTTACATTTTGCTTCATCTTTGCATATCCATCTACGTACATCTCCACCATTTGATTTTTCATTCCACAAATTCCTTAAAATTTAAATCCCGAAAAATTAAAATTTTAAGCAATTTTAAATCTCATGTATAATTATATGTAATTTTAAATTTAATTAAAATTATATAAAAATAAATTTAAATTTAAAATTTGACACTGGACATGAGGAGCTCGCCCAACCCTCTCGGATTAAACATTGGGCAATGCCACCCCGCACAAGCCCTAGCCTGCGAGGCACTATACATGCACAAAGCCCGCAACTGCCCCCAATCTGCAATCTAAGTCGCGCACGCTAGCACCTGTTCTTCGCCCAGCCCGCAGACTAATTTTGTGCATTATTATAATTTTCCAATTAGGGTTTTAATTATGAAAGCCTAATTGAATTAAGACTTTCACATATTAATTTGTCCAATATCAAAAATTAAATTAAAAACAAATTTTTTTGGGAAAAAATAAATTAAAGTCTTCAATCTTCATCTCTTCATGAATAAATTACACAAAAAAAAAAAAAAAAAAAAAACTACATTGTTTCCTGTGTACAAGTTTTCTGAATATTCAAAGAAAGAAAAAAAAATCCATTTGAAAATTACGGTGATGATTAACTGCTCCCATGGTTACATGAAAAATCCTAGATATAATTTTTCTAAATTCTAAAGAACCATGACTGGAAAAATTGAGTATGCTTATAATAAAATTAAAATAACCAAATATATCATACATAATCCTTGATAACAACATAATAGAAACCATACAATGCCACTCTCTTAAAAATATTAAATCCAAACACAGTTTATGGAGAAAATTAGATTGTCTAAAATATATATATATGGCATAATCATGAATTGGCTCTAATACTTTTACAAAAAAGGGGGCAATTTACATAGCAGAATTAAAAAAAAAAAAAATTTCTTAAGATAATATTAATTTATGTTGTCATATATAAGAAATTATTCTACAATCCACGGATTTTGAGAGAAAATAACAGGAATGCCGGAGAATGTGATTAAAGAGAGCTTTAACCAACTAACCTTCTCTATAATTCTCCAATTTCTGGATGGTAGAATGTGTGGGCACTCGGTCTCTTGTTTAGTATTCGTACAAGGCTTTCTCCTTCCAATCACCTAGAACTCTTGCAATTTATAATTACTGTAATGGGAGAATAATAATAATAAACTCGCTCACTATAGAGTCTGTGGTCTAAATAAAATAGGAGCTCATATGGTTTTATTTATAGTGAATGGACTTGGTGGAATTTGAATTCGAATATGACATTTTAAAAGATTTTTCGTTCTCCTCCTTCCCTAATTTGGGTTTTTTTTTCTTGCCCGGGAAACAGAAAAATTGCCCACAATAGATCTAAGAGATTCAAAATTTGATTCAAATTTTTATCTCCAATTATCTTATGATTTTATCTCCATGGATAATGTTGCATAACTCTAATTTAAATTCAAAATAAAATCATGGTAACTTTATTTGAATTAAATAATTATCTAATAATTATCCAAATAAAATCAAAAAGGAGAAAATATGTTATTTCCCTTATACTCATAACAAAACATCTGTACAAGTTAGACAAAGATAACATTTTGTTTCAATTCCAAATCCAAATAGGAGAATTATCATTTTTAATTTAAAATATTTATTTAAATTAGATTATGTAAATATTTAAATTAATTATCCAAATAATTAATTTATCCATATATCTTAATTTAAATTAATCTCATATTTATCACAAAAGATAAACATAATTAATTCAAATTCAAATCTTATCTTTAAATAAATATTTATCCAAAATAAATATTTATCCAATTGATTAAATAAAATGAAATTCTCATTCTACCCTTAGCAGAAAAAACACCTGCACCTTGTGAGAAGTGTTTCGGATTTTTCTCTCCACTAAGTCTAAGAATAAAAGCCATAATGAATATCACAATTGATTACCATCCGCTAAAGAATTATATTGAGATAGTGAAAGGACCAATTATTCATATATAATATGGGCTCCAATAATCTATGTAATTAATTATTCTAAAGCAAATAAATTAATTACATAATTATTAGTTTCAAAGTCACACCACTATAAACCTGAAACTGTACTTCCAATTAAATACCGTGTTACGTAAGCCAATGTGTAGCTGCAGTCTATTAACCTTGTCCTATATGCAATACTCTCATATGAAATCCATGATCAACTTAAAATCAAAGTCCGTTTAATATTTTGATCATGCTATCGTAAAGATCCATTATACATCTAATAGGAAAATGATTATTCACCCAAAATGAATAATTAATCATTTACCCAGCAAACAACCCGAGGTATCATGCATTTTCACATCCTGTATAATGCTGTTAAAAGGATAACATTTACTCTTTATGAGAGCTATGATTACATATCTCTAAGCAAAGCTCACATCGAATATAAGTCATATATCTAACGAACCAATCTAATAGCTTACTACTACGAGACGCTTTAGCCTTTGTAACATCAACGTACATAAGTCATAAACATGAAGTCATTTATTTACTCAGGATTAAGGTTATTGCATAATAAACGTCAAAAGTGAATTTGTAAGACCCGAAATTTTGAAGACTTGTAATCTCCTTGTTCATAAGGAATTAGAGTCTAATTTATGTATCCATGATGTGTTATATGAAAAATTATGAATAATAATGAGAAATTCATAATTTTATCTAAACGATGTTCGAGTCCTCATTTAATGATTTTGAGACTCAATTAATGTTTTACGAGCCAAGAATGAAGTTTTAAAGGAAAAAGAATGAAAAAGGATGAAATTTGATAAAAGTCAAAGGTTTGACCAAAAGTCAAAGGGTTGACCAAAAAGTCAAAGTTTGATC
This sequence comes from Ficus microcarpa, assembly GCA_025413485.1. Classification (NCBI taxonomy): domain Eukaryota; kingdom Viridiplantae; phylum Streptophyta; class Magnoliopsida; order Rosales; family Moraceae; genus Ficus; species Ficus microcarpa. The sequence goes on from CM046376.1 coordinate 29,684,405, forward strand.
GGGACGGGTCACAACATCGACTTTACAAGTATGATGGAGGAATATGGAAAGAAACTCCAAAAATGAAGTTTTATAAGCCATAAATCCACCCTAGAAAAATCAAGCACACCGAAAAAGAATTAAGGACAAAAAGGTCTCCGAAAAATTGGAGAAAGAGAGTTTCGGTCCAAATTTACATGGAATAATTTTTGGACAAAAATATAAAATAAGAATGCTCATCACAGTATTGAAAATAACTGTAGAGCGCGAAAGGAACCGCGAAAGAACGAAATGGCCAAACAAGGCCTTAGAAGAGTTAGTAGAAGATGATGTCCTTGTAATGACATCACCATTCCCTAACCAAAAATTGAAATGTAATGGCAGCCCTCTACCCCATTAGATCCAGCCAACTAGAAGAGAAAAAGAAAAGAAATTAGTTTTGTTTGGGTAACCAAATGTTCAACCAAAGTTCAACCAAACAAAGGACACCAACTCATGTCTTTTCCCCCCCTTATTTTCAGCTGCCAACCACTCCCATCAACAGCCCATCCACTCCCCTTTTCTCTCCCCAAATCCGGCTGCAAACCCCCTCCAAATCCCCTTAATTTTGGCTCACCAATGGACAAGAAAGACAAGACTTAAAGCCTTGTTTTGAGGCAAGTAAACCCCACCTTTTTCCTTTCTCAAGGCAGCCAACTTTCTACACTCCTTTTTCAGATTTTTTTCAGCAAATCCGTGGGAGAGAGAGAGAGGAGAGCTAGAGAGAATTTGAAAAATTTTGGTGAGCCTTTGGGAGGGTGGCCGAGCAAGGGAGTGAGCAAGAAAAGTGAGCAGATTTTTTGGTGAATCCACCAAGAGAAGGCCGACCAAAGAGCAAGAGAAAAAGAGAAAAAGGAGGTGAGTAACTCTTAACAAATTTTTGGGATTTTCATCCTTGATAATGCTCGGTTTTGAGGTAAGAAAAAGCTAACAAAAAAATCTCTTGGATCTCATTTTTTTTTGAACCAAATCAGTGAGCCAAGCAAGGAAGAGTTTTGAGAGAAAAATTTTGGTGATTCTCCAAGCAAGTGGCCGAACCAAGCAAGAGGAGAAAATGTGAGGAAAAACTTGAATTTTCTTCTTGTGATCTTGGATTAAGGGTCGGTTTTGTGGAGCATTAGAGCTAACAAAAAAATAAAATTTTGGGTGCCATTTCCTTGTCAAAGCCGTGGGCTAGAGCAAGCCAAAGAATCAAAGGGAAACTTTGGATTTCAAAAACCCTAACTTGGGTTGAGGTAAATTTCTTAAACCTCCTTAAATCTAAGCTTTATTTAAGGTTTTTAATGATGATTTGGAATGGTTTGTAAGGACATAAGTCCACTTTAAATTTCTGCCCTCTTTGATGGTGTGTGTGTGCTTGATAAGGTTAGGTTGGTTGGCTGATTTTTTAATGCTTGATTGCTTTAAAATTTGTGCTTGAAAATAATGGATTTTTTATGCTAGAAGATAGGTTGTATGTCCCATAAGTTTAGGCCAAAAATCTGCCCTTGGCAGCCAAGAGAGCTTGCTAGACTTAAGGATGGATTTTGTGTTGATGGTATGTGATGATGCATGAATTAGAACCATGTAACCCTAGTCTTTTTAATTTTCGGATTTGGGGTTGCATGAGTAGGATGAGATGGATTTATGGGTTTTAATGGGACGTTAGAAGCGTTGCTTGATGTTGTCTAAGCTCCCGATGTGATCGGTCGAGATAGATTCCGCGAATAGGACGTAAACCGAAGAGAGGAACCGAAACTGCCAATTCGGATTGGAATCTGGCCAGTTTCGGGAAAGGGTAATTTCAAGGCCCTTAGAGGCCGAATAAGGTAAAACTCAAAACACGAAAGTTGTTCGGAACAACTTTTTCTAGAGGAAACACAGACAGAATCTCGAAATAAGGCTCCAAAGGCCTTCTTTTTACCCAAAACCCGTGGCTGAACCCTGGGACGTTCTCCACACAGTTTTTCAGAGTTAACCCGTTTTCAAATAAAAACTGGTACTGATCTAGGCCGAACTAGATTTTGTGTAAAACACAAAAGTTTTAGCTTTTTTCGATAGCTACAACTTTAGTGAAGACAAGTTTTTCAGATTCCAAGCCGATTTTTAAACTGGGAGCGTTTTGTGAGAGACGCGCAGAGAGCCCAAAATCTAACAAATGAGTCTCACGAAAATCTTTTCTAGAAAAATTATGAAGTGTTCAAAAATGGTCATTTTAGCATCGGAAACCATTACAAAGATGGTTTCCGACCCCAAATGATTTTATAAAATATTTATTTCGAAAACCATGAATTTTAAGGGCTCGGGTTTGAAATTCACATTTTCCCATAAAGTAAAGAAAAAGAGGGTTTCAACCAAACATTTCCAAGTTAAAGAAAATAATCAAATTTAAGCCAATGAATTTTCTAATTAAAGGAGTTAGAATTTTTACAAGCAAAATGAAGGATTTTTGAAAGTTAATCACACAAGATTTTCCAAAAAGAAGGAAGAGGAATTTTATAGTAAAATTGGTAAACAAGCCGATTACGAACGGTAACCGGATATTATATCCGTGTTACAAACCCAAGGATAACCAAGGGTTGACAAAAGGTTGATCCAAGGTTAATTAAGATTAACCTTAAGGGTTACCCAACATAACCCTAAGGGAATACCCACATGTATATTGGGCTAAGATTTAAGGGGTTAATGGAAATAACCCAATAACAAGGATGTATGAGTAAAGCCCACTAATAGAACAAGGCTCTAAACCCAAAAGGTTACCTAATGTAACCTCTTAAGGATTTAATCGAAGTTCAATAAAGAATGGGGATTAAAGTGGCCAAGATGGATTTTATGTATAGGGGACATACAACCAAAGGTAAATGTGAGTGTTGGTAGGTCACCAACACCTTACGAAAGGATCCTGATCCTATATTTTTGGTATATCAGGAAAGTGAATTGCCGTTGCCGACGATTTAAGGAACGCGATTCTAAGGATACGGCACTAGAGGTAAGTACAAACCTCACCTGCAGTATGAAAACTAGTAATTTATGTTCAAGTATGTGGTTTTCAAATATGCTGCAATATGTCGTGTGCTATATCTATGAAATGCCATGTTTTATGAAAAGTGCTATTTTTGCGAAATGCCATGTTTATAAAAGGTGCTATTTTCGTAAAATGCCATGTTATAAAAAGTGCTATTTTTGCAAAAGATTATAAAGGTGCTATATTTGTAAAATATCATGTTTATGAAAATGTCATGTTTGCAAATGCCATGAATGAAAAGAATGCCATGCCATGCCATGTTATTAATGAGATAAAAAGTATGTTATCATATAGTGACATCATAGGATATGTTCACTAAAGATAAATAACATGGTAAGAAGTCACAAGTAAAGTGTCGTACCAACCTCCACCAAGGTGGACAATTTTTATGATGAAGTTATGGATTCGCCCTCTCGTCAAGACGGGAGGGTGTAATCACTTCTGTTTCCTGGAGCAGTTAGGGACTTGCAACCCCATCTAACTGTAATCTGGCGGCGCGCTATATGTTAAGGGTACGTACACTATGGGGCCCATAAGAAAGATAAGAATATTAAAAGAAGTGCATAATTGGAACATAAATGGTTCACGCATATGCATATGATGATGTATGTTTTTCATGATGTTTTAAATGTTTTGTGAGATTATGTTTGTACTTACTGGGCGAAAGCTCATCAAGTTATATTTCATACTGTAGGTAAGAAACCCACAGCTTAATGCTGGGTATTGTTGGAGCGGTGTGGCGGCAGACGAAGGCGGTATGGATACCACTACGCATAGTTCCGCAAATCTTTTGATGTAAAGAAGTTTTTGTATATAAGCATGTATGATAAAGACAAATTATGCTTTATGGTATTTTGGAACTAAATCCCTTAAGTAAACGTTTACTTAAGTAGTAATGATGTATTACTAAAGACAAATGTTTTATAAGTATGTTTCAAAAAAAAAAAACAAAAAAAAAATATCCCTAATTTTTAAGTAAGTAAGTAAGTATGTAAGGAGTGACGGCCCTACGTAGTAAGGGGGCGTCACAGAATTAATCTAATTGAGCAGACTTATAGATTAATTCCAGTTCAATATGTCACCATCACTAGACAATGTGTCTATGTCTCTACTTGGAAGTGGGCTCGCGCCAGATGGTCAAGATAAATCATCTCCCCAATTGGCACAACATAACAGTCTTCATATGAGTTAGGTGCTCACTATAACTCCACAGACTACGGACTATAAATTTAGACTACTTACTTTAAAACGTTGTCTTCTCGCATACGAAAATCTATTACATGCAACATTCTAACAGTTTAAACACCAAGTAGTCAATAAGCCATATTTGCTTACATTTACTTTAATATGTAAATCTAGATCTGGATAGTATAGCAAATATGTAACGAAAAAACCTCAAATATATTATTAATCAATTCAAATTAAATGAAATACAACTAAAATGTCTTTAACTCTTAGGGCATTTCCAACACATGGGTTGTGGAAAACCTTAAAACTACTCGAAAATACTAACATCTAATTCCTTTAGTCTAAGTAAAGCCTACGAAAGCCCGTTAAACCCCATAAAAGCCCAAGGAATATTCCCATAATATCATCTTTTTTTCCTTTAGATAAGAGTTTAATAGTATTTTGCTGTAATTATCAGATATTCACTGTTCAGGCAAAACATCTCCTACTAAAAATGTTTTTCACCTATGTACCACCTAAAAAACGTTCACCCAAGGTAGTAGAACAGCCACCCAACTTCTTTTATAGGTGTCTCTTACCAAGAAAACCCACTTCGATTAGATTCAAATCTCATAAGAGGGAATTTTTCCAACCTTTGGAGCTTCCTATATTTGAAACATTAAGTAACTACGGCCAAAAAGACTCCTTAATTACGAGCTTCAAAGGGAAACTCTTCCAACCAAACTAAAATCACTTAATTGTAACCTAACTCATTAGTAGCCTATAAATACCCCACTATTTACACTCCAAAACAAGCAATCAAAAGCCATCGTATCCTTCAACCTTCTCATCATTGATAGCAACCATCTCCCTCACTTTTTATTCACCATTCGTGGCTAAAAGAGGAGACCCTATCTACCTCAGATGACTCCTTGACAGAGGTGCACCTGAAGCGTGGAACCATCACAACCACCATCACAAGGGTAGCATTTCCCTCACCAATTCCTCACTTACCATAAATGGTCAAGAAAGGAAACCCTTTCCAATACATCATGACTTCCGGTGACAACTCTAACGGCGAAGAACTTCTAGAATAGGCGTTCCAAAGTATACAATCACTTCAATACCATTCATTCCTACTCTAGAATATACCACCGTTAGCCTTTTAAATACTCTTAGTGACCATATGCCTCACATTTCATTAACCACTCACGACTAAGAGGGAGGACTCTCTCTAACTATATCATTCCGGTGACGGCAGAACACCTGAACTACAGAGCCACCTTTAGGCACTATACATTTCAGCCCTCACTCAGTACTTATAACAAGACCACAGGTCTAAACCCGCATACTAAGCATCAAGCAAACATTCCACTCACCAAAAACCTCTCTTCACGAACAATTTATGTTCCTCTCCCATGCCATATGGTCATCTCAAGATCCCCTTTATAGAGAAGTCTTCATCCACACGGGGCCAAAATCATAACCGATGTCGCCACCCTCAGAACCATCTTCCTCGGGGTCATCCAAATTTAGCTCGTCCCAGCTGAGGCCAATATTGTGGCTTGCAAGAGAGCACTCGAACACACTAACTAGTTGTTCGGGTGTTCGACATCCCAACATAGCTCGCGGTACCTCTGGCGGCATATTCCCTCGACTCCAACTAGATGCTAGCTGGATCAACCAAAGTAGGCCACAAACATTGACCCTCTACGTTAGTACGGTCACCACAAAAGAGCCCCATCAGGGGTATTTATAAAATATTTGGTTGCAAATACAACTACTCTTTTTGAAAAACAAAAAATAAATTGTCGCAAATAATTACCCTAACATTAAATATCACTTATAAGTTTAAATTAAGAGTCGGTATCCATGATGATAATTGCCAATTTCCCTGATGATACTAGAAAGTCATCGATTGGTTACAAATTTAACATTTGGTATCCAACAGGATATTGACTAGTAACCACCACTATTGGCATGTTACCAAAAGGTAATTAACCAACTCCACCGACAGGATATCGACTAGTTACTGACAAGTAATCACCTCTGCCTACAAGATGTCAATTGGAAACCGGCTCTTTTGGTAGGATACTACTAGTTACTGACCACTAACTGCCAAGTTGAATTTTTCTGATTTTATCATCGGACTATTGAAAAAGTAATACAAAAATTAATCAAATATCACAAGAATTCAGTGAAGCAACCATGAGGTTGCAACAATCCTAATGCTAGCTTCAAACGAAAGAGAATCATCTCCACAAAAATCTCCTCGTCACAAATGTTGGGATCTATAGGTGCCCTAAGGATAGAAAATCTTAGGGATTTTCTGTAAATATGACATTTTGATATTAATAAGAGGAAATTATTCATGTTTAATAAGTTGTGTCCTATTTACTTTCATTTGTTGATTGTATAATTATTTTGAGCAAACATAAAATACTCCTAGGCTGTTGGTAATATATCGAATTACCATATGTATACGGGGTATGCATAGAAGATGTGGTAATTTGATAACAGTCTAAATAAATAGTCCGCAATCAACGGAATAAGATTTGGGGATCTTATTCATGATAAGATTGTAAAGGTTGTCTACTTCCTTGGAGGGATGGTTTGTCTTGACCATCGGATAGGTTCCGAGTAGAAACTTTAATGTATACCAGTATTGAGGTATGACATTGGACTAGACCTAAAGTGTTAATTGATTCGGTTTAATAATTCCGTTTATAAGAATCAATGATACTTTGATTATCATCATGCATTAATCTTAATCCTGAAATGATTACTTAAGTTCGCATCCATGACTTATGTACTTTGATGCACTAAAGGTGAGACACTGTTAATTCATGGTCAACATACTCGTGTTTTGGGTGCATGACTTATGAATGGAGAAATCAAGATTCATAGATACGGAATCCATAGCTATCTTAATGATAGTAAATGTTATCTACTTAAAAGTATTATTCGGGGATTGAAAGATAGTATAACAAGATCTTGGCCATCGGTTTACTTTGTGTTCTCTGGTGGTTTTCCAATTGTATGGTTTTACAATTGGTGGTTCTTTCAATGGAGAATAATTGAACTTTAAGTTAAAATGATTGAAAAGGTAAAACGGAAAAGGTCATTAATTCAATCATGGATAACATATGGGGATTAAGCAAGCGATGAATAAATCATGGAAGAAGCACTACGTGAGAGAGCTTTCGTAATACGGTATGTAAACAGGAGTTCAGCTTCAAACTTTTAGTGGAATAGTTTTGAAGTTGATAATTGATGGATAATTAATCTGGGATTAATTTTTCACAATTATAGGAGCCTCTTTACATATTTCCATCGGGTCTCTCTATTAGCTTATATAGTTCCACGAAGCGTCTCGGGATTTGTTCCTAATGAGATCGGTAAATTGTAAATGGAATTTTGTAATGTCTATTAAGACATGGTACTCTCTAACATGCAATCCAGAAAGGATTGGACATGTGAAATTTGTAGAAAAATGATTTGTCAACATGTGATTGGTTAATTTGAATTTTGAAAATAAGATTGTATTTGAATTTTGGAAAACAAAATTTTTCTCTCCTAATTAAAAGTGGTGCACGTTTTTTTTAATTGTATGGAGGGAAGAAAGTTTTGTTTCAAAATTATTTAAATATATTCCTAACATTTAATTATTAATTGGTTTAAATAATGGAGATTATTTCATGAATTTTTCTTTCCTAATTAAATAGGTGCATGGTTTTTGTGAGAAAAGAAAATTTAAAATATTTCATTAATTTAAATTAATTAATATGGATAATGTTTATGGAAAATATTTATTCAAATATGTGAATCCTATTTAAATTCGAAAAGGTTTAAAAGAAGTTTGAATCTAGATAGGACTAGGATCTTTTGACTAGTCTAGATTCTTGATTTAAATTTAAACCACTAATCAAGATTTCTCTCACTTTGTGGCCGAATTTTAAAGGGGATTTCCTCTTGAAAATTATTTTTATGTTCAATGAATCTAGCCCTAAAGTTGTATGATCTTTTGGTTCAAGATTTATCCGGAAAATAATTATTAATTATTTTTCAAGTAGGAGATAAATTTTGAAAAGGATTGGAATACTATATAAAGGCTAGGAGTTCTTGAAAAACAAATTTTTGATTTTTTTTAAGGAGAAAAACGTTTTTTAATAATAAAAAAAAATTTTGTTTTTCTTCCACATCAAAAATTCGACTTTCTTGTGAGAGAGAAAAAGAAAGAAAATTCCATTGAATCAAAACTGCGAGGAAGGTTAAACCGAGTGATAATTTTTCATAGGAGGTTAACCGGTTCTTGTTTTGTAGTTTTGAAGAAAGAAGTTGGATCAAATTCTCAACGAGGATCATCGGAATTGAGAAGGAGGGATTTAGACTTCGGAAAGTATTACCGGTCGCTTGGATTCATAGAACGTGTGCCCACACACACTCTGAGACGTGGAACTCGAGAATAGTAGAGAAGACACGTTGGTCAAACGCTCTAGCAATTCCGAAATCCAAGAAATAAGGTATGCTTGATCGTGAATTAATTTATTGTTATATGCATCATGAGCTTCTTTTCCGGAAACGGCATAAAATTTTTAAAACTTCCGCTGCGCCGTAACTCCAATATCGGATCCGATTTTTCCAACAACAAACCCATGGATTTCCTCTACATGTGGGGAGATCTGCCATGTTGTGGCCACACGTTACGGTAGTCTAATCCAGTAGAAAGAAAGAGGGAGAGAAAGTCGTGGGTAGATCTACCCCCACCATTATGATCCAACCGCATGGCAATGGTGGTCCGGTCCAGTGGGGGGAAAGAGACATAGTCCATTCCAGTTCTACATGTGGGGGATCAAGAGGGGTCTAGGACTAGAGGTGGCAATTCATGTCGCATGTCGGGTTCGTGTCGTGTTAGCGCGGTGTCGAAATTTTTTTCTCCAGACCCGAACACGACCCGCGACCCGAAAACAACACGAAACCATGACACGAATACTACAGAACCCATAACGGGTTCACACGACACGAGCCGAACTTGACCCGCGACACAAAATTGACACGCAACACGGACAACCCGAAATTGACACGTGATACGAAATTCAACCCGCGACACAAAATCAACTCGAAATTGACCTGAAATTAAAAATTGACACGAAATTGACACGAAATTGACACGAAACTGACACGAAAATTGACACGAAATTAACACAAACATTGACCCGAAATTGACACGAAAAAAAACGTATCGTGTTCGGGTTCTGGGGGTCCAACCCAAACACGACCAGTTCTTTTCTGTGTCAATTTGGGGTGACCCGAAATTAACCCGACCCCTATTTTTTCTAACCCGAACCCGTGAAATTCGTGTCGTTTTCGAATCGTGTCGTTGTGTCGCAACCCGTATTGCCACCCCTAGCTAGGATTGTTGGGGAAGCGAGAGAAAATGGGGGGGGGGGTGGGGAATAGAGTAATTTGATCTTCTTGATTTGATTTACTATTTCATCAAATACGTCTCTTTACACATTTTACTAGAGTTTTATAAGTTTTGCCAAAAATCAAGACAAACTCAAATTTAAGGGAGAAAGAAGTAAATATCAGTTTTTTAGAAAAATTGAAGTAAATGGTAGATTTTTAAATTATTTAGAGTAAATAGCATTTTAACAAGTAATTTTTCATTTAACTATTAAATATGCTATTTACTCCGAATCTTTTTAAAATCTACTTTTTACTTCAATTATTTTCATAAAAATATTATTTACTACAGTTAATTCTATGACATGTAGGACTACTTAGGAAAATTAGAAAACCGAAACCAATTGACAACTAACTGAAACAAACTGAAAATTGAAAACTGAAACCATTCGGTCAAAAACCAAACCGAAATCCACTTAAGCGGCTCGGTTTTCGATTCTGATTATGGATTTTGGTTTCAAACTAAAACCGACCTCCACCAAATATATTAAACAATAAATTTTTTTATTGTAAACCCAATTTTTTTAACATTTATAAAAACAAAAATAAATAAATAAATAAATGTAGTCATTTCTTTCACGCCATTATTTTACCCCCTTTCACTCTTAGAACCATGACTCGCAAGTCTCACCTCAGCTCCCCCCATGGCCAGTCCTCCCTGATTCCCCCCTCCCAACTCTAGGTCCCTCTACTCTTTCTCTGTTGCGCCGCTGAAGCCAAGTGCATATTTTGATTTATGCACAATATGTTAAATGCACATCAGCAATTCAAGTGCTTGTAGTTTTTTTTATTTGCTATATATGATGTAAAAACCGACCCAAACTGATTGGAAATAACCAAAACTGAAGTTCAAAAAACTGAAAAAAAAAAAAAAAAATCACATTACCAATCGATCATCCGTTTTCTAATCCAAAAACCGATTACTTCGATTTGAAATTGAAATCGACCGAAACGGATTACTTTTAACCGAGGTTGTGCCCTAAATTGGCATGTGGAGTAAGGGACGTCCAACTTGGAGGGGAGATTTAGTGGGCCTTTTTAAGGCCCATCCCAATAAACCTAAAGCTTTACGAAGATTGCAAAACCCGGTCAAGACTGAAAGCAAGGGGTGCCATCAAAGAGAGTTGCCCCGTGATTACAGGGATTTTACGAACTCCCCCTTTTTGACGTTTCTTTAGGGGTTTAGGGCTTTAGCGTCTGCACGGTAGCGTTTCCGTTTCCCATTCAGACTCCATAGAAATAAAAAAGAAAAAGAAAAACCTCCCTTGAGGGACTTTCTTCCTTTCTTTCTTTCCCCATCTTCATCACTCTCTCGCTAGGCGGCTAGGGTTTTGACTCTCTCTCTCCTATCTCTCTCTCTCTCTCTCTCTAAAAATAAACCTTCTCTCTTGCTTCTTTTTCACTAATAACACATATTCTCCTAGACTCTCTCTCTCTAGTCTCTGGGATTCCCGTTCTTTAATTTTTCTTGATTGTGCTCTATAAATTCTTTCGACTTCTCCCAAAAACCCCAATCCGGGTTTTCTTGATTTTCTTCAGTTGAGTGTTTTTTTTTTTTTTTTTTTAACACCGAATTCCAATCTGGGTTCTTTGTAATTCCTTGAACCGTGACTATTTTCTCTGATATTCAATCTGGGTTTTCCTTTTCACACAGATTTTTAATTTTTAATCATACAAGTGTTCTGATTTCTTGTTTCCATTCTTTCTTGTGTGTTTAAACAGAGAAGCAAAAGGTTAAACTTGGTTCATCAGAATCTGAAATCTGAAACATGAGTTTTTCTGATCCTTGTTCACCACCATTTATGCCATCTTTACAGTCTTATGTTCCGGGCAGTGATGCCATTAATATCTGGCCTCAATTTTCGATGATCAACGAAGATCGAAACTCCGATTTTGATCAACAACCCCCTCCCCACAAAAAAGCCCGAACTTCGGAAGAAAGCCAATCAAATTCTTCTTCGCCTTACCCGCCTTTGAACACTAGAATGATCCCGCCAAATGCCCCGGTTAATAAGGGCGTTTCGAACATATTCTTCAAGACTCGCTTGTGTGCCAAATTCAAAATGGGGATGTGTAGGAACGGCGAAAGTTGTAACTTCGCTCACGGAATCGAGGACATTAGGCAGCCCCCTGCTAATTGGCAGGAATTGATCGGTTTGCGCGACGAGGACCGAACTTCTTCTGGTAATTGGGACGATGACCAGAAGATAATCCACAGGATGAAGCTCTGCAAAAAGTATTACAATGGCGAGGAGTGTCCGTACGGGGATCGGTGTAATTTTCTTCACGAGGATCCGTCGAAGTATAGAGATGATTCAGGCAGGTTTAGGGAGAGCTCGGCGATCAGCATTGGAACATCGGCACCGCCAGTGATTCAGGGAAGCGGGTCTAGTAATGGTGAAGACAATAAGTTGGTTTTGAACTCTGGTTCAGATCCTTCAAGAGCAAATGTGATCAAGCCAGTGTATTGGAAGACAAAGTTGTGTAACAAGTGGGAGTTAACGGGTCATTGCCCGTTCGGCGAGAAATGTCACTTTGCTCATGGGCACGCAGGTACTCAGTCTGCTCTACATAGTAAGTCGATCATTTTCGTGTTCCAGTTTTGATTTTGTAGATGATCTAAATATGTGTAATTTCTTGTAAATTGTGGAACTTGTTTGAATTATGTCTCGTTCTAATAGAAAGAAAAGTACTAATTTTAGGTGACATAAGTAGTCTAGAATTAACTAAAAAGCTAGATGAAATAGAAACAAGTTTTTTGAAATAATCCTTTTGCTTTTTGAGCTTCTGTATTGGAAAACTGGTGTTATAAAGTCAAGTTTGTGTCGATGAAAGTTCATCTAGTTTAGTTTAACCGAATGGTATAGAAATTTCCGACATTGTTGTCGAAGAATCTACTTTTGCTGTTTCATGTGGTAGAGAGGGTGAACATGATTCCAAATTTTCAGTTTCTTAAGTTGCTTGTGAGGAGTTTTAGCAATCCCTCAGGTTCCTAATTTCAGTGTTTACCGATATCAGAGTTGCAAATGTCTTCTGGACGAGTCGAAGGAGAGGCGCTAATCAATTACGCCTCCATGCCAGCAAAACCTCAAGTTTGTGCTGGCGATTTGCTTCCAAACACAGCAACAACTGCGGCTGGTGGCTTTAGTGAAGATGTGCCGGGTAAGAAGTGCTTGTTGAAGTGGAAAGGACTGAAGAAGATCAACCGCATTTACGCCGATTGGCTTGACGATCTGCCTCTCGTACCCAACCTTCCAAACAGAGTGGAGAGCTGAAATGAAGATCACGTACCTTGTCGGTCAAGAAATCGGAAAAGGATTTTTGTTAAATCTCGTTCCTTTTTTTGTGTCATTTGTGCTTGTTGGTAAGGTTCTTTGAGTTTTTGTTCCTTGGTGTTGATATTATGTTGTTTTTTGCTCACGTCTCTTCTTATGAAAGGCTTGTGAGATATAGAAATTGCAAATTGGAAACTAGGTATTGTTTTTTTGACTGAAAAATAACAGTCTTTGATATAGCTAGTGTGATAGTTGAATCAAGGTGAGTCCTTTACTTTAAAACATTCTTATAGCAAGTGTAGTTCTACCCATTAAACGTGTGAAATTAATCGTGTTTAATAAATCTAACTATGTTGATTATTTATTTAATGTGTTAACTTAAACGGGTTATGCGCAGATTCATGGTCAACATAATACATAAACGGATTGTGAAAATGATTAATAAACGAGTCGACACAGACACAATCCGAAAACATGAATTGTCACCTCTATATTTGACCACAAGACAAACTTCTTTCTTCTTGGAAGATAAATACAAACTTGTTCGTGTTCAGACAACACTTTTCCCAAAACAGTTTTCTTGTTTCTCTGTAGCTTAGACTAGTTGATTCTCTCTTTCCACGAAGAAGAAAAAAAGTACCGGGGCCTCAAAAGTCAAAACCTCTGTCGGGTTGGTGAAGAGTGGTTTGTTGGGTGTCTTTACCGACAAAAGATTAGACGGGGATCCCACACACTTACGTAGGCCAGTCGCAATGAAACCTAATTCTTACAATTAGATTAAATTGTTTGTCCAGTTCGTGATTCTTTTAAGAATTTGCAATTTGATTCCAATATTTATTTTTTTTTAAAGGTTAAAAGATCCTTAAATTTTTTGGAAGGATGCAAAATTTTTTCTTTTTTGGGGGTTAACCAATGTTATAAATTGAAGAAAAAATATCACCTTAATTACATATGATTTACTATTTAAAGATAATTAAAATAAAAAAAATTTTATATGATTCAACTTATATATGTTATATATGTGATCTTATCCATCCAATTTTTAATCTTTGTTAGTAAATATGACTAAATTGCACTCTTTTCAAGAGTTTAAGAACTTTATTACCCTAAAAAAATGATTAAGAAACAAATTGCAATTTTGTAAAAAATTTAGAGACTAAAACATGTAATTTATCCTTATCATTATTATTATTATTATTTCAGCTTTTACCTTTAACTAAGCTTGCATTACGTGCATGATGACCTTTTTTGGTACAAATTTTAATAGACATTGTCAATGTTAGAAAATATAGAGTATAAACAACGAACAAGAAGTTGAAGTATAATATAAATAAAATTGTTACACTGAAATTCAAAATTAACTCAGAGGAAACAACAGACAATGAAGATAGTCGAGGCACATGAGACACGCTGTTCTTAAAACAAATTCGTCCCCTCCGGTAAGTACACGAGACTTCAACGGCCGTCTGTCTCCTAGGATACAACGACGAACAACGGTAGTCTAGCACGATCGAAAACCGCACCCAGTGAACTTGAAACCAAAGCCTTTCCTCTATCACCCAAACTCAAAAACCGACCACTACAAGAGAAAACGCTAGAACAAGAAAACAAGAGAAAGAGAACTTGTGTTGTGTGCTTTTTGTGTGTGATTTCAAGCTTGTGGAGGCTTCCTTTTATAGGCTCCAAAAGGAGCTGTTACAAAATCAGAATTCATTAGATTTTAATCCGGGTTAATGCAATGCATTAGTCTTTAGATTAATTTTGTATTAATCATGCACTAATACTGCCCATTAAACTCCATTCTTAACCCTTGGAATTTGAACAATCATCCTTGGAATATGAACAAATGACTGTTGATACTCTAAAAAAAAAAAAAAATCCAGAATTTATGTTGGAAAAACAAAAAAAATTTTTTGCAAAACAAGGCCCGCAAGAGGGCAAGTTCAACGGACCGACATTCGTGTCACCCACGTCATGCAGGCATACACATTGGGCCCCTGACCCACCGGGGCCTGTGATTTGTGCACCCGCTTGCACGTGAGAAAACCTCTTGGGTACACAATCTTATCCAAGTCCAAAAGTGCAAATTCTTATAAAGTCCATCAAGCTTTCATGCTTAAGCAATGTGGGACTCCACATTTATAAGCAATTTTTCCAACAAAATTCTATTCTATTGGGCACATTTTGAGCATCAATTTCTCACTCACCCGAATACCATTTTGAGTACATGAATATATGATTTCGATCTCCTCGCGATGGAGAACGCAAACCCACTAAAACCCATTAAGTGGGTCTCACTTAAATTTGGACCTCAAAATAGCTCCTCAAAATGGTTTAAAACCCATTTTTCCAACAGTCCCCCACGTGAATGAAATTGACCAATGACGAGGGAAAACAAAAGACACAACATGGTAATAGAGTTCTATGGTTAACATCTGCATAGAATAGGTAGGCATTAACCCTTGAACCTTCCCTTGTAAAAATATAGTTACTTTACTGGCTGATCAGTAGATGAGTTGTCCATGAACTGTCTTACCATTTGTGTAAACGATAGTATACCTCATATAGATATTTTCCTGATATAGTTTCAGTTCTAATGGTTATGTCCATTTTGGCCGTGGACATCGTCCGGATTCTACAAGAGTTTTTAAAGAATTGAGCTCTCGCAATTCTTCTTTAAAGTGGCCCCACTTCTCTCTTACAAAGGTGATTTCTTAATCAAGAGTATCCCGCATTACTCCGCTCGGATTCCCGATGCTTAAGAATCATTAAAAGCATAGCTTAACCTATCTCGTAAGGGTGTCACTATTTTCATCATAGGAATGAGCTGGAGGGTAACCCCCACAGTAATTCTACCCGGTCTATACTGTTTAGTTATCCCGCATTACTCCGCATTACTCCGGTCTATACTGTAATTCTACCCGGTCTATACTGTTTAGTTATCCCGCATTACTCCGCTCGGATTCTCGATGCTTAAGAATCATTAAAAGCATAGCTTAACCTATCTCGTAAGGGTGTCACTATTTTCATCATATGAATGAGCTGGAGGGTAACCCCCACAGTAATTCTACCCGGTCTATACTGTTTAGTTATCCCATTGAGCCTAGATCTTGAGATCTCCAATCAACTAGATTGGGTTTCCATTGTTTCGACCTATTATATCGTGGGCTTAAGTCTCATTCCCTTTGATGATTTCTCAACTAGATTTCTATTCAACCCTTTGGTTAACAGATTCGCAATGTTTTCTTTTGACTTTACATAGTCAATTGTTATGATTCCAGTTGAGATTAATTGTCTAACAGTATTTTATCGATAATGAATGTGTCTTGACTTACCATTATACATGACATTCTGTGCCTTACCAATAGAAGATTGATTATCGCTATGTATGCAAATTGCAGGCGCAGGTTTCGGCCATTCTGGAATATCTTCTAAGAATTGTCGTAGTCATTCAGCCTCTTCACTGCTTTTATCTAAAGCTACAAACTCATATTCCATCGTGGATCTAGTTATTACTGTCTGCGTAGAAGATTTCCATGATACTGCTGCACCTCCCAAAGTGAACATATATCCACTGGTGGCCTTAGAATCCTGTATATCAGATATCCAACTCGCATCTGAATATCCTTCTAGAACAGCAGGAAATCTAGTATAGTGCAGCCCAGAGTCATAAGTATATCGTAAGTATGTGAGTACTCTAACAATTGTTTTCCAATGGTCAGCCCCTGAATTACTCATGAACCTGCTCAAACATCTTACAGCGAAAGCAATGTCTAGTCTTGTACAACTCATTAAGTACATTAGACTCCCTATTACTCTAGCATACTCCACTTGAGATATACTTTCTCCTTTATTATTAGACAAATGTTATCTAAATCAATTAGAGTTCTGGCCAAACTAGAATCATCTTTATTGAATCTATCAAGTATCTTGTCCACATAGTGTGACTGACTCAATGAAAGACCATTTGGTGATCTTGTGATTTTAATTCCCAATATTACATCAGCCAGTCACATGTCTTTCATGTCAAATCTTAAATTCAACATATCCTAGATAGATTTGATCATTCGATCATTGCTACCTGTGATTAGCATATCATCTACATATGGATAGAGTATAACATATCCGTCTTCTGTATTCTTAATATAAGCACACTTGTTACACTCAATGATTTTAAACCCATTTGTCATCATAACACTATCAAATTTCTCGTATTATTGTCTTAGGGCTTGCTTAAGTCCAGTGGTCGAGAAATCAGAGGGCGTGGGCTGAGAAACCCTACACGTGGCCCACGACCTAGATGGCAGTTGGTGATGCCCTGTACCGCGATTGAGACCAGGTTCATCAAGCGCCTTCAGCTAAGACCGAAAAAGGCTCAGTGAGTGGGCTAAGTGGCTAGTTTGTGCGCCCGCCATGTGGGCGGTTCTTGCCCAATCCAAGGAATGTGTGCGTGCGTGGCCCAAGTGGCTCGATGGGGCGACGCCACATAGCCAAGCACGGAGTTAACTGCCTAGTTAGTGCCTACGTGGTTGGGGATGTCAACCACCTTGTGTTATTTTTATTTACTGAGTTGTGAAATGTATATGGACAGAGACGAGAGCTTTTGTGTGCGTCTATTGCAGCAGACTTTGTAATCCTTTCTGTTAGTGAGTAATAAAAAGGTTCAGATTTTCTCGTAAAGCTTGTTGTGTCGTG
The DNA here is from genome assembly GCA_025413485.1 of Ficus microcarpa. Taxonomy (NCBI): domain Eukaryota; kingdom Viridiplantae; phylum Streptophyta; class Magnoliopsida; order Rosales; family Moraceae; genus Ficus; species Ficus microcarpa. Next base: position 29,702,030 of record CM046376.1, read on the forward strand.
ATTATTTACTTGATTTAGCCTTGTGTGTGTTCTGTTTTGCTTGTGAGTTTGTGAGATTGACTGACTAAGTGGGTGACTTAGGCCATCATAGGGACAGAAAACTTGGGGAAAAAGTTCGACCCTATGACACATTCCCTCTATTTGCCACTATACACCGTTTGAGTGTTTATCCTTTTTTTTTTTTTTTTTCAAACGGTGAATTTTCATATTTCTTAAAGGGAGAATCTGTGATAGAGACTCTCTCATTATCTCTATCGGTAGAGTCTTTTTTTTAACCGTTTAGATTTAACCGAACGGTTGAAATGTTAATGATGTATCAAATTTATCATATACCTTACCTCATACGATTCTTTTCACCCAAAGTCTTCTCCGTCGCCAGCGACCTTCTCGCTGCCGACAACAGACGCCGGCGATCCACCCCGGCCGCCGGCAACCCCCTTTCTCTCTCTTCTCTTCTCTCTCTCTTCCCCTTTCTCTCTTCCCACTCTCCCACGGCCCCCCACCTCGGACCCCCCCACTGGCCCCAGCCCCATGTAATGCCCCGACCTACGTAGGGCTGTTACTATACATACTTAAACTACATCTTGGTTTCAATAATATAAACTTAAAAATTTCAAGGTAAATTTTTTTTTTTTTTAAACATACATAAATAGATTAGCTAATATAAGTAAACTTGTCAGGCATACATATTAAAATAAGAAAACAAACATTCATACTCCTTACAAATCACTCAAGTCTTTAAACCTCCATATTTTCTGTATAACACAATTTATTTTATAATATATATATATCGACTCAAAAGAGTTTGCGGAAAACTTGTGTAGTGGTATGCCACACCGCCCTTTACTCGCCACATCGTCCACTTGGCCCATCAATTAAGCTGCAAGCTTTTTACTTATAGTATGAAATATACTAATGAGCTTTCGCACAGCAAATACAAACATAATCTCACAAAACGTAACAAATATTGTGCAACTTATGTATGAACCAATTATGTTCAATTATGAATCTTTTATGATCAATTATTGACTTGAATTTATTATCTTGTTAACATGTGGGCCCTTTGTGTATGTACCAAATGCACGCATTCCACAGAAAGTTAAGGTTTGCAAGGTCCCTAACAATTCTGGGAATCATAAATATAACCCTTCACGATCTAACGAAAGGTTGATTATACCCTCATGCATCAACGGGAGGTTGATAATCATATCTTGAACTTGAAACATGTATCCTCTACGATCTGGCGGGAGGTTGGTACGACACCTTACTTATCTTGATTTAGTCTTAGCCTTGGATTTTCCAAGACTAAAAATCTTTAAGTGTGATCTTATTAGTCATGATGCACATGAGACACCGACATGACATGACTTAAAGAGAAATAACATAAAATAACTTGTATCATGTTTATTTATTACAACATGGCATAACCATAAATCATGGCATAACTTGACATATCATGGCTTAACATGACTTAACATAGCATAACATGGCATAGCATAACTTGACATAGCATAACATGACTTGACATAATATGGCATACATGAAAACATGTCATATACTTGAAAATAGTTTACTATTTTCCATACTGTCGGTGAGGTTTGTACTTACCTGGTATGCTATGTCTTAGGTTTCATTGCTCCAAATCAGGTCACAATAACAAATTACTTCCTGCTATTTAAAAGGACATAGGGTAAGAGTCCTATAAATCATAATCATAAAATGTTGATAACCTAACCAACATCCTTAAGAAATCTTAGTTATATGTCTTACACATACCTATGACAACTTACTGGGTTACTAAATGTAACCCAAGGGTTTTAGGCCCAACTGACATACTTTGTATCTTGTTAGGTTAAATTGGGTAACCCTTGGTGTGAGCCCAAATCAAACTTGGGTCAATCTTTTTGGGTTGCTAAAGCCCAAATTCTTAAGTTATATCCTATCAGGTTACTATAGGTAACCTTGGGCTCTGGGCCCAATCCAGTAACTTGGGTGTCCTATCCGGTTACCATCGGTTATCATTCTGTTACCAAGTTATTAAAATAACTTGTGGTCTATATACTTTTTTTTTTTTTTTTGTCTTGGCAAAACCCTAGTATTCCTTGTCCATTTTTCTTTATACACAAAAATCATTGTTCAACACTTATCCTTTTTACGAAAATTGTGACTCTTTGAGTAGGGATAGTAAAGATAGTTAAGTGTTGGAAACTGCCTTTAGAACAGTTTCATACTGCCAATTTATCAGTGTATGTGCAGGAATTTCCTTTTCCTGCACTGTTTTAGAAAATCCTATACAGGAATTTTCTGTTTCATGCACAGTTTTTGAAATCTAATTATATTTAAAAATCTATGTTGAATCCAAAAAAGTTTTCTTCCTGAAAGTTTTAGACATTGAAAAACCCTATAACTTTCTTGTTTTGCTCAAGACCAAGTTCGGTCTCTAACCTACTCATTTCCCTTGTTGAACCTGCCTGGCCGTGCATGAAGTTTGGGCATGACCAGGTTCGGATTTTTGTAAAAACAAAGGCTATTGGAGCCTTATTTTTGAAAACTATATGAGCTACCCCCTAGGAATTTACCTTCTCTACAACTTTCATGTTTTAAGTTTCTTTAAATTCGGCCTCTAAGGGCCTCAAAATCACCTTTCCTGTAAACTGTCCAATTTTACCCGAAATTGGCAGTTTTTCCTTAAATCCGTTTTTACGTAATTTCTACGCACACACTACCTCAAACGGTCGCAACTGTGAACCTATGACCAACATGCAACGTTTTCTAATGTAAATTCCGATCGATATACATCCATACATACACATGCAACCCTTGAGTGTTCTTGCACCAAGCTTAGGTTTGTAATTGGGTTTGCATAACTATAGATCATTCATGCTAACAACCTAACTCATTCAATATTATGCATACCCTATAACTTTTTTAGGCAATGGGGACATACAACGAACATCATAAAAATATACCTGCAAACCCTAAGATCAGGCAACCATATCAACAAAATCATGCATAAAACATAAATTAAAACCCCTAGTACCTAATCAAGCACAACCCTACTAATCTAGCTAGTGCATAAGAAAAATAAATTGAGCTTATACTATTACAATCCAATATTGGAAATACACATAAATCTCCAATTAAAGCTTAATTTGAAAAGCTTAGGGAACTAAGGAGGATTACCTTAATCAACAAAAGTTGGTGCTAAGTTTGGATCCAATCTTTTTCCGCCTTGTTTTCTACCAAATCCGGTTTCCCTTTAGCTTTGGTGTTTCTCCAAAATTTCTGACCACCAATTCTTCCTTTCTTTTTTTTTTTTTCTCCTCTCCTCTAGGGCTCAGCTTCTAAGGGGAAGAGAGGGTGAGGAGAAATTTTGGCATGGTTTTAGGGTATTTTCACATAAAGTGAAGCAAAAGGCACCCCCCATCACCTATTTATAGGTGATAATTATTATATTTTTAGATTTATTTTTAATCCCAAAATTGCTTATTAGCCTTTGAGAAAAAAATATTTGCTCCTTATCCCCTTGAGGTGGCCGGCCATGGGTGGTGAGTGTGAGCTAAGTTACTTGCTCACCAAGCAAGTGCTTGCTTACCTCATCATGCTTACCTCACTATGCTTACCTCATCATGCTTATCTCACTATTTCTTAAAATTATACTTTGGTCCCTAAGGATAAAATATTTGCAATTTAGTCCATGTAGGTGGCCTGCTTTGGGTGGAGCCATGTGGCTTCCAATTCATGCATAATCATCCACTTGATTCCAAAAATCCCTTAATATAATTATGCAGTCCATTTCCTTACTAACTTAGATAATATAAACACTGTTTTTTTTTTTTTTTTTACTAAAACAGTATTATCATACTGGACTATGGTCCAGAATTCATCTGAGTAAAATTGGACTGCGTATAGGATTTTCTTAGGACTTAAAACTACTCAGCCCTTTTTATCCTAAATAATGTGTTTAATTTTTCTAGGGTGGTCTTGAACCTTAATCTTGCTTATTCGTCCGTAATGACGGTTTTCTGTAGTATAATTTTCATACTGTTTATTATACTGCAGTACTATTTCAGTCAAACCTTAGGTCAACCTGGTCAAATGTTGACCGGAATAAAATTCATAAATTCCTATTTTGCCCTTTTCATCAAAAGGTCTCATGCATGACTACGCAACATACTTATTAAGTCTCATAGCTAATTAAATGAGAACTCAGAAATATACTGATAAAATTATGAATTTCACATTGATAATCATAATTTTCATGAAACATCACATAAACACATAGCACGGACTTAAATTTCTTTACATACAAGGAAATCATGAGTCTGTAAAAATTTCAGTTATTACACCCTGGCCGCCCCCCACCAGCCCCGGCCGTCAGCAACCCCACTCTCTCTCTCTCTACCCGTTTCTCTTTCTTCTCTTCTCTCTCTCTTCCCCAGCCCGCCCCGGCAGCCCCCCACCCTGCCCAGCGGCCCCCCTCCTCCAGCTTCCCCACCACCCCGCCTCCCCTTTCTCTCTTCCCTTCTTTCTCTCTCTGGCCGGCTCCTCTGCCCCCAACCCGCCCAGCACCCCCCGACAGGAACCCCCCACCCCCCTCTCTCTCACCTCTCTCTCTCTTCCCGGCCGGCCCCCTGCCCCCAGCCCGCCCGGTGGCCCCCCCAACGGAACCCCCCCACCCCCCCTCTCTCTCTCTTCTCCTTCAGCTTTCTTTTTTCCCTCTTTTTCACTTGCTTTGTTACAATATGGGTGTGCCTTCAGTTTATCATGTGCACCCTCATTATATAAACCATCCGATTCAAGATCAATGGTTAAAAAACTGACTGTATCGGTAGAGACTCTCACTATAGTTTTATCCTTTCTTAAAACATAAATAAATAAATAAGAGTTTTAAGGTTTGTAACATTTCACAAAAACACTATGTCATAATGAATTATAAAAAGATAATCCCTTCCGTAAATTGCTTTGAATAATTAAATCAACCATTTCTCTTTGTGGGTCTGACATTAATTCTCTCATACCTACTAATTAGTGTACTTAAGATGCATTTCCTCTAGCTCCCGAAAAGGACATCATATGGACTGGATTAAAAAGATCAATCATTCGAAAATTAGGATTCATTTCTTGTCGAAAATATTCACTTGTAGCATACCATATCTCAATAGATTGTTGTGATTTTTCTACCGACCGATCTAGATTTACGAATTATTATAGATTATTTGTTGGTAGAATGGAAAGAATTAGGGGAAGAAAGGCCCACGGGTAATGAATGGGAGGATCGAAAAGTTGGAATATTAATATTATTATTGTAATTTCTTACTAAAATTGATCTCTTTTACATGAAAGGTTAAAATCATTTGTAATCTATTCAACTTTCAGTTCCACCTATTTAAGGAAACTACAGAAAATATTAACAATAATTATAAATACATTTGTATGTTGTTCAGTTCTCAACTATTTAAAACAATAATAGGAGAATCAAATTGAAGCTTCTAAATACCTAACGTTAGTAAGAAAACTAGACTTTTACTCACAATCCCTCTCACAAGTAATCAATATTCACTAATATCTCTCTATATATCTTACTAAAAGTAAAAGATCAAATTTTTACATTTGAAATGTTTCATTAAGATAGTCCAAAACAAATGTCTAGGATTATCTTTTTTGCCTTTTTTGAATTGGTGTTTCCACAATATTGATAATCTTTTTATGTGAAAAAGTGACTTTTTTTTTGGCTCAAAATGTTAAAAGAATGACTTTGGATAGTAGTTCATCGTCCTTTTTGAATTTTTTGTTCCCGTCAAAGTATTGATTACCTTCTACATTTTTATAATGATTGTATTTTACCACTTGGGTAATCTTCTTTTGAATTTCTGTATCCAATTTACCCTAGACTTAATTTACTGCTCTTCTTCCATTATTTTTAAGGAAGCGTTTTACAATCGCTTATTCAAAATATTGAAAGAAATCAAATTAATTAATCTTAATTTCCCCCCCTTCTTTTTAACTTTCTTCGAACAATGTACTTAATATTTCTTAAGAGAGAGAGAGAGAGAGAGAGAGAGAGAGAGCACCAAACCCTTCTTTTAACTTAAAAAGTATAATTTCTCTTCAAGTGGTTCTTTATTTGCTCTGCCTGTCGATATTATAAGATGCTTAGAAATGCTATTTCTCAAAATAAAAATAAATAAATAAATAAAAAAAGAGAGAAGCAAATTATTAGCTTTTTAAACCTTTTTTTTTTTTTTAAAGTAAGTATCTTTCTTTAATATCATTGATTTACAAACATATGCTAACTGTTTTTTTTTAATACTTTTTTATAGAGTGTAAATTAATATATTTGAAGATGCCATTAGACCATCTTCTCAAAAGAATATTTTCAAAATTTTTTTGAAAATTTGATGTCTTAATAAAAAGTTTTTAAAATGAATGAAATATATCTCACAAACGGGTGTTATGTTATAAGTTAGGGTAAAATTGGAAGAAATCAATCACATGTAAAACAAAGTTACAAATGCATTTAATTAAAATTTTCTCTCTTCAATCCACAAAGATTCCATCCTTTGGTGTATAACTGCAGAACAAAACAACAATGGACCCAAAATATAAACTAATACCTAAGATTGCATTTGGCGAAACTGGTTGGACCGTCAAAGTAATTGTCGCTGAAAATTAAAAAATTAAAAAAAAAAAAAAAAAAAAAAAAAAAAAAAAAAAAAGCTAAGTTGCCAAATAAAGTACCAAAACATGCCACTCATTGATCCACGGGTGACTTCTATTCAAATTTTGTATCCCCATTTCATCCAAAATCTTAATTTGCTTTGGGAAAAAAAAAAAAAAAAACTACTCATGTTCTTCATATAAAAAAAATGATTATTTAAAAAAATATATCTAAATGAATGTCTAAATAGGGAAACAAGGCGCAAGCAACTATTTATAAAAAAAAGAATTTAAGTTTAACTGTACTTTAAGTTTAACTTCAACTAAGCTGTACTTTTTTGTATCAATTTTTGTTTTTGTTTTTTTTTTTTTCTAGAAAGTTAAAAAAAACTTATAACTAATTTTTAAAAAATCAACCAACTCTGAGTTAAAAATTTCATCTTCAATTAACTAACCAAACGTGAGCTCAGACTTTTCGAGAAACGTTCCAACTCTCCAAAACATAGCTTGGTCACAAATACAATGGTCAAACATACCAAACCTCAATATAAAGAAGCCGGAAGAGAGCCATTCTGGACTTCTTTTTTCCAGATATCAATTTGTTCCATTTGGGAAGCTTCCAAGTCACAACTCTGAAATAAGTAAGAATCAATAAGCAACAAATTTTTTTTTTTTTAATTATTTTTGCCTTCAAAGTTATTTTTATGTATGCCAAGAATGAGAAAAATATAATTTGACATCTTAGGCATCCTTTTAATAGATCAAGGTAAAAAGCATGATATCTTTTCTTTTTCATCTACAAAATTGTTTAAACACAATTCAATTTCATTTCACAAATTTTTTTTATTATCAAGTTTCAAATTTCAAAGCTTTCTATGTGGGAAAAATTCGTTGAAAATGAATCCAACAAAATCATCTCAGATCTCTTAAGCAAAAAACCAATAATTATTGGAAGTCATCTAAAAGTGACCTCATTCGATGGTAAAAACATCACTTTAGATTGAAAACTTAAACTAATAGTTTTATGTATGTATTATCATAGGAATATCCATATCTACAAAACCAAAGAGTTCAATCTTGATTGATCCTCACTTTAAAGAAGTTCTTGATCTAAAAACATGGTAAGTATATCCCATTGCTTCCAACTTTTATCATTATAATTTCTTTTTTGTGTCGTGATTTGATTTTTTATTATTAAGCCACTACAATAACTATTTTTTTTAATTTATTTTTCAAATACGATGATCAAAATTAGGATCAATGAGAACATGGACAAGCTGAATGAAATCATAACCAAAAAGTGCTATACTGAGTATATAGCGGATTTGGTTTCTCCTCCAAACAAAATCACACAAATTAAAACATTGATCAGTACAAATAC
>CM046376.1:29710170-29729170 GCA_025413485.1 Ficus microcarpa
AATATCATCTTGACATTAGATCCAGTTAATAATAAGATCCAGGCAGCAAAAAAAAAAAAAAAAAAAAAAAAAAAACGTTCTGAAACAAGTGGTCAACAAGATTAACAAGTTCTCAAAAAAAAAAAAAAAAAAAAAAAAAAAAAAAAAAAATCCAGAGAGCGCTTTTTCCTGAAACAGCAAAAACATGTTATGCTAAACAAAGCAGCTTTAAAAATGTGGATGATGCACTCACTTTAGCTGAAAAACACAATGGACTTTTCCGACAGGTGATCATCTCAAGAAAAATGAAGCAGATGACCATGAGTTTTGATGATGGAAGGAACCATTAGATTAAGAAAACAAACTTAATTTTGAATAAATAAACTTTTACTTGTGTAAACATTACATTGAACTGTATTGTCAATATATAAACCTTGATATATTGCACTATCATTATTAATCAAGTTCTCATTTTATTTATCTTACTTTGCTACCAAAACAAATATTGTCATAATATAACATAAATGACCTTTTCCCCATAAACTATTGGATTAGAAAAATTTCTGAGAAATTCATAATTAAAACTACTCTTTTAACTTTAGATCAGTAACTATATACTAAACTAAAGACATTTAAAAGTTATTCACAACGTAGAATAATTATAAGATCTACACTAAGAATTGCTATTAAGATGTATATAATACATGAAACGCACATACACAAATTAGTTTTGTAAAAATCCTAATAGAATAAACTTAGGGTCCATTTGATGAATGAGTTTGAGTTGAAAATTTTAAGTTTTAATAGTAATTTTTGTTGATAAAAAACTTTTTCAGAAAAGATAAAAAACTTTTTTAGAAAAAGACAAAAACTGAGATGAAAAAAGTACATTTTAGTTTGAAATGAACTTGATTACCAAATAAGCTCAATAAAATTAATTCTCTTATTTTATTATATATGTAGATGCTAGATTACTACAATCAAAATTTTAACAGAAATCAGTAAAGATTGAAAGGAATAAATAGTGGATTGGGCCCCTGGCAACCGTTAATGAAATTCGTAAAGCAGACAAAAGAAATGAAACATTCATGTCAAAAATTGGATATTAAACCAAGAGATGAAATTAGAAGTAAATAGGAAATAAATGAACACCAAGATGTAAAGAGGTTCGCCCAATGAAGGTGCTACGTCCTCTGAGGGAATAGTTTTGTATTAATCGAAGTTTTTGTAAACAAAGATGGTTTCTCGATATATTTTGGCAGCGTAATGGTATGTTCAGATTAAGGATTTTCCACCCGTTCTGAAGGAGGGGTCTTCCTCTATTTATAGAAGAAGAAGCCAGGTTTGAACCCGAAATTCTAGTGAACGGTTATCATTCCTGCCTACTGGGACACGTGTCAGACGATCAGTCGTGCAGTTGATTAGACAGTTACCAGATAAAATCGTGAGCTCAGCGGTTGAAATGTGATACTCAAATCATCAGTTATTGTAAATAATCTGACATGTCATTGATGAGCATGAGTCTGATGGTGAATATTTCTCTTGAAAACCTTTCGTAAGGTCGAACTACGAACAATGGATAAAGAGTGAACGTTCATCGAGTGAACATTCATCGAGTGAACGTTCATCGTATGATTTGTGTGTCGTCCATCATTCGTTACATATTCAATGTTCGTATGAACGATCAAGTTCGACGTTCGTTCACATATCAATATTTGAACGATATCATGTGAAAAGTAGATTGGGTCCGGCCCAATTAATCGAACCATGAATGAATATCGAGGAGCTGGTCTGTAATTTGGGCTTGGCCCAAAGATAATTTATCGAGGAATCGAACGTCCGTTTAATCGTACATTCAAAGACTAACGGTACGATGGGAAGACGAAGTCTAACCCCAATAGAGCCCCCCACTCTATCGAGCGATGGATCCTCGATAGAGTGTTTGAGTGACGTTTATATAATGATGTCGAACTCTGGTATTTTCAGATTTTCGAAATCCGAAAAAGCTGTCACCATTTAATGAAACGCATCGATTCCAGTAAAGAGGGAATCGTGTGGTACACGTGGCGTGTCCTGACTGGGTGTCTCGAAACGACGCCTCAGTTTTTCGAAATTCGAATCGTTGCGATGGTACGACACGTCACGATGATTCGTACGAGAGAGGGATTCGAATGGTTTCAAAATTTACGCCGTCTGATTAGGCGTAATCAAGGAATCAGGACCATTCGTTATAGTGTTGCGAGGCTATATGTAACGCTTCGCTTCCTTTCCACCTATTTATTTGTCACAGCAGAGGAGCATTTCGATTTTCAGAGCCAGAAGTTTTTTCGCAAGTTCTTCAAATTTCCAGGCAAGATTCTTCTTCTTCTTTCCTTCTTGGTTTAGTTTAGTGTTTTTGGATTTGGTTTTTTGAAACTTTCTGGCTTTCATTTTGCATTCCTGTTTTGGTGAGCGACTCGACTAAGGGATTTAGTGAGTGTTATTCGAGTTCTCTGGGTTTTCCCTGCGTTTCAGTCAACTGTTCTTCATATTCATAGTCATCTTCATAAAAATTTTTCCGTAGGGTTCTTTAGATCGAAAACTTTTTCATCGTTCGTAGAAAACTTTATGGCTTTCATTTTGCATTCCTGTTTTGGTGAACGACTCGACTAAGGGATTTAGTGAGTGTTATTCGAGTTCTCTGGGTTTTCCCTGCGTTTCAGTCAACTGTTCTTCATATTCATAGTCATCTTTATAGAATTTTTTCCGTAGGGTTCTTTAGATCGAAAACTTTTTCATCGTTCGTATCAAACTAGTTTGTAACCCATGGATAAGGAAAAACAAGTCATCGAGGATGTTACTGTTGAATGGACGAGCACTGATTCCAGTGATAGTAGCTCGGGTGATGAGGAATTGGCCGAAACTCTTCATCGTTCGAAGTTCGACAATGAGTTTTCACAAAATCAAAACAGTGCTAGGACGAGCGATGCGGGACAAGAGAGGAATCGACCAGCGATGACATCAGGAGCTGGAGTTTTATCCATTCCTCCCATCGCTCGATTAACAAAGGCGCCCCGTCGTTTAAGTTCGGAATCGTTCCTTCGAACGTCGAACCCTAGATCCGTCCTGACGGAGGAAGATTTGTCAGAGATAAGAGGCAGATATGGTTTTCCAAACGAAATTCAACTTCGTCTGCCTTTACCAAACGAACGAGCAGACACCGTGTCAGAAGGGTGGATCTGCATGTACACGATATATTTCGAGTGCGGGCTCCGACTTCCTCTTCCCCCACTCCTTATCCATACGATGCACCATTACCAGTTGGCAATTCCTCAATTGATGCCGAACGGCATGAGAGTCTTCCTAGGATTGATAGTATTAGCAGATGAATCGAAAGTCGAACTATCAGTGGATGATTTTCTCGCTATGTACTATCCTCAGGAAAACGCGAAGGATCATGGAAGGTTCTCCATGTATCCGAGGAGGAAAAAGCAAGTAATGGGCGAGATGAAGAACGCCGATCGTTATTGGCAGGACCACTACTTCTTCATGCATGTAAACGAGCGTTCAACGGGAGGTCTCGCCAACGCTTTCTTCCCATTGTGGGGAACTCTTCGTAAGTATCAAACGAAGAATAAGAAAGGACGAAAGTACCTTTAATTTGTATCGAATTTTAATGTTTGTTTGTTCTTTTTGCAGGCAAAGAACTAAAGAAACCTCCACTGAAGGCCATTATTTTCGAGGAGAAGCTCGAGCGACTACTTGCTCTGCCAAACCGAGAGTAGGACGAAATCAACACTCCCAGCAGATTTCGAGCATCGAGCCTTTGGAAGGAATTTGTCGAAATTCCAACAGGTAAGATTCAGAGCCTCCCTTCCTGGGTTGATTGGACGTTCGTGATCAGGGGAACGCTAAGACGACTGTTTGGCCCTCCACTGTTCATCGAACCATTAACTGACGAGGAAGCTTTGGTCGCAGAGTCAGTTTTAGACAGGATGGAGTTCAAATTGCCATCTTCCGAGGAACTCAAGGCGAAGAGAAAGGCTGCAAAGAAGGCTGCAATGGAGGCTAAGAAGGCTGCAGCAGCGAAAGCTACTACGAGCAGTGCCCCTGCTCCTCTTCCTGTCTTGGAGTCTTCTCCAGAGCCTCCTTCAAACGATCCAGTTGAGCCTTCTGTCCAACCAACCGAGCCCCTCGTTGAGCCAGCTCAGCCTCCCACGAAGAAGAGGAAAATCGTTGCGAAGGGCAAAAGGAAAGTTCCTGCTAACAGGATCAAGATGTCCAAGACTGCAACGCCCGATTCAGATGATGAACCTCAAACTTCGAAGGAAGGGCAGAAGAAGTTGAAACTGGATTTGCCTTCGGACATCAGTTTTCTCGACGATAAAGAGGCGAGCGTTATGCTCATGCGCCAACTTTTGTCTGAAGCAGATGAAGACAAAGTGAACAGTGGCCGAATTCATAACCAATTTGATGACTTTCTATGGGATAGCTTGAAGGTAATAACTTCGTTGATATGACGGATTTAGATAGTCGAACGACGAATTGTATTTAACACTCGTCTTTTTTGTGTTTTTGTAGGCCAATATTCGAGCAATGGGGTTATTCTATCGAACAACTGATAGAGTTGCAGCGATGAATAATAAAATCAAAGAGCTTGAGAGGAAAGGCAGTGAGCGCGAGGAAAGGCTTAATGACATCGATAAAAATTTCAAAGATGTCAAGAGGAGCGCTGAGGTCCTAGTTGCTGACCTTCAGAATTCAATAAAGACGTCAAAGGAAAACGTCGAAATGACACAGGTCATTGTAAACCGTTTCGATGAAGCTCAGGCCAAAATCAGAGCTCTCGAGACTGACAAAGCTTCCCTCAAGGTCGAGAGAACGATGCTCGTTATTGAGAAGGCTTCGCTCGTAGAAAAGGTTCTGAGCATTCATGAAGAATCAACCATGAGGGCTCGATACGAGCTTTTGAAGCAATACAAACAAGGACTCCTGGTCGAAGCTGATATCGATGAGGAGATTGAAATCTTTGAGCAACTAGAGGGAGCCTTAGCTTCAACATCCGACCCTCAACCTTCATCAGCTCAGCAGGGGAATGCGAACGACGAGCCCCCAGTTGGAGAGGACAATATCGAAGACCGCGATGTGCGGAAATGATTTTTTGTAATAATTTTTGTAATCGAAACATTTGTATAAATCTTTATTCTTAAGAATGCTTCGAATTTTCATCAAATTTTGAATTTGCAATGAATCAATATTGCATGAATGTTCGAATGCCAAATGATGGCTCGATCTTTAGATAATAGGTTGAACGTTGAGTGTGAATCCAAGTATTGAACTAGGATCGAACGATCATGTATGGCACACTGAATCACGATTCGAGCGTTGAGCGATAGATTGAATTATCGAACGATCACGAATCGCTGTAAACAAAATAATCTTTGATTATGGAGTGAACTTGTTTTAAGAAAAAGTACAAGTAACGTTTTTGAATAACATCAATAGCTGAACTCATTCAAGTGTGATGAGCTACCTACGTACCCAGGGTTTAGGGATCAAGCCATTTGTAGTTTGATCGAACAAAGTAGTTGAATAATTTTATGATTGGACCTGTATAAAAGTATATGGGCTGCCTACGTACCCATTGTTTAGGGATCAAGTCGAACGTAGTTCAGGCCCCTGAAGGCAAAGAAAAAAAAAGCAGTCTCAGACGCAGACCTATAGGATCGAACGATCAACTATAAAGGATCTGGCCTTTTACAAATAAATTGTACAAAGAGATTGTTCGAAAAATAGCCAAAGCAAATATATACAAAAATTTGGCTAAGTAAGAGAAAAGAAAATGAGGGTTAATCTTTCACAAGTAATACTTGCGAAGGTGATGAGAGTTCCAGCTGCGAAGGACTTCCACTCCATCGAACGTTTTGAGGCGGTAGACGCCTGGCCGAATAACCTTTAAGATCCTGTAAGGACCCTCCCAGTTCGCTCCCAGCTTTCCAGCGTTTGGCTCCGTAGTGTTCTGAAATACCTTGCGAAGAACGAGATCCCCTTCATTGAAAGTTCTCGGTCGAACCTTTGAATTTAAGTACTTGGCTACTGACTGTTGGTAGTTCGCCATGCGAATCAGAGCCTAATCTCGTCGTTCGTCAAGAACATCCAGACTGTCGTTGAGTATCTCTTGGTTCTGACTCTCATTTTCAAAAGCCAGTTGACGCCGAAGTGTAGAGACTCCAATTTCTGCTGGGACAACAGCTTCTGCACCAAAGGTCAACGAGAAAGGAGATTCGTCGTTCGCTCTTCTTGGAGTCGTTCTGTAAGCCCAAAGTACGCAATGCAGTTCGTCCGCCCATCGCCCCTTCTGAGCTTCGAGCTTCTTCTTCAAATTCTGAACGATCGTTTTATTTGTTGCTTCAGCTTGACCATTCCCTTGTGGATACCTCGAGGTGGAAAAGCTAAGCTCGATGTTCTAGTTGTGGCAGAATTTTCTGAAGTTACCCGAAATGAACTGAGACCCATTATCTGTTACAATCTCTTGGGGCACACCAAACCTGCAAATTATGTTCTTCCAGACAAATCCTTCGACGTCCAAATCTTTAACATCAGCAAAGGCCTCTGCTTCCACCCACTTAGTGAAATAATCGGTAAGTACAAACAGGTATTTGCGTTGACCACTTGCTCTCGGTAATGGGCACACAATATCCATTGAGTATTTCATGAATGGATAAGGTGCTACGATGCTCGACAGTCGTTCTACTGGCTGATGGAATACTGGGGAATGTCTTTAGCATTTGTCGTATCGTTTGACAAAGTCTTCGCTGTCTTGAAGCATTATAGGCCAGTAATAGCCTTGTCGCTTAACTTTGTTGCACAAGGATCGTCCCCCGGAGTGGTTTCCACATTCTCCTTCATGAATTTCCTTTAGAACGTAAGTGGCTTCTTTATCATCGAGGCATCGAGCATAAGGGCCGTTGAACGAACGTCGATAGAGGAGGTCGTTGATTAACGAAAATCTTGTAACTTTGGTCTTGAGCTTCCGAGCTTCCTGCTTGTCGTCCGGTAGAATCCCATGCTTCAAGTATTATGTGATTGGCGTTCGCCAGTCTTTAATGGCTTCGACTTCAATGATTGTGGATTCAACCCGAATGCTTGGTTCTTCGATATAGCCGATTAGAATGCTACGACGTATATTGGGTTCTGATGTTGATCCGAAAGAGGCCAAGGCGTCCGCTTGCGTATTGTGATTTCTCGACACTTGTTGTATCGAGAATTCTTCGAACTGCTGCAAAAGCGAGCGAACCTTGTTCAAATAAGCTTCCATCCTCGAATCCTTGACTGTGTATTCTCCCAACACTTGGTTCACAACGAGGTGTGAGTCGCTATGAATCTTCAAACGTCGAGCCCCCAGTGCTTTGGCTAAACTTAGACCAGCAATCAAGACTTCGTACTCGGCTTCATTGTTCGAAGCTTTGAATCCCAATCTAAACGACTGCTTGATTATTTCGCCATCTGGAGACTGGCAAATTACTCCCACTCCTGATCCTTTAACATTTGATGCTCTGTCCACCATGAACGTCCAGCAGCATTCTACTTGAGTTTTTGGCGTGAAAGGATCCGGAGTGAGTTCAGCTACGAAGTCAGCAAGTACTTGTGACTTAAGACTAGTTCGAACCCAGTATTCGATGTCAAATTCGCTCAACTCTACAGCCCATTTCGTTAATCGTCCAGATAAGTTAGGACTATGAAGGATGGCTCGCAAGGGGTAGGTTGATAAAATGACAATCGAATGTGACTGGAAATATGGCCTCAACTTCCTTGCGGCGGTAACGAGAGCAAGGGCTAATTTCTCAACCACCGGATATCTAGTCTCTGCATCAAGTAATGTCTTGCTAACATAGTAGACTGGTTGTTCACCGTTCGAATCTCGTATGAGAACGGCACTAACTGCAACTTCTGTGACTGAAAGGTACAAAAACAAACTTTCTCCTGTTTGGGGTTTGGATAAAACTAGAGGGGTGGACAGATACCTCTTTAACTCCTCGAAGGCTTGTTGGCATTGCTCATTCCACTCGAACTTCTTGTTACCTTTGAGAAGCTTGAAAAAGGGCTAGCATTTGTCGGTCGAGCGAGAGATGAATCTGTTTAAAGCAGCTATTCTTCCAGTCAACTTCTGAATCTCCCGCTTATTCTTCTGTGGAGACATGTTTATTATCGCTCAAATCTGGTCGGGATTTGCTTCTATTCCTCGCTGCGTCACAATGTAACCCAAGAATTTACCAGACGAAACACCAAACGAGCATTTGGAGGGATTCAAACGCATGTTGTGTTGTCTAAGTACTGAGAAACATTCTGATAGGTGTCCAATGTGATCAGCAGCCTTCAGTGATTTGACCAGCATATCATCTATGTAAACCTCCATCGTTCGACCGAGTTGATCAGCGAACATTGCATTGACAAGTCTTTGGTAAGTGGCTCATGCATTCTTGAGTCCGAAAGGCATGACCTTGTAACAGTAAATTCCCCTTTCTGTAATAAAAGCCGTCTTCTCTTGATCGTCGGGATGCATGAGGATCTAATTGTATCCGGAGAATGCGTCCATGAACGAGAGCAACTCGTGTCCCGCCGTGGCATCAACCAGACGATCAATATGGGGAAGAGGAAAACTGTCCTTCGGGCAGGCCTTATTCAAGTCCGTGAAGTCAATGCAGACTCTCCACTTTCCGTTCTTCTTCTTAACAATTACAACGTTCGCTAGCCAGTCTGGGTACTGCACCTCTTTGATGAATCCAGCCTCTATCAATTTCCGCACTTCATCGTTTGCGATCATGTTCCGCTCGATACCGAGTTTTCTTCGTTTCTGCTTGACAGGCTTATGGCTTGGGTCGACGTTCAGTCGATGCGTTGTTACTTCTGGATCAATGCCTGGCATGTCCTTGTGTGATCAAGCGAAGCAATCTTGATTGCTCCGAAGAAAACTCAGTAGCTCATTGCGTATAGTGTCTCCGAGTAGAGAGCCAATGCTGATGACTCGATCTGGTTGAGCTGGGTCTATCTGGATCTCATCCAGTTTTTCCATGTCTGGCTGCACTTGACCGTTCGATTTCTCTTTCTCTTCTAATTGCTATAATCGTTCGGCCTTCTTCATCTTTTGAGCGTGAAGGTAGCAAATTCTGGCTACCTCTTGGTTCCCCTTAATCTCCTTCACTCCTCTCCTGGTGGGAAACCTGATACGCTGATGGTACGTAGACGGTACAGCCTTCATATCATGAATCCATGGCCTACCAAGAATGATATTGTAAGCCGATGGGCAATCCAAAATCAAAAAGTGGTTAATTTGTTCACTCCTGCTGCAAAAACAGGAAGTTTAATCTTACCGACAGCTGCGGTTGATTCCCCATTGAATCCTGTCAAAACGGACGTCGAACTTTCAATATCTGACTCTGAAAGTTCCATTTCTCTCAACGTTGAGAGAAAAATGACGTCTGCCGAACTTCCGTTATCGACAAGAATTCGACCAACTTCGCAGTTTGACACGTTCAATGTTAAGACTAATGCGTCATCATGGGGACGGCTTAGAGTTGTGGCTTCACTGCTGTGGAAGCTGATAGAGTGTTCGTCTGGGTCATCAGGGAGAATACTTGCAATTGGTTGGGTGGCTTTCCTTCGGTGGGACTTGATTGCCGTTATAGTCTCACCACTATACACTGACCCTCTGCAAATAACGCCGATTGTCTTCCGAACTGGTGGTGGAGAAGGGGAGTCATCGACCTGCTGCACGATTCTTCGTTCCTTGGACTCGTTACCGAGTCCGTATGTTTCCCTGCCTTTGTCAGTCAGGAACTCTCGCAGGTGGCCCTTCTTTATTAGTTCGGCCACTTCCGCTCGCAACGCTCGACAGTCAACAGTGAGGTGACCGTGATCTCTGTGGAACTCGCAGTATTTGCTCGTGTCTCTAGCTGGGTTTTCGGGCAACTTCTTTGGCCAAGTAACGAAGTCTTGGCGCTTGAGGTGAGCGATGAGTTCTGAAGGACTGATGCCAAGGGCATACTTGGGTGGTGAGAGTGGACGCTTGTGGTCACGCTGTGTTGTTCGTTCATTACGGCGTTCTGTTCATCGTGATGGACCTGGGCGTTCACGTCTGAATGTCTTCTCTCGATCTTCACGTGCCTTTATCACCTCTTCCCTTGTTCGAGCCAAGTCTCGCTCAATTCGTTCGTTCTCCTCCTCCAGTTCAATGAAACCTTTCACTCGATGGAGGGCGTCTTGGATCGATGGAGGGTATCTGGCACAAATATCGTTTTTAAACAGTTATCTATGCCTCAATCTTTTCTTTATGGCCTCCCTTGCTGTTCCGTCATCTAGTCCAGAGATCTCAGAAATGGCTTTACTGAAACGCTTGATGTAAGCGCGAAGTGACTCTTGTGGTCTTTGGACGACACTCCATATGTAATACCTGAATTTTTCTATGTTATTCTTTCTTCTTGAAAGAGCTTGAATGTATGCCATAAGGGCATTTTATGAAAAAGTTCGATTTAGAACTTTATTATGTGTGATGAGTTCTTATAGCTTTATAAGACTCAAAGATGATTGTTTAGAATAGAAAATAGCATTTTCAGAAGAAAAGGAATGATATTTGCATGATTCTAAGTCGGTCAAAGGTTTGACCGAAAAAGTCAACTTTGACCCGGGAAAGTCAAAGTTTGACCAGAATAGTCAACGTGAGGACAGTATAGTTTTGTGACATGCAGTATGGAAGAAATACTGCGAAAATCCATCTTTATGGGTAAGATAGCATAGATAAGATCAAAAACCACCATAGAAAAATCAAGCATACTAAGTTAAGGCATAGGGCAAAAGGGTTTGAGAAAATAAAGAAAAATTTTTCCAGACCGATTTTTACACAGATGAAATTTTTACTGCAGTATAAAATATTAACACTGTGTATTAGTACAACACAGTATTAGATTTATCTGTGTTTAGTTTAAATTAGACTGTTTTTACAAAAAGTAGCCAAACAAGGCTTTTTAATTATGACATCATCACCATTTTGAATTATGACCTCATAAATATTTTGAGAACAAATCCAAGCAAGACAAGTGTCTTATTCTAGAAAAATCTTTGCTTCTTCACCAAGAAAAGTTTCGGCCACCTAGGGGGCTTAAATGCCAAGATTTTCATTTTTGGGGCAAAAGTGTAATTTTAAAAATTTGGTGATGTAAGCCATGATGTAAGCAATGATGTCATTTCCTTGTTCTACAAGGCTTGGCCGGCCACCTCACACCCCAAAAGTGTGAATTTTTAAAGTTTTGGGGTCAAAAATACAATTTTTGAAAGTTTAACTTTTGTCTATAAATAGGGGTCAAATTTATTCTTTTAAATCAGAATTTTCAGCCAAATTCTGTCCATTTTCAGCCAAAAAAAACCGAGAGAGAGAAAGGGAGAAGGAGGAAGAGAAAACAAAAATTTTCTTGAACCAAATCCTAGGGTGTGTTCGATTTTGGTGTAGGAACCATTAGGGAGGGCTAGAAAAATTTTCCAGCCATTTCTAGGCTGTGGCCGTGGGTTAGAGAGCAGGGGAAACAAGAAGAAAAAAATCAGATTTTGAGGGAAAAGGTTAGGAGAGAATTTGGGTTTGATTTCACCAACCGAAACCAAGTTAGAACAAGTTTTTAGAGCCATTTCTTCCTTTAGTGCAGCCCACGGGTTTGTGCAGAAAAATGGGAGAAAAATTTCAGATTTTGGGTCCAAAAAGGGCTGAGTAGCCGAGCCTAGGGTGAGGGCAAATTTGAGGTCAAAAACCGAGTCTTTGGAGCCACCTTGGTGAGTGGAATCCGGACCTAGGAGCAAGTGTGAGTTAGGGAGGTTTTGATCCAATCCTAAAGCCAATCCTTGAAGTAGTTCAAGGTAATTTTCAAAACCCTAAACCTATTTTCATTTAAGCTTTTAAAGTAGAGTTTAAATGTATTTCAAGTATGGTTTGTAAGAGCATAAGCTCATCATTTAATTTTGTGCTCTTAGCTAGTGCATGGTGCTTGATTTGCTAGCCTAGGGGGTGGTTGGTTCCTTTATGCATGTGCTTGTTTGATGATAGATTGCATGCTAGATTAAGGTTATATGTCCCCAATATTGTGTTTAGAATGTGAATGCATGTTAGGATGCTAGATGTGATGATATAGAATGAAGTGAAGTTGTATGGCATGAATGGTTTGATGAATGCTAGGATTAGAACCATGCAGCCAAGGTTTAGTGTAACCGGATTTATAGGGCTGCATGGGTACGTTGGGCTAGCATGGTTGAACATGCGGGACGTTAGAAATGTTGTATGTCTTGTTATTAAGCTCCCGATGTGATCGGTCGAGTTAGAACCCGCGAATTAGGACGTAAATCAATTCTAGTAAGCAAGGCTGCCAGTTCGGGTTCCAAACTGGTCAGTCTCGGAAATGTGGTAATTGCAGATCTTTAGAGGCCGAATGGGCAAAAACGTAAAACACAAAAGTTGTAGATTAGGGTTTTTCCTAGGGGGCAACGTGGACCGTTTGCCAAAATGAGGTTCCAAAGGCCTCCGTTTTTATGAAAAACCGAAGGTGGTCTGTTCAGACCCAGTTTTCACAAGCAACCCGTTTCAAATTAAAACTGGTACTAAACTAAGTAGAATCAGATTTTTTGTAAAACACAAAAGTTTTAGATCTCTTCGAGAGCTAGAACTTTCGTGAAGACAACTTTTTTCAATTCTAAAAGGATTTTAAACTATAACTTGAAATCTGAAAACCGTGCAGGGAGCAAGCAATTCCTGCACAGGATTTTCTAGAACCAGTTAGGAAAAATAGTTTTTCCTGTCTTAAACACTGCTTTGAACACAGAAACTGTTCCAAAGACAGTTTCTAGCCTTCAAACATTTTATAAACCGTGTTTTAAAATTCAAGGATTTTTAAGGGGAAGTATAGCAGTTTTTCGGCTTTTAAGCCAAAAAAAAAAAAAAAAACTTTTTCAAGGATAAAGAAAAGATTTAAGAGTTTCAAGTTCAAGGTTTGCTAAGTAGATAGTTACGACACGTAACCGGGAATTACACCCGAGTTACAGGGCTTAGCCCCAAAGCCCGAGGTTGACCCGAGAAGAGGGTTAACTTTAGTAACCTTAGAGGTTAACAAGGGTTAACCTAGTAAGATGTAGGACGAATTATCCCATGGGTTAGTGTAACCCATCAGGTTATGGGATAAGGGTGTAGTAGAAAAGGTTATCCAACGTAACCTACTAGATTATAGTATACGATTTTATGGGTTATGAGATATAACCCAAGGTGATAAGGTTACTTGAGGTAACCACACATAACATGTTTTATAGTTAGGGGGACATATAACCAAAGCATTGCATGAATGTTGGTTAACAACCAATATATTATAGTCGAGATTAGAGACCTTACCTATGTCTTTCAGTTAAGCAGGACGTACCCTGCAGCTGAACCCAGAAGCGGAGCAGTTTAGTATCGGACGTAGACGAGGTAAGTACAACGCCGCCTACAGCATAGGCTATTAGGGTATTTTTACCTAGACATAGTTGATGTGCTATGTGCTATGTGATGCGCTGTTATGCTAAGTGTTAATTGATATGCTACGGGGCATATCAAAACATGATCTATGCTTATGTATGAAGTATGTTATGATATGTATGATTACATGTCAAGCTAAGAATGTCAGATGATTATAAAGTAAGAATAAGTAGCATCACGATGCATGCTCACTAATTCTAATAAGAATGACCAGAGTAAGTATGACATGGTTAGAAGATCAGTAGGCAGACGGCAAGCAGTTGCCGGTGTCGTACCCCCCGTCACAGGACGGGTCGAACTATGGCAAGAGTAAGTCCATGGTTGCGCGTTGGGTACGTACACTCAAGTAAGGGCTCATAGTTAAAATAAGTTAAGGAAGTAAGCTCAGATGAGATAAGAAAGCATAAAATGAACATAATTGGTTCATGCATATGCTATGTAAGGTTATGTTAAGTGTTGTGATGACATGTTATGATGTGACTAAGTTATGGGGTAGTTAGTTCATGTGTTGCGGTATAGGAGTTGTACTTGTTGAGCGAAAGCTCATTGTTTTAAGTTTATGCTGTAGGTAACCTACCTGTCAGCATTTGATGAAACAAGATGGAGGAGCGTGGCCGGGCGCTGTGAAATGTGGGGAATGGAATCCGTTACGCGTTTTGATCTTTCTAGATATATTATTGAGGTTGTTCCTTCAGTTTAGTTAAGTGCAAGTTAGCACCGTATAAAAAAAAATTTTCCGCTGTGTTTCACGTACTAAGTAAGTAAGGTTTGTATGCATTCCCTTAAGTACTTAAGTAAGTACGAGAGGAAAGATAAGTAAGTAGATAAGTAAGGTAACGGTCCGTGCTAGGCGGGGCGTTACACCATAGATCCTTTGTCATCTTTCCGGATCTAATGTGGACAGAGTAACTCTTCATGAATTCAAGCGATAGTTCATCGAACGAGTCGATGGACTCTGGAGGAAGATTGCAAAACCATCTCAGTGCTGCTCTCTTCAAGCTCTAAGCAAATAACTTGCACATCATGTCGTCAAGCATTCCTGTCAGAATGTTCGTTGACTGTACGACGTGCTTGTACTGCAGTAGATGGTCATGTGGGTCTGACATTCCGTCAAATTTTGGAAACGAAATGTGCTGAATTTTGGTGTAATGGTGTTGGTGATACGGCTGGAAAGCGGCGTCTCTCTGACTCCACGAGCAAGGTCATCGAACCCTAGACTAGACGTAGTGGCTCGGTGTATCTGTGAAAAGAAACGTTGCTCCATCTGAGCTTTCAACGTCCGTAATTCTTCGGCCATGATGCTTCTCATCATGTCTTCAACTTCCATTGTCCTTTGTGGAACGGGACCTTCTGGGGATGGTGGCAAGTCGGGCGTTGAACGCCGGATTGGAGTGTTGCGCTGTCTGGGATCGAACTCTCTCGTTCGATGCTGCTACTGCTGTTGCTGCTGTTGCTGCTGTTGTTGTTGGTACTGTTGGCACTGGTACTGGTGTTGCTGGTGCTGATACGGCTGATGCTGCTACGGCCGTTGTGCTTGCCTTTCGTTCGCCGCGGTTGTACTTCTCGGCATGGTCAAATGTTGCATTGGGGCCACGGGGCTGTGTGCAACATTCCTCGTCCCTTGAGGATAGTATGGGGTGGTTTGTTGCCAGCCCCCACTGTTAAGACTCCGAGGAAAGACGTGGATGCTTGCCAGCCCCCAGTGTTCGCCCCTGTCGTGTACCCGTAGAATGGGTAGTAATACGAATAGGCCGCTTAAGAGTTGATGGACATCAACTGGTTCTTCAGAATCTGGTTTTCTACAGCAATGCTCTCCATTTGGCTTTGCTGGTTGTCATGTTTTTTGGTTAATTCTTCAACCAACCGCGTCAGATTAGCGACCTGGGAATCTGCACTCGAGGTTGAAGCTTCTTGGTGACCAACTGGGCTTCCCTGGGAAAGTTCTTCCTGGTGTTCGTGTTCTGTTGCCATTGTCGCTTTGTGAATTTCCGGAGTAAGATGGCCAAGAGCCCCACGGTGGGCGCCAAACTGTAGATGCTGGATTACTATAGTCAAAATTTTAACAGAAATTAGTAAAGATTGAAAGGAATAAATAGTAGATTGGGCTCCTGGCAACCGTTAATGAAATTCGTAAAGCAGACAGAAGAAATGAAACGTTCATGTCAAAAATTGGATATTAAACCAAGAGATGAAATCATAAGTAAACAGGAAATAAATGAACATCAAGATGTAAAGAGGTTCGCCCAATGAAGGTGCTACGTCCTCTGAGGGAATAGTTTTGTATTAATCGAAGTTTTTGTAAACAAAGATGGTTTCTCGAGATATTTTGGCAGCGTAATGGTATGTTCAGATTAAGGATTTTCTATCCCTTCTGAAGGAGGGATTTTCCTCTATTTATAGAAAAAGAAGCCAGGTCTGAACCCGAAATTCTAGTGAACGGTTATCATTCATGCCTACTGGGACACGTGTCAGACGATCAGTCGTGCAATTGATTAGACAGTTACCAGATAAAATCGTGGGCTCAGCGGTTGAAATGTGATACTCAAATCGTCAATTATTGTAAATAATCTGACATGTCATTCATGAGCATAAGTCTGATGGTGAATATTTCTCTTGAAAACCTTTCGTAAGGTCGAACTACGAACAATGAATAAGGAGTGAACGTTCATTCCATGAACGTTCATCGTATGATTCGTATGTCGTCCATCATTCGTTACATATTCAATGTTCGTATGAACGATCAAGTTCGACGTTCGTTCACATATTAATATTTGAACGATATCATGTGAAAAGTAGATTGGATCCGGCCCAATTAATCGAACCATGAATGAATATCGAGGAGCTGGTCTGTAATTTGGGCTTGGCCCAAAGATAATTTATCGAGGAATCGAACGTCCATTTAATTGTACATTCAAAGACTAACGGTACGATGGGAAGACGAAGTCTAACCTCAACAATATATATTTTTGTCATTTTGATAATAAAAAAATAAAATGAATTTAAATTCAAAATAAAAAATAAAGTAAGAGTTTTTATTGGGTGTTTGGTGTGTTAGTTTGAGTTGAAATATTTTAGTTGTAATAGTAATTTTTTTTGAATTTTCAGAAAAGACAAAAAACTTTTTGGGAAAAAGATAAAAACTTTTTAGAAAAAAGATAAAAAAAAATTTAAAATGAGTTTAAAATGGAATGGTGTCCATCCTCCCCCTTAAAGTTTATAAGGTAAAAATAGAGTGATTTGCTGGGTTTTTTTTTTCTTTTTTCAATTTTGAAATTTGGGATGACTTTATTTGCTTGGTTGTGGCCAATATCGGCCTTTACCAGAGCACCCAAAAAATCATGGGACCCACCACACATCGTCATTGTAGGACACTTGTCGCCATACCAAGCCTCCGAGTCACCACCAAACTTCGTCACCTCCATAACCAGCCAAGCCATCACCAAACAAAAGATGGACACATGAGAAAAAAAGCTCGTCACCAAAATACTAAATGCTTTCGCTCCTCTCTCTCTCATCCCCATCTTCATCATCTCCAATACGACACCTACTTTCTCTATCTAAACACCTCCACTCCCGATCTCTCTCTCACCTCCCCACCACCACCACCATGTCCATCTCCCTCCGCTCCCACGCCTTCGCTGGCAATCCTCTGAGATCCAAGACCCCAAAATCCGGCGACCCATTTTCACCCTCCCAAGCTCTAGAGACCCTCAAGACCCGCCTCTTGGAGAGGACTCACGCGGCGGTTTCACCGGATTTCAAGGTCCTGCCGTTCAGGAAGGGCAGGCCTTTGGCAGCTGCGGCGGCGGCGCCGGAGGAGGAAGGGATTTGGAAGTTGGGGTGGATTGGGTTGTGGGAGTGCAAGGAGATGCTGGCGAAGTCCGGGGTTGAGATGGTCGGAGAGAGTGTCGTTTATCTGGGGTCAAGGGGTGAGGATGATGTCGTTTATTGGGCGGTTGATGTGTCCGGAGAGAGTGGGGGGTTGGTTGCTGAATTGGGTGGTCGGAGATTGTCGTTTGTGGAGCTTAGGACTTTGATGGTGGCCACGGATTGGGCGGATGAGGATGCTATGGGCCAATTGGCCATTGCTGGTCATGTGAGTACTTTATATCTATATATCTATATCTATATATGTATATGTGTGTGTATTTGTATCCGTTGTTCTTTTTTTTTTTTTTTTTTTTTTTTTTTTTTTTTTCATGATATTAGGAAATAAAAAGTTAGTGTTGGTCCAACTCTTATTAGCTTTAATTAGTTGTTGAATTTACATGGTATCAAATAGAAGTTAGTGTCATTAGCTTTATATTTGTATTTTGCTGGTCATGTGAATTGGATATACGTGTGTGTGTGTGTGTGTGTGTGTGTGTGTGTATACTATATATATTTATGTATATATTGGTATACTACTTTCTTTCATTTCATGATGTTAGGAAATAAAAAGTTATGGTCCGTTTGGATGATAGGTTTGAAGAGTAAATTTGGGTACTGTAGAGAACTTTTTGACTAGTGCCCTGAACGGTTTCCGGACGGTGGTCTAAACAAGTGCTTAGTGTCGGTCCAAATCTTCTTATCTTTAATTAGTTGTTAAATGGACATTGTATCTGATAAGGGTCCTGAGTTTCTTGGAATTATAATTGAGTTTGTCGTGAGTTGAGATATAGTTTGAATTTAGCTTTAGAAAATGACTCAAATGTTGGTCCCAAATCCTATGAGTTTTTTTGGAGAATTGTTAAACTAAGATCATCTCCAATGCAATTGTTAATCCCCGTTCCATTTTTTGGTGCAAAAAAGTGTAAAAAATGGCATATTTGATATCTTGTTTTATCCTGCGCTGCATAACGCAATTTTAAATGCTACATGTTAAGCTCTAGAACTTTCAAAAGAAAACTGTTTGAGTTTTAATAATCTGAAAGTGATAGTTGTGATTATTAAGTTAAATGAAAACAAATCAACTAATAAGCAGCCAAATGTCAAAATTGGGCATATGCTATCTTGTGCTAACTTTGACTCCACAAATGGCATATGTCAAATTTGAAAGTAAGTACATTGGAGAATGGTTTTCTTACTCAAATAGTAAATTTGGCATTGCATTGGAGATGCTCTGATACGATACCACAGGATGTGATCCTGATACAATATGATACCTTTGCAATTTCAAATTTTTATGAGAAAAAATTCGAATTCTGCAGTAATCGTTTATGGTTTTTTCGGGTTTTTAGGCGTGAATTTGCACATTCATTTGTATTCTCTAAGTTTTTCTAGTTTAAATTTTTCCAACTTCCATCAACTAGCTTTTGGAAGAACATAATGCAGCACATGAACGATATTGGTGTTTTTTTTTTTTTTTTTTTTTTTTTTTTTTCATCATCATTGGTAAATGAAAACAAAATGAACCCGTTGAATCTGCATATTCACATTCTCACAATAACAGCTATGAGATGGCAATTACTTTGGACCTGTGGACCGAAGGTGCTCGCTTGAAGTTGTGAGGTTTAAAAT
>CM046376.1:29730370-29758370 GCA_025413485.1 Ficus microcarpa
GTTGGACCCAGTAGCATCCCATGCCAGCTGATGATTGGGTTCTTCGCCTATGCAAAGTCACTTGAAATAAACGTGGACAAAGAAGAGTTGGAAGGTACTTTTTAACATTCCCCTGATTTTATAAAGAGTGTTTTATGGGTCCCACCATTGTATTTCTTGCGGATCCTGCTCCGTGCAGACCCTCAAAAAGCAATTTTCGCATCTTTAATTTTCTCTGCATCAAATACTTCACTAATGTCAAACTCATCCTCTTTAGATCAGTATAACAGTTTTCTTATCTGCATGTGTGCTAATTGTTTGTTTTGTTCATGTGTCTTCTGTTTCTAGATGCCGAATGGCACAGTAGAGAAGATGTCAAAAGAGCTTTGCAAGCTGCCGAGTACAAGAAGGCTCAAATAACAGCAGCCGCCAAGGTTGAACAGATGTGCAAGGGAGTTGAGAAAGGACAGAACTTGGCTGCAGACTTCAATGTCGAGAGCGGTGAACTAGTGCCGATGTTTTTCCCTGGTCCATTCGCGATTGCCCATCACCTCATTTCTTCTTGGGCCTTTCAGGATGCGAAAGACGGTGACCAATCTTTTCTAAAACAACCTGCTGGTTCTTTCTCAAATTTGTAGCTCTAATAGTTTCTTCCAATTCTCAAGGCAGTAGAAATTCACGAAATCCGCTTTCTTGATTCGATCCTCCTCTTTCCATTGGCATGGAAAGGCATTGTTGTATGTTTGTTCATTGGATGATAGAGAATGGTTAGTCTCAGTATAGAAAATTCTCTCTTCTACTAATCAAAATCAATTCGTCCCTGTTATAGTTTCTACAGCCCCAAAAAGGAAAGTGTCTAGTTGTCAAAATATTGTTTTTGTTACATAAAGTTTTGCACTTGGTTTAACTGCTTATAATGTATATTTGAAGCCAAAATAATATTTAATAAAATGATTGTCTTTTCTTTTTTAACCAATTATGCTTTGTAGAGTGTTGCTCACTACTGGCATCAGAATGAAAGGGATCTTTATTTTGAACTCCACACATTTCATTCACAGTGGTATTTTGTTCAATCTATTTCTCTCTTTGAACATGAAGGGTTCAATACATGTGTTAATGGTAAATTTTAACATATGGATAAAAATTAAAAATTAAAAAAACACAGACAGTTAGTGAACTGTTACTTTTTATGTCAAATTTATCATAAAAACTTGGTGGTAAATTTCTGGCTTATTATAATTAATATTAAATTTGAAATTTAATTTTTATTGGTTAATATTTTAACTTTTTTCATGTAATCATCTCAAATTTACCAGTTTTCAAGTTATTTAAATACTAAAACTTTACTTTTACGAATTATAAAATTTAATAATAATGACAAAAGATAAGTACATCTTTAGAAATAACATTATACCTTGGAATACAAATCTCAAATATTATTTTTCACTCTTTTATAATAAATACAGCATTGTCATTAACAACTACAAAGTAGATAGTCTTGGGGGATCCTTATTTTACATTCTACATCCTATGATTCTCTAAAAGAATAAAATTCGACTGATTCCGCTCTAAATGCATTATAATTTCTTCTCATTGACTCAAAATGCTAATCTTTCGTAGGTCTTTTCCCCCATCTTGCAAGTGATCACGGAACTCGTACAAATTCAATTGTAGATTTTTGCCTCTGCAATAGCCCACTTCTTCCAGTCCATTTTCAGATTTCCCCATCTGCATTGTTCTTAAATTTTTTTTTTTTTTTCTTTGAATCTTCTCTAACTTCATTATCTAACACTAGGACAAGGAAGAAGAATTCAATCCATGAGAGAACCGAGACAACCTCATCTAGAGCCATGTCCTGTACACGAAGTAAAAGAGCACGCTTGGAAATTTATCACTCCATATTCTCCTTTGATTTAGCCCATTTTATAGTTGACCTTGCCAAAGCATCCATGGGGTCTGTACATTTTTTAAGAAGAGGATCATCATAAGGAAGAAGGCCCTGCATCTCTTGAGAGGCGATTATGACCGTATTTACACCCCTAATCAAAAGAACCTGCACCGCTATCTTTAAGAGATTCCTCGCCCCTTTCACGTCCCCTCGCTTCAGCGCTTCCACCGATGGAATCACAACATGCTCCGTTGTTCTTTCATCCAGCAATACAACCTCAAAACCCTGCACGTTAATGAATTTCTCCACTCATTTGGGGCAAAAAATAAAATAAAAAACTGTCACTTAGTACAAGAAAAGGTGATACTCTCAATCATTTTCTTCATACTCCATTCTTATACTGTAGGGCATGCCTACGTAGTGCATGTTTTTAAATGTTAGCTCTAATCAAAATCGCAAAATGAAAAAGTATATAAAATTGATGCGCATGATAAAGATACGACGGTTGCTAGTAGTAGGGTATCTGTTTATACTTTACCAAAGAATTCTCGTATCTTTTTTAAGTTCTTGTAGGTTGGTTACTGTATGCTTCGGATCAACATTTAGTTATACAAACATATATAACCTCAATGGAGTCTTCATGATTGGTGGACAATCTCCAGAACATGTAGAAAGACTTACTTGCATAATTCTTTCTGAATCGCAAAGTTTCATCACACATTGACATCAACTACAAAACGTTAGTTCGCTATACCCGAACCGCGCATATAACAGTTTTAGAATGTATGAAAAATTCGATTCACCCCAATTGAAAAAAAAAAAAAAAAAGGAGAGAGTTAACGATATTACCAATACTAAAAAGCTCTAGAAAATGTCATTTTAAACGTCAGCAGTGTGGCCAAAGACTTTTGAAATCTCTATGTACCTGATTTTGTAGCTTATCCTGATATATTCTAGCCACTAGAGCGGTGTTGGTCGCGAGAACTCCAATCCGCACATTGCTACCGACTTCAAGAGGCTTAAACTTCGCTTCCGAGAGTTCCTTGGCCACACACTCACCAACATGAAGGAAAGGCAGAGAACACCCTTCAGATATCTCACCATGCCACACATATGAGACATGGCACGGCATGACTATGCAGCGAGCTCCGGACTGCTCGAGAAACGCCCGTTTACTCCTCAAGCTCTCGACGAGAGGACCGAAACTCGATTGGATTTTGGAGAACGGAAGCTTCATGTGGAAAGTAGAGTCACTGCAGACAACAAATGGTGGACAAACCCCGCACTTGGTGCCCCACCAGACAAGCTTTTCCAGGAAAATGAGAGTGGAAAACGCCGATACACCTCCTATGACACCGACGGTGTTCGGTTCGCTGAGAAGGCGATTCGAGGATTGAGGACATCTTGGCCACTGAGCTTTGTTGGATTCTGGTGAATCTCCACTTTCATCAGTACTCTGCAATAGGACTGAAGATATTTGTGGTGTCGAACACGGATTCAGTCTCCTTCGGGCTCGGAAACAAGTCCTGTCCTTTGCTATAATACCAAGAAGAGCAGGAGGGTTATAAAGTGTGTGGAGGGACATTCTCATGACCCCATCAAACATGCTTTATTATGAAATATGTACAACTTCTTCAATCTAACTCAAGCCCATCTCCAGAAAATTTGCAAAAAACCCATAAAAGCTATGCAAGTTTGTTTATTAAATCTTGCTCTAGCGATAAATCTCACCTCCAAAAAAATCTAAAATATTCATGTGTTTTAAGTAAGAAATGCCAAAGATCCCAATACAAGCCCTGAACCCACAAAAACGCTAAGCTATGGTGACTAGTCTTCTTTGGTGCTCAACTTGCCACTTGACAACTTGACATAGACATACATCAGAAGAACAAAATATTTGTGATAAAGAACCAAATATTTCAAGATACTACTGATGACGCGTGTTATATACAAAACTAAAATAAGTATATAAAATTTCACATTTTTGCATGCCCCACCAAAAAATTCACAATGGTAGAAATTCTGAAGTCGTTTTATAATCGGGTTGAATAGTATTTGCCTCAAAATCAAGAAAATTTACAAAAACATGACCCTTTTCACCTCAGAGTTGGAGATTTTTCAGAGGCAAATGGTCCTTTCAACTTGATAAGGCTTTTTATAAAATAATAAGCATATTGACACGTTTGACTGCCAATTGATGAAGTGTTTGGTGGAACCTACATATTTGTCACCGTGGAGTCATATATAAATATGTATATATATATATTCGGTGTGGCAATGGCATCATTTCAACCGTTCAAAAACTATATAATAGAAGGCAACTTTTGGGGAAAAAAAATCCATCTAAAGACGGAGACCATTGCCTTGGCTAGAGTTATTTTTTATCCTTGTCTGACAAAATATGATAAAGATTGATGTTAGGACTGGGAAATGAATGCTACCCAATTTCAGCAAGTTTTGAAAATTCCAATGTCCCCACCCTTCAAAGCAAAAGAACAAAAAGGCTTTAGAATCATGTGGAAACCACAGTAGGTGAAAGGTGCTTGTCCAGTACTGTTAATGTTCTGTTATTTATTTGTATTGGTTAATTAACTATGAAGGAAAAAGTTTCCAGCCACCCCCAAGGTTAACCATAAGATTTGTATGATTTACTCTTAGAGCGCGTCTATTTTGAATGGAATGGAAATGGAATATGAGTAGTCATTTTATTTTATTTTTTAAATAAAGTTGTTGAGGATAGAAATCAAGAAATGTATTAGGACATTCCAACTGGATTGACACTTCTTTTGCATCCTCATCTTATCATTTGTTTTTCATTTAATCATATGTCTACTCTTTTTGGGGTTAATATAAAAGGTTATCTCTTCACGTTCCTATTCCAGTGATCATTAGGTGAGCCCACTAGTAACACCAGTCGGATGACAAGGAACTTGATCTTAGATCTTCACAGCTAGCAGACCTTAGGTTTCAAAAGTAGACAACTCATGGTCTTTCTTGCCAAATGTTAAATTTTATATGTGTCACGGCTCGAACTTGAGACTTTATAAAAGCGAAGGCTTTTAAATAGGCCTTCCTTGCCATCAAGCCACCACCATCATTGGTTAATTATATGTTTACTAACAAAATGCACCATGAAAATTTAGTGGCCCCAACAAATATAAGAAATTAGGAAATAAAATGTCTATAATTGCATCCCTTAGTATTAATCTCTTGTTAAAGGCCCTTAATATTGGTTTTTTGTCAAATGAAAATAAAGGCGAAATTTATTTATATATATGCTTTAACTAATTTCTGGTGTGTCAATAATTGTTTTATTGTATATAATGATATTTTAGTAATTATAGTGATAACATTACAATTCTTAAGTTTGTTAAATATTAGAAAGTGAATTGGATTGTTTCCCCATTATTTCATCTAGACAACTAAACACTAGAAAGAAAATCAACTATCGTTGTTGTTATTCCTTAAGTTTGTTTTCCAATCCCATTATGTTGTTTTATGATTGGGTAATGAATCCTTAATGTAAAAGCTACATCTACTTTTTGAGTGCAAATTTTTATTATAAGATATATTCAAAACTGATTTGTGTTTTGATAAATGTCTTAAGTTTTGTTCTATTATGAAAATGACGGTTTTCTTAAAAATGATTAATTTGATTCAAATTCAACTCTCGTATCCTCTTTTCTTATGCCCTTGTATATCCTTCAAATAATATCATGTAACGTTAGTGAAAATATTGTGTCAATTAATATATCATGTCACATACCATGATAGTTGAAATTTAAATTAATATGTAATAATATTATTGGAGGCACACAAAAAGGAACACGGATTAAGAGACAACGAGTCCAATCCATCTGAATTAGTGATTAATTAATATCATTTAGTTTTACCAACGTCAATTTGTTACCTACTAGTCAATAAGTGGTTGCTGCCATTTTTCTTAGGGGTTTATAGCTAAATAACCTTTTTTTAATAAGTTTTTTAATAAATAGTCCAAGTTTTTAAAAATTGGTTAAAAAACCCTTTTTTTTTTCTTCCTAGAATGGTTAATCAGTTTTGTAAATGGTCAATAAGTGATTAATTATATTTTATAATTAATCATTGATTGACCGTTGGTTAATTACTGATTGATTATTGATAAATCATTGATTAACCAATTCAATCATTGATTGACTATTGGTTAATCACTAAATATGATAATATAACTCACAAATTTTTGTAATCAATCATTGATTGACGATAAATATATCACTGATTAACTAATAATCAGTCATTAATTGACTCTAGTTAATCATTGATTAACTAATGGCCAATCGATAATTGGCTCTAGCATAATTAGTGACTAAACAAGTGTAAAAGGATGTCAAATTTAGAAGAGTCTGAGATGATAGTTAATCGCTTATTAACTAATAGTTAATCACTGATTGATCATAAACATATCAAAACACTAGAAAACACATAATAGTGAAAAAGAAAAATAGATTGAAACACATTTATTTCCAAAATTGATGAAAAAAAAAACCCATAAAATCATAGAAATCAAAGTGAAGAGAAAATGAAACGAGCAAAAACAAAAGAATAAGCTAATAATCTTACATAAAACCTAAGTTAAAATAGAAATTCACCAAAAAAAAAAATGCAAACGAAAAACAGAAACAAACATTCAAATTTCAATTGCAATTCAAAGAATAAACTGAAATCGAACAAATACGAAGAAAAATACAACGACGGCTAGAGAGAAAGGGATAGAAAGAGAAAAAGAAAGTTGGGAGAGACAGAGAGAGAACAGAGAGAGGGGATGTGTTCGGGGAAAATGAAAATTAACTAAACAAAACATAAACATTAGAGCATTTAACTAATTAAAAAAAAGTTGGGTTATTTATTAGATTAGATAATAAATATATGCCACCCATCCTAAAATGCTTAGTCTTTTTTATTTTTATTTTTATTTTTATTTTTTTCAATAGTATTCAAGAAAAAGTAAAACATAATCTTTCACCTCTCAAATTGCTTGACACGACTTTCTTCTCTCTCAATCCCTAGAAAACTGATTTTATAGCACACAGATTAGAACAGACTAATACTAGTGTAGGATGCCTAAAATACCTCTAAAAGTTTTGCCTTGGAGACTTACTTCCCCCGAACCTCGAAATAAGGTGATATAGTAGGCACTCATACACACACACACACACATATTCCTGGTTACAGAACTCATATTTGTTTGCAAAGAGGTTTCAAGTTCTACGTCGTCACGACCCTTTCTTCTTGCTATAGTTCTTTCATCGTTGAATTTGGTCCACATGTCCTTTAATTTGAGTCTTATTTTATATTTTTCCAATAATATCATTCCACATATTTAACTAATATGACATCTTAATTTATGTGATATGATATTTTAATAAACATGTCGTGATATAATTGGAGAAATGTTAATGGAGCTACAATAAAGGGAACAAAGGGTCTAATCCGAGTTCACCTATTATGAAACGATGATCTTATTCATCCAATTTGTACATATCTAAAGCAAGGGAAAAGGCCACTACAATCAAATACTCCGGATTCATTTTTAGCATTTGTTTAGCTTACATTTAATGGAACCATCTAGATTGTAACATTTGGATGGAAATATTTAAAATGAAAATATTTGAACATAAATATTTAAATTGTCAACCGAACTGCAATTTTGGATTTTAACATTTAGAACAGTATAGTTAAATAAAAACATTTGAATTTATTTTCAAATATCAAAATGGAATATTTCCAAATGTGATATTTCAAATGTGATATGTCTAAATACCCATTTGAATGTGCCATTCAAATAGAATGGTTCAAACTTAAGCAAATAATTGTCTCAAACAGACCATAAATGAGAAATGCACCACCATTCTCATGTCATGCTACCTACTAAAGTTCTAAAAGACAGTTGATTAGGTCAAAATAGAGCCAATAACTTTTTTCTCCTTTTTTTTTTCTTTTTCTTTTAATACAATTATATCTCAAAACCACTTATTAATTCTATAGTTTCATGAAATAATGATATCAAATTGTTGTTTGTCATACTCTCATCACTTCCATATAGAAAAATAAAAACGTCTTAATGATCAGTGATTTAACCAAGTGATCCGCTAGTAGTCGACGAGGAACATAAACATTGTTTCGCACTGAATTATTGAAAATAATGTATCTTCTTGAACACCATGGATATCAATGAGACATTAACACGTGTACGTCACTTGGTTCCTAACAACAAATGATGAACTTTAATTGAGGTGGTGGACACAGCTTTATAGATCTTTTGAAACATCAACTTAGCTTCACTTGGTTAATGAAAGTTCATATTCACATTTCCACTTGCAAAAAATATCAAACTTTTTATGAGAGTGATTATTAGGAACATCCCCCGGAGTTCGAGCTCACCATGACTGATAAAATAATCGTTTTGAGCAAGAATGAAAGAGAATTTTATGATAAGATATGAAAAATATATTAGTAGTAGAAAGCATTTATGGTGAAGGGAAAAATACCTCAGGCCTGTTTGGTCATGTTTTCAGTTTTCAGTTTTCAGTTTTCAGTTTTGCATTTCTAAAGATGAGAACAAAATAATTCTCATATGTTCTCAAAAACTTATGGTATTTTGCAATTGTTTTGAGAAAATAGATTTGTAAAATGAAAATAAAATATACATGTTTGGATAGAGATTTTTAAAAACTTTATTATTATTATTATTATTATTATTATTATAAATTAAACTTCTAAAGTTTATCTGGGTTGGGTTTTGGGATGAGGGTTAGGGTCGGGTCTCGGGATAGGACTCCAAGTTGGGTTTTGGTACCTGGTTTTAGGGTTGGATTTCTAGGCGAGGGTCGGGTTTGGGTTTCGAGACTGGATCAAGGTCAAGTTTTGGGACCGGGATCGAATTTCAGGTCGAGGTCAAGGTTGGGGTTGGGTTTCAGTATCGGGGGTCGAGGTCGAGTATCTGCACGGGGTTGGGTTCGAGTTTCGAGACTAAGGTCGGGGTTGGATTTTGGGACTAGGATTCGGATTGGGTTCAAGTTTCGAGACCGAAGTCAAGGCCGAGTTTTGGGACCGAGGTTAGGGTCAGGTTTTTGGACAGGATCAGGTTCGGGTTTTAGGACTGAGGTCAAGGTCGAGTTTCGGGACGGGTCAGGATCGAGTTTTGGGACCAAGTCAGGATCAGGTTTCGAGATGAGAGTCGGGGTAGATTTTCGGGATAGGACTTGGGGTTGGGTTTTGGTACCGGGGGATGGGATTAGATTTCTGGACAGGGGTCGGGTTTGGGTTTTGGGATTGGAGTCGGGGTTCGGTTTTGGTCCTGGGGTCAGAGACGAGTTCGGGTTTAGGTTTCATGACCGGGGTTAGGGTTGGATTTTGGGACCAGGGTCGGGGTCGGTTTTCGGGACATGGATTGAGGTTGGGTTTTAGGACATGAGTTAGGTTTGGGGTTAGGTTTTGGTGTCGAGGTCAGCATATTGAAACTCAACCTCAACCCTCGGTACTGAAACCCAACCCCAATCCCCATCCCAAAACCCAAACCTAAACCTAACCTCGACCCTGATCTCGACTCCCAATATTGAAACCCAAACCCGTAACCTATCCCAAAACCCGACCGTGACCCATGTCCTGAAACCCAAACTCAACTCCCGTCCCAAAATTCGACCGACCTGATCCCCGGTATCGAAACCTGACCCCGACTCCAATCCTAAAACCCAACATCAACACCAGTCCTAAAAGCCTACCCACCCCAACCCTCATCTTGAAACTTGAACTCGACTCTTGTCTTGAAACCTGACCTCAGCACTGAAACCTAACCCTAATCCCCATCCTAAAACTCAAACCTAACCCTATCTCATAACCCGACCTCAACCCTGGTATCAAAACTCAACCTCGACTCCTGGCAATGAAACTCGACCCTAGCCCCAGTCCCAAAACCCAACGTCAACTCCGGTCCTGAAACCCGAACCTGAACTTGAACTAGACCCCAATTCAGAAACTCGACCTTGATCCCCAATACCAAAACCAGAACCCAACTCCTGTCCTGAAACTTGACCGCGACCTCGGCATAGAAAAGCGACTCCGTCTCCGGTCCAGAAACCTAAACCCAATCCTGACCCCGACCTCAAATCCCTACCTCAACCATGACCCCAACTAGAAACTCAGTTTCAACCTCGACCCCTACATCCCATCATCGACTCCAATCTCGAATCTTATCCCTGATCCCGAATGCCACCTTGACTTCAATCTTGATTTCTAACCTGGACCCTTCAACCAAGTAGAGATTTTTTCTCTTCAATTTTAAATGCATCCTAGTAAAAGTTGTTTTCAGAAAACATTGAAAACTATAAAATGTCATTTTCTGAATTTTCTATTTTTTGTAACTCTGTTTTTTAAAACTATTATCAAAAAACAATAGTCAAAAACCTTGCTTTGATTTTAGAGAACAAATATATTGTTTAAAAACAAAAAATTGTTTTTAAATCGCACGGTCAAAGAGGCCCTAGTATTCGTGTGAAAGTGCCTTTTCTCGGTTCTAATCTAATCGACGATCTACACCATTTTAGGGATTCGTCAATGATAGACTCACGTTACTCAAACATGATTTTTGTCCTCCAAAGCATGACCCACCATGAACATGATCGTTATCCCCGTCGTTGACCATTCACAGTATGTGGTTATTATGTACAAAAGTAAAAACTTGAATAACCACGAAAATCCACAACTTAAGAAATTTGTGGAAGACTAGGAGAGAAAGAGATGGAGGAGAGATAGAGGGCCTTCGTTGATTTTACGTTGTGTGAAATCCATCCCATATATATAGTTACTTTTATGAAGAAGGGGGACGTACATATGGAAAGTGTCAACCTCATAATAAGTTGGTAGAGAGTAATAAACATCCTAATTTCCTCAATAATCATAGTATTGGAAATATGTCATAATATTTCAAATTGATATTTTCACTATTTGATTTTATTTCAAGCCAAGCTTATGATAATGGTCTTTTAATATGGTATTATTCATATCATGTCAATCTTATTTTGAGTTACTAAAGTTTTCTAGTTGATTTTTGAGTTTTGCAATTTTTTGTCCTCCTTCAATTTCAATAATGCCACTAATTTGTTTTTGAAATTGAGATCTATCTATGGCCCTTTTGGCTCAGCATCCCATCAAATTCTCTTTCACAGAAATTATTTGGAGCGTGATTTATTTTGGAACCTGAAGCATGATTTGAGAGTTGAAAATAATGTAAATTTGGATTTTGTTTGTTTGTTTATTTATTTATTTATTTATTTATTTATTTATTTTTGTCCTTTTTGTACCACTTGCAACCAATGTTATTAAGTCTCATTGTCTTCCATTATCAAGTGGCAAAGACATGCCATAGATAACTGGGCTCCATTATATATTCAAAGAAACCTTAATTAAAGGTATTAAGCAAAAAGCACAGCCAAAGAAAATGACATGAACGTAAATGCTGAGTGAAAGAAAGGTTCATTTTTAATGGTTTGGATTGTAACTGATGAATTATAACTTAAAACATTACACGAGTATGAAATTAGTGTCTAATTTAATAATTTGCTGACACAATTTCCCCGAATTTCAACGTGAAAAATGTCACAAATCTAGAGAAAGATTTCTAATAAAATCATTATAATGTAATTGATTATGGCCCTCCAATCACATCTATTTCGTGTTTATTGTTGTATCATCTCATGAGCTAATTCGACCACTCAGGCTTGTTTTTCTTATTTAATTTTAGATAATAGCGGTGATTTGGATCATGTCATAGTAATACGATTTAATGTCTATAAAGAATTAACTAGCATGTTTAGGTTTGAGAAAAATGAATATTGATCAAAATCGAATCATTTCGTATACATCGACTAAGGATACCCTCTTTAAAAACCTTCACCCGTTTATTTATTTATTTGTTTAAATTTCAATAATTACACTTTTAAAGATATTTATTTCAAACCTAACATCACCTTCCAATGCTTTCTTTTGCTACACTGTCACGTTTTTGTGAGTTGCACATAATTAAATTGTCGAAAATATCCCTTAGCTCAAAACCCATTGTCTGCAATGATAATAATTAGGATTAGTAATCATAGTTATAATTACTAGTAGTTATGATTATGACTAGATTATAATGCGTTTCTAATTATATATGTTACCTATATTCATTTCTTTTGTCTTTTTATTTTAATTTTTTTTAATCTTAGATATTTCCCTTTTTTTGTTTTTCTTTTTAATTGATTTTGTAACTTGAATGTTAGGTTCTCATTAGATAAAGTTCTTAAATTATATTTGCTTTATAAAATTTACAATTTGGGATAATCAAACATTGGGTAATTACTTTAGTCCTCATATAACATGATAAAAGATAACTCTCTCCTCTAGAATTTTACTTGTAATAATATATTCGATATTTTGTAGTCATGATTCTTGTAGTCTCATGATAATTATAAATTTATGTACATTGCGTTGTATTTAAAAAATTAAAATAAAGCAAAAGCAAAACAGTATTGTTTCTTATGTTCAAAAGATGATTTCGCCATTAGTTTATATAACTAGAGATTAAGAAGTGAGTTAAAGAAAGTTATTTTTGTTTGAATTTAGATAAAATTAAATGTAAAATTATTGTTTGACTCTGTTGCAACAATTTTTCCCTCTTAAAATTTCTCTCATATTTGAATGCCAGCCCTTCAAAATTCGGGAACTTTTGATAACTATTACAAAATCAAACCTTAGATTGATTTTTACTACATAAGGAAAAAATCTTGCAAGAGATGACATCATAAATATTTAATTTTCTATTTATTTTAAAGTATATCAAATGATAACCAGTTGGTTACCGACCGTTAGTGGATTTTCGATCGGTAACCACTGCCGCCAGAAGATAACTAATTGGTTACCAACCACTGGTGGGTTTCCAATTAGTAACCACCGCTGTCATCAGTAACCAACCTACCGATGGCCTGTGGAGTTATCAAATGGTAACTGATTGGTTACCAACCAATAACCATTGCCGATGATAGGTAACCAGTTGGTTACCGATCAAAAACTTCCAGCTTCGCTTAATTTTTCAGGTTCCAACACCAAAATGTTTGTTATAGGGGGGGAAAACCAGATTTATCACTGAAACACTAAAAAAATAACAAAAAATCATAAAAAATCCACAAAAATGATAAACTAAAATTACAAAATTAAGGGCCTGTTTGGTTGACAAGTTTAACTCAAGTTAAATTGTTTTTTTTTTTTTTGTCTTTTTCTGAATTTTTTTTTTTTGTCTTTTTTAAAAAGTCAACAAAAATTATATTGAAACTTAAAATTTTTAAACTTAACTCATTCACTAAACACCCCCCAAAAATCATCGTCACCGCTCGGAGGACGAAACTATCATTCCCTCATTTGAAAATTAAACCAAATCAGCGACCTCGAGGGTCTGGACCAGCGAGGAGATCGACAGCCACGCCGAATTAGATCAATGCTTCTCTATGTGGCCACCGTCGCTTGGCTAGTGTCACTTCAGATAAAGGTAGATCTACGGCGGTGGCTTCTTTCCAACAAGGAAGAGAGAGAGCGACTTCTTTCCGATGAGGAAGAGAGAGAAGCGAAGGGGAGAGAGAGAATCCGGTTCGGGAGAAAGAGATGGAGAATGAGAAAGGAAAGAGAGATAGAGAGAGAGAGAAAAAAAAGATAATAATTTAAATTAATTTATAAGTTATGACATCATCTCTGTGGCATTTTTTTGCAAAAACTTTTAAGTTTTGACCAAAATCATGCTACAATCTGTAGCCCTCAAAATTGGGATTCCAACTTCCCCAGCAATTGGGTGTAGGACGGCCCATAAGCCAATAGAGAAGACTACAGCAGAACCAGCCCAATCCAACTTGCAGGAGT
The DNA here is from genome assembly GCA_025413485.1 of Ficus microcarpa. Taxonomy (NCBI): domain Eukaryota; kingdom Viridiplantae; phylum Streptophyta; class Magnoliopsida; order Rosales; family Moraceae; genus Ficus; species Ficus microcarpa. Next base: position 29,744,160 of record CM046376.1, read on the forward strand.
TCCAAAAATAAACAGATCAATAAAAATTAAAACCCTACTATAGCAACAAATACTAGCCGAAGCGGGTATGAATTTCTAGAATTAAAATAAAATAAACCAAATTGACACAATCAATGCGGATGTGAAAATTAAAATAAACTTATTATAATATAAAATAAATCAATATAATGCAATTCAACACAATCATTTTGAATTCTTCTTGTAATTAACCAAATGCTACATTGCAATCCGTTGAAATAAACAAATATCAAGTATAAGCTCATAATAGCGTTCCATTACTTATCAATATTAGTTTATATAAAACTCATGTAATTTATATGCATATATAAACATGGTTTGGATTCACATGTTTCAAAAACAGGAAAATCCTCAATTCCTAACATTTATCAACTCGTTAGTCTCTTAATTCAAGACCCATTTAATAGAGTTTTTATTTTTACTTCTAATCAATATAAAAAGAGAAGCAAAAGTTGTACTTTCTCATAAGTGTTTGAATCAACGAGCTTTTGATGTCAAAATGATCTTAGTTTGCTAATAAGAATAAAAATGTTAAAATGAAATTTATAATGTCGAATTAAACTTTATTATAAGTTTTAAGTTTACTCAAAAAAACTTTTGACAAAAGCCACATTTTTTTTTTGTTTTAATAAGAAACACATTTAAAGACTAAAAACTCTTTTGACGGACCATCTAAACACTTTTAGAAATTGTTCTTGGACCTATAACATCAAAAATAACTTCTAAAAAGCTCTATCAAACAGGCTCGTAGTCTAATCAAGCGAATGGGATTGAATTAGACGGATTGAAGTTATTCATAGATTCTACAAATAATTTAGGATTAAGACAAATCCTATGAAGTCAAAAAATTCTGGAGATTAGAAGCTCTTTTGATGGATCATCTAAACATTTTTAGAAATTGTTATCGGACCTATGAAGCTAAAAACAAGTTCTAAAAAGCTCTATTAAACGGACTTTTAGACTAATCAAGTGAATTGGATTGAATTAGACGGACTGAAGTTATTCCCAAATTCGACAAACAGTTTAGTATTAGTCGAAAGAACGTATACACCTCAAACAGGACCAATCCTCCAATAGAAAAAGCGCACGGAAAAGATGTAAAAACAGTAATCAAGACCAGCACACACCATATAGCTCCTCCCCCGTAAAACGGGAGATGAAGAAGTAGAAGAAGAAAAGTAAAACCTCTGATATTCTGCTTCTGGGCACACCATAAGCCATTTTGGGTTTAGTAGCATTTGTTCTTTGCATTTGTTCTTTGCTTTCTTCTTCTTCTCCTCGTTCGCAGAACAAAAAACAAAAAACAGAAAAACAAAAAAAATGGCAAGCTTCTTTCGAAGGCTGGCCAAAGCTACTCCATTAGCGTTCTCCAACGGCAGCTTCGGAGCTCAACGCAAAGCCGGCCATGGAATCCCCTTCGGAGCTCTCGCCGCAATCTCCGGTGGATTCTCCTACTTGTACTTCTACTCCTCGCCGGATTTGGTAATTCACTTCTTCTAGGGTTTCCTCTTCCTTGTTCGTTTCGCATTGCGGTTATAAGTCGTAGCTGAAACGGTGTTTTCATTGATCGAGACATCAGTTTTTCGTCGTGATTTTGATCTTTCTTGAAACTTAAATTGAGGTTTTTTTTTTTTTTGGATGATCGCTGCATGGATTTCTTTGAAATTTTGAATTAGATTCATGCTTTAGTCTTTGGAAATTATTGAATTGCTTTTTTTTTTTTTTAATGGATGATTGCTGTATGAATTTCTTTGACATTTTGAATTAGATTCATCCTTTAGTATTTGGAAATTGTTGAATTGCTTTTTTTTTTTTCTTTTCCTTCGAAAATGAAGTTAATTGTACTTGTTAAGGTTTTTGTAATGTGGGTTTAGTTTTGTAATGTGGTATACAATTGAGCTGAAACGGTGTTGGCTTAAGATGAAGTTGAAGTTTATTTGGTTTATCGATTTGTGAAGAGGTTTATTCTTCAAGATTAGGATAATTCCCCCCCCCCCCCCCCCCCCCCTCTTTTTTTTTAATTCAACTAAAACCTTATATAGTTAACACTTGTGTGGATTTCTTGAGAAAAATTTCGTTTTAATCATGCTTTGATCGTTTGAAATGTTCGAATGCTTTTCTGTTATCATGCAGAGATGAGGTAAACTGTACTAGATAAGGTTTTTCTTAATCTCAGTTATTTTTCCTTTTATATTTGTTATCACTGCATTGTGGGGTACTTTTTTAAACCATGTTTCCATAAGGTAGTGTTCATGGTTTATTGGTTGATCGATCAGTAAAGGTAGAATTGTTTAATAGTGATACTTATTATGTTCTTTCCCTGTTAAGCTTTTGTCAATGGATGTAGATTTCTTGGAAATATGGTAGTAGAAGCCGTGCTTTTAATCTTCAAAGTCATCAATTGCTTTCTTTTCGGGTTAAGGAACGGAGTAAAATTGTTGTTAATATACATGCTTTGTTCTGTGTTTCCCAGGCACATCTGGATCAAATCAATGAAGAATCACGCCCGAAAGTCGGTGAGGCCCTTTATCTGGAATACGTGGTTGATAATTTTTTTGCCAGATTTCTGAACAGGTTCTAGCTTTGGAGTCTTCTTTTGTTGTTTCATAAGCTGAAATATTTGAACTCTAAACTGCTTTCTTTAAGGTTTTCGCTTTTGCATCTCATATCGTTGTGTGCCATGTATTTTCAGCATTGAATCCCGATAAGTGGATTGAATTTAAGTTGCAAGACACTGCCAGGGTTAGCCACAATACTCAATTATTCAGGTACATCAGGCTTCTGGAAGAGAAGCTGGATTAATCTATATGTGTGTATACAGTTATCTACCCCATTGGGTCCTTTCTAATTTAAATTCTATGCCACCAGTGTCTTCTTGTGCTGATACTGCTTGGTTTCTGTATTCTCTGTAAACTTGTGACATATTTCTATTCAACTAATCTGTTTGGTTTTTCTACAAAATACCAGATTTTCATTCGACCCCACTGCCAAATTGGGTTTAGATATTGCTTCGTGCATCCTTACAAGGTACTCAGCTGTTTATAAACTGTAAAATGTGTCCTGAAATTACTACTCAAAGAAATCTGCTACTACTGCTGCTCCCTTTTTTTTTTTTTTTTTTAATGTTTTTCAAACAATTGTTCCTGTAACTGCAGGGCTCCACTGGGACATGATGCTGAAGGGAAACCAAAATATGTTGTACGCCCGTAAGTCTTCCTCTTCAAATCTAGTATGCTTTATTTTTTATGTACTTAACCAATTTCTGCTACGAGATTGCTTTGCTTTGGAATAATTGTCTATTAAGTATTTTTTGTGATTATCTCTATCTGGACCTTTTTTTATATGTCTTTTTAGTCTGTGTGCTCTTTCCTTGATCACTAGAAAAATTTTAGTTCTTGGTTATTAAGTTCTATAAAGTTAGATAAGGTCTTCATTAAGTTGTACTCCTTTGCTCTTCAGTAATTCTTTTGCCCTTATGCTTAAATTCTGGAATTTTCAGGTACACTCCAATATCAGATCCAGATTCAAAGGGTTACTTTGATTTATTGATTAAGGTATTCTTTAGATTACCAAAAAATAGTATAAATGAATAAGTCTGTATTTGCGGGAGTTGCTACTATTTTTGTTGTTCGAGGTTAACCTCAACTGACGTAATGCTTCACGTGTTCATATATGTATTCTTCCATTCACTGCAGGTGTATCCAGAAGGAAAAATGAGTCAGCATTTTGCTAGCTTAAAGCCAGGCGATGTGGTTGAAGTGAAAGGGTAAACTATCTTGATCCGCAACTATTAGCAGGGCATACAGTTTACATCTTTTTAATCAAGTTTATCTGTTTTTTTTGCAGGCCCATTGAAAAGCTTAGATATTCTCCCAATATGAAGAAACACATAGGCATGGTAGGAACAAGTTATCTATAGTGGAAAAGCCATACACAGCTATTGCCATACTAATACAACATTAAAAAGTGTATATATTTGTATATATGTGTATATGTGTATATGTTTAAAGCATAGTACTGTTTCCAAAACACTTATTTGTGTGATTTTTGAGTAAATACTAGATGCATATGATATCATCCATGTCAGTTTATGTGGTTAGTTCTTATATAACAAGAACTGCACTCTTTTATCCAGATTGCTGGTGGCACAGGAATTACTCCAATGCTTCAGGTTATTGAGGCTATACTGAGAAATCCTGATGATAACACACAGGTAAGCAATGTGCAATCTCATTGTTGGTTTGAACACCGTATTCTTGCTTTCCCATGTAAATATTCATATATGATTACGAGACCACATTATAATTTTATTACGTAAAGAATCAAGGTTAATGAACATTTCAGGACGTTTGTTTCTTAGACATATATTTGTTTGTGTTTTACTTGGATGCCTTGTTATCGTCATCTTTTATGGACCAATTGTAGTACCGTCATGGTAACCTTTAACTCTCCCAGGTCTCTCTGTTGTACGCTAATGTTTCCCCAGATGACATACTGCTTAAACAGAAACTTGACTTTCTAGCAGCTAGCCACCCAAATCTTAAGGTACCATTTTTTCCATTGCAAACATATTCTTTTGAATTTTTACAAACCAGATGTTTATCTTATCCAAATTTTGGCTCTCTTTATCATTGGGGGGAAAAAAAAATCTCAGGTATACTACACAGTAGATAACCCAACAAAAAATTGGAAAGGGGGCAAAGGTTATATTTCAAAAGATATGGCTCTAAAAGGCTTACCCGGTCCTGGTGAAGATACTCTGATCCTTGTAAGTATTACTTTCAAAGGGTGTCCTATAGACCTTTTTTCTCGTACATTTATTTGCCGTGTGATAAGCTGGTTTTTGTTTTCTTGTCTTTTCCTTCCTTCAGTAAGCAATAAAATTAAAATGATTGAATTTTTGGTTTCGTTGCCTATTATTTTAGTATGGACTTGCCATGACTTGACAAAACATGATTAAGGGCTTCAAGGCTTCAATGGTAGCCCAAATTCTGTGCTCCAGTATTAGCAAATTTAACTCAACTAATGGGTATGATCCGCCAGGACATAAATAAAACGGATATTACATTTTCCTGCAAGCATTCTTTTTTAAAGTTCCAGACCATTTTACCCGATAATATGAAAGGCTGTCAACATGGTGGTGGTGGTGGTGGTAGTACCCCAAATATGTCTATGAAATAGCACCAAGCAAGCCTTGCTACTTGGACTCGTTCCTGTTTAAAGCTACTGGAATTAGGACCGAATTCTGAAAAGTTTCATCTCGATAAGAATCATTCTTGTGACTTTATCCTGTCTTTTCAGGTTTGTGGCCCTCCTGGGATGATGAAACATATTTCTGGTGAAAAAGCTAAAGACTGGACACAAGGAGAGGTATGGTTGGCTCGGCGTACTGCTCTGATTTTTCATTGCTTTAGTTCAATTACCCAAATGCAGAATTTTATGGTTTTCACGCCTCCATGAGTTCATTGGTTTTTTTCAATGCGGTTTACACATTCAGGAGTTCTTTGATTATGACTTATTTCCTTTCTTGCAGGTCCAAGGCATACTTAAAGAGCTTGGATATACCGAGGAGATGGTTTACAAATTTTGAACTGCAAAGTCAGGTTAGTATCTGAAGCAGTTTCTAGGTTCACTTACTGAGTAAGTGCAATAAGAATTTTATTCTCTGAGTAACACTGGACCATGGAGATTTATGGGACAGAATTTCGGTAGCAAAATTACTTCCGAGTGTCCTTGCTTGTTTCGGTTTAAATTTAAAGAAATTTCCAGTGTTCATGTTTTATTTCTTTTATTTATTTATTTTTCTTCTCCTTTTCTTTATCAATTCTCCCAATAAAAGGGCAGGCTGGGCTGCTAATGGATCATTTGCTGTTCCATAATTACTTATTGGTTGATTTTCCTTTTAGAACTACAGTAATTTGTTCTGTAAGGAAGTATCATCGATTTTCTTTTCCTTTTAAAAAAGTAACTTCATATGAATACAAAATATAGTGATGTCTCAAGTGTCTGTTTCGTATAATCAGAACTGTACGTGTGGATGAACATATACATAGATATACATACAAATATCTAATGGAAGAAAGAGTCAGTACATGACTACAATTTAACATGTCTTTCTTTTGATGAGAATAATGTGACATTTCCATTCCTCTTACGGGTGTTCATTAGATCCAATTAACTAATCAAATCAATCGGTTTAATCCGATCCAATCTAATCTATTTTCTGCTAATAACTTGACCTCAATTTGATTGGATTGAATGTTGATTCTTGGAAATTGACCTATGTTGAATTGGAGCACTTTTTTACCTTCAAAACATACAACCTTTATTTGTATTATGTAAAACATATATATATATATATAAAATATTTACATTTTAGATAATTGGTCCAAAAGTTAGTGACCTTTTTTTTTTTTTTTTTTGGATTAATTGGCCATAATGGTCCTCGAACTCTTTACAAGGTGACGATTTGGTCCCTTTTGTTTTTTTTATTAATTTTGGCCGAGAAGAATATAAACTCATTAAATATTAGTGATTTTAGTTCTTTCCGTCTAAATCTATTAAGTTTCTAACGGAATGCGATTCAATTTATAAGGTTATTTTAGTAATATAATAAAAATTATAATTTAACTTAAAAAAAACTCATACAAAAAACAAAACACCTTGGCCAGAGAGATTTGATATGAATCTTTGGTTTCTACTTTCTAGTGTTTTTGAGTTTTGAGTTCATCCATGAGTTAGGGGAATTGGGGACTCAGCCATTATAGTGATTTGGAGAGATGATGAAGGCCACGAGGCGGCGGCAGGGCAGCACCAAGGAAGATCCCACTGGCTTCTTCCACGCCCTGGCCCGAAACCTCCACCATCGTCTTCTTTCTCTCCCCTCTCCCTCTTTTTGGGGTGACAAGATGGAGTTTTGCGAGGTCTAGGGTGGCGTGATGAAGCTTCTGTGTTTGGGGTGGCACGGTGACCTCCATGGAGACGGCAATTGCGGCTGTCTCCTGTGGCTGTAGGGACGCTTACTAATGACGTGTCTTCCTCTCTTATACCGTTCCTTCTCAGGCCAATCACACCCGTCAAGCCATGGCCTCCTTCAAGAAAACTCATGTCTTTTTTCTTTTTTCTTCTCTTTTTGACCTTTTTTTTTTTTTATTTTTTTTTCCTTTGAATTACTCTCTACTGTAACTTCATTTGAGAGAGAGCATGGAGCTTTGAAATTCCACTATGTATATTTTTTGTTTCCTGGGAAATTCAGTAACCAAAAAAACCTTTTCTAAGAAAAAAGGGGAATTAGAAGGAACTTGCTTGTTAGCGGCGAGAGAGGTTTTTTTTTTCTTTTTTTTTTTTTTTTGTGCAATGAGAATAAAATTTGCCCCCAATTTCTTCACCAACCAAAGGCAATATAGTATTTGACCTTCAAAAAACACAAAACATGCCTCTTATGTGACCAATCCGTGATTTTTTGGATGGAATCAGACGGAAAAGATGATAATTACGAAGAAAATAAGAGTTTAGGGGTCTTTACCGTCAAAATAAAAAAAATAGAGATTAAATCGTTCTCTTAAAAAGAGTTCATTGACCATTTTGGCTAATTATTCTCCTTTGTTTTTTTTTTTTTTCTTTCTCATACATCTTCGCATATTGAGTAGAAACTTCAAAACCTACATTATGATGTGAACACAAGAAATCCCTTTTGTCTCATTTTTTTTAATATTTAACATATTATGATGGGCCTTTGCACGTACTATAATTGTTGGTTTTGTTTTAAAATTTAGCATTTAGATGATATGTGTCAAACTGATTAATTGAATTCACTCGAAACCGATTAGGTTGGAATGGATAATATATTGATTGATAGATTGAATTGGATAATACATTATTGAGGTATTGGATTGGATGAGATTTTAAAAAATCAATCTTTGATTAGATCGGATGTAATATTACTAAAATAGGATGGATTTTATTTGATGAACACCTCTAAATTCTCTAGTCAACATTTTTCAGGAAGGCAATATGCCGTTTTTCCTACCTCAACGACAACAATGCTTTCACGAAAAGTCACTTGGAAACACAAGAAACGCACCATGTCATTTTACTGCTTCGAAAGACGGCAATCTTTCCACAACTATTGACGTGTTATTTGATTCTCCCAAAACAACATTAAACCGTTAAAAAGGGTCATTTCAGTTAACCTTAGACAATAATTGTTTGTCGAACTAGTGCTATAAACATGGGTTGGGCTAAACGGGTTAGTCTGTTGCCCGCATTTTTGGCCTGAGGGTGGGCCTGGCTCGGCCCAATGCAAGTACAAGGGCTGGGTCGGGCCTTACCTTTGAGCTCAGTGGGCTACCTATATCTATTTCTCTTTTTTTCCTTTATTATTTTGTTTTTTCAAAAGCCTGTTTACCCGATCCAATTTTAAGCCTGACAAGTTTTCGGGCTAGATCAAGCTTGTAATTTCAAAATTCGGGTGAGCCCAACCTGGCCCGATTTTCCCTTTCTGCCCGTAAAGGCCGGGCCGGGTCGTTCGAATTTACAGGACTATATCGAACATAATCGACAGTAGGCTTCTCTCTCTAGCTTCTCTCTCTCTCTCTCTCTCTCTGAACTTGGCGGAGAATTCAAACTTTATATCATGTCGTTATCGAACATGAATAACTGCAGACTTTTCTTTTCTTTTCTTTCTTTCTTTCCCTTAAAAAAAAAAAAAAAGATTATGTGGCCTTTTTTGTTACCTGATCTAATTTATGGGTTTACTATTTTTTAAGATTTAATCAATCAGTGAATGATAGACTATGAAATTAGTGACCAAATTAATAATATTACATAATCAATCACTGATTGACCATTTTAAAAAAAATGATATTTAATTGATATTTAAAAACTTGGACCATTTGTTAGAAAACTTCTTTAAAAAAGATTGTTTAGCTATAAATCTTTTTTTTTTTTTTTCTCAAATTTGATGGAGAATTCAAACTTTACATCCCACAAGGAAGTCGTGTTAATTTATGTTCGTAACCATCATCAACATTCAACAGTAGGCTATTCAAGTATATGCCATCATGTTATTTCATATTACGCCACGAGGTAGGGGCAACGTAAAGGAAAAATGTTATAAATTCCTCGTGAATTTTATCACTAGGTTCAATATTCCCCATGAACTATGAAATGTACCTATGGTATCCCTTGAACTTTAATATGTGTGTTAAGTTACCCCCTTAGTTAATTGCTGTTAGTTTTTTCATTATCTTTAATGTCAAATGCCCCCTGATCTTTATTATTCAAGTTAAATTACTATATGATCTTTAATATTTGTATTAAAGTGCATTTTGATATTTAATATTTGTGTCCAATTACCCAATCTATTTTATTTCATTTATCTAACATTGTATAATTACCTAAATTTTTTAAACTACGTAAAATATATATATTTGTATTAAAAGAAAATGTATCTTTTTCTTACCCTTTTTTTTTTTTTTAATTTTGCTTATTTTAATTCAAATTTTACATTCATTTTTTTTCCTTACAAAAAAATACCTACACAACTTATGTTCATTATTTTATTGTTCTAACATTACAATTTTTAATTTGATTATGATTGATATCAAAATATGCAAATTAATTGTTTTTTAAATTAAAAAGTATAACTACGAATAGATATCAAAGTATTTTTTAAATTAAAAAGTATAACTACGAATAGATATCAAAATAAATTTACGATACTTATTCTTATTATAAGCTTAAGCAAACACAAATGAAATTCATTATGACTATGATTTCAAATTATGTAGGCCAAATAAACAGCATATTTGAAATCTAAATCTTGCATCTGAGTTCAACCAACTATGGTTACGCATAAGTAAACCCATAATCCAAATAAACTTGAATTGAAATAAGTAAAAAAAAAAAAAGTGTGTTAAAAAATATGCATATCACTTTATTATAATAAACTATATATGCACAATATTAGATAATTAAAATAATATACATGAGACAGTTTGATACAAATATTAAAGAATAAGAGGTAGTTTAACATAAATATTGAAGATTAGGAGGGTGTTTTGACATAAATATAAAGTTCATGAGGTATTTTAACGTTAAAGATAATGGAAAAACTAACAGAAACTAACTGAGGGGAAAACTTGACACACATGTTAAAGTTCAAGGGCACAATAGGCACGTTTCATAGTTATGGAGCACATTGACACAAATAATAAAATTCAGGGAGAATTTATGACATTTTTTTAACCCAAAAAATGGAAACAAAATTAAGGTGCTGTTTGGTATTGTTTTCATTTGTTTAAAAAAAGATTTTGTTTTTTGTTTTATATTTTTTTCTTTGTTTTTAGTGAAAAAGGATTTAAGAATATCTTGAGAGTGATATGGGATCATTTCTAAAATTATATTTGGTTAAATTTGTAGGGAGATACTTTTGGATATAAGAAAAATGTAAATTGTGTTGGGATGTTTTTAGGAAAATATGTTTTAAATGATTGACAGCTGAAACGTGTCAACTGTAGAGGGCATGAGCAGAAGACAATGGCAGTGATGGGTCAGAAACGGTAGTAGCAGAGATGAGTTGGAGGGCGTATAGGCTGGTTGAAAACCGGCAGTAGCCTGTGGGGATCGAAAGCAAATACAGGTTTTGTGAAAATAAAGACTTTATTTATCTCATTATCTCATTTCAATTCAAATTACACTTTTTTTTGTCTTTTTTTTAAAAATTTTTTTGTCTTTTGCAGGGCAAAAATATAAATGACCAGGAGAAAAAATACGAAAAAAAGGGGTGGAGGCAATCAACAAAGTAACTATATTGAATGAATGGGATAACTATCTTCAGTTGGGCACGTAACTATACGAATGAAAGGGGTAAAATTACAAATAAAAAGAAAAGAATAGTGAGTTGTAGGAATTTAAAAATGAAAAAAATGTGGATTAATATATGGTTATTTATCTTTTTATACCTCATATTTTACTCATATTCAAAAAGTATATGTTGCTTTTTGAAGTTTTATATTTTTATACCATCACGTTAGATTTAATATATAAAATTATATCCTTTTTTGGTCAACATTTAATTTTAATCTAAAATATCCAAAATATACTTAAAAAGAAAAACTAAAATAATTAGTACTTATCTTCTTATTCCCTACATTTTGCTTCTGTTTAGAAAGTATATAGTGCATTTTGAAGTTCTTTATTTTTATATTGTTATGATATACTTATTATATTTACATATATCTATATTTTTTCTATACCAACATTTATTTTGATCTAAAAACTAATGTAAATTCCCTCAAAATTAAATTTAGAAAATAATTTAAGAATTTTAAACTAAGGGTGTTTTGAAAATCGTAAGATCTAAATAAAGAGTTAACCAAGAAAATCTATAGATTTAATACAAAAAAATAATAATAATAAAATTATGTAAAAATATATTATTCTAAAAAGTGGGGTATGCTTTTAGAGTAAGTAAAACACCTGACATAAAAGGTGAACAATCTAGATTTTAGTTTATTTTTTAAAGGGTATTTTGGCATGTTTAGTTCAAAATTTAAGTGTTAACTTAGAAAAGGTATACATTTGTGTATTAATTGAAATCTAAAGTACAAAAATGTTACGTTTCGTTTGGATTATGTGTCCATTTTTTCGAAAAGAAAAAATTTCTTTTTTTAAATGAGAAAGTCTTTTTATTTTGAGAAAAAGATAATGTTTGGATGCTTGAAAATTTTTCTTCTTGAAAACAAAAGATTGTTTGGAATAAGAAAAAATGATATTGGATATAATACATTATGAGAAGATTATAAAAAGATTCATTTTCCTTTTTTTTTTTTTTCAAGATGGTACTATACAAAATAAGTTTGAAAATAAGATAAAATTTATTTTTCAAAATAAGATAATGATGAAAAAAGTTGAGAAAAACATTTTTTTATAAAATTTTTTAATTTCTGAAATTGGATCGGTCTTTTAAATATAGGGTAAATTTAAAAAATACAAGATATACTTTTTGAATAAAAATAAAATATAAGATATTAAAACGTAGAATAGAATTGTTTCCATATCTGACCTTTGCAATGTACAATTTTATGGTTTACAGCCGAGATAGGTAGACATGTTGTTACATATACAGTGTAGTAATTTTTTTTTTTAAATGAAAATCAGGTGCAGTTATGTTGGATAACAATTAACAAGTGAAATATATATTATAAAGGTGCGTAGAACTCAAGCTGACACAAAATGTGTTTTCCTACTAAAAAAAAAAAACTGCTTTTCTACTTGTTCACAATTGACACAGGTTACAACTTTTTCACCTGCCTCTGGTCCACTCTTAACTGTCTGTATAAAGATAAATGGCTAAACATTTTTTGGAGTTCCAAAACTCCCCAACGGACCTTAAGGACCGAAGAAGGTCCCTTAAATGATATAGTCTAAAAAAATAAAAACAGAAAGCTATTTTATGTGTCCTTTTTAAAAATTATTCTCATAATTTTTGTTTTCATTTTCAAACTATTCACTAAACAAATGCTTTTCAAGAGGAAAATCTTATTCCTAAGATTCCCCTTTGTCGGACATATTTGGTAGGTTGATATATAACGTCTGATGAGATTCAAATGACTTGATTTAATGAAGGCAATTAAAGGGGAAACCTACACAACAATGTGATGCCTCATAGTTAGGGAGCAGGAATAAAATATTTTTTAAAAAAAATTAAAAAAAAAGGGGGAGAAGAAGAATGGGAAAATGTCATTTTTTCTGACAAGCTTCATAGATTGTGGTACCTTGTAAGAATAAAAATTAGTTTGAACTTTATTTACCATTTTCTCCGTCTTTCTCCCCTCTCTATAAATGCCAAATCTTCATCTGCATCTCCTCTTTGATTCTATTGTTCCTTCCAAATTCAAATTAAAAATAAAGTAGATGAAATCAAATCTCTAGATTTAAGTATACGTTTGGTTGGTCCATATATGTTTGGAATTTTTGTAATTAAAACTAAAAAATGGAAACAAAAATTAGGGTGATGTTTGGTATTGTTTTCATTTATTTTGAAAAATGGTTTTGTTTTTTGGTTTTTTTTTTTTATAATAAAAAAGGAACTGAGAATATCTTGAGAATGATACTGGGATCATTTCTAAAATTGTGTTTGGTTGAATTTTTAGAGAGAACGGTTTTGATATAAGAAAAAGGTTAATTGTGTTTGGATATGTTTATGAGTCTTATTTCTAGCATTCCCATTTTATTGGACAGATGTGATAGTTTGATATGTAGCGTTTAATGAGATTCAAACCACTTGATTTAATGAAGGCAATTAAAGGGGAAACCTACACAACAATGTGACGCCTCATAGTTAGGGAGCAGGCATGAAATTTTAAAAAACACGTCGTTAGAAGCTAAGAGGAATAATCCCCAAAAAAAAAAAAAAAAAGGGAAGGAGAATGGGAAAAAGATCATTTATTTCTAACAAGCTTCAAAGATTGTGGTATGGAACTTTATTTACCACTCTCTCCATCTTTCTTCCTCTCTCTATAAATGGCTAAACCCTTTTCACCTCCATATCTCTCCTTCATTTTGTTGTTCCTTTCAAATTCAAATTAAAAATAAAGTGGATGAAATCAACTCTATAGATCCGAGCATACATTTGATTGGTCCACTTAAGTTCGAGAATTGGAATTATTTTGATTAGAATTGAGTTAAATTTTGAAGTTTTGCATTTGGCTACTTAGATTTAAAAAAAAATAAAATCTTGAAATGTATTGGGAAAAATAACAATACAGATCTTATTTCGTTCGTCTCAAATTTTATGTCATTTAAAAAATAAAATCTCAATTGGACTTGGAATAGCAAGATAATGAACTTTTAAAGTTCGAGTTTCTAATTTAGAGTTGGAGCTATGAGTATTGAAATTGAATTGACTTTCAAAAAAAAAAAAAAAAACCAAGAACAATTGGAGTTGAATAACTTGAGTTGGTGTGCCAAAAAAACCAAGTTCACCAGCATCTCACTTCATAGCAAGGTGGTCTGCGAACAACAATCCTGCTCAACTGTCAAGCTTTTGTTCTCTTTTCGTTTCATTTCCGTTTAAAATAATAAATTCTGGTTTTCTTTTTGAAAAATGCAAAAACAAAATGAGAACGTAATTAAACTTGTTTGAGATGTGCCCTTTGTTTTTCTAAATTGATTGGTTTGGTGTGAAAA
>CM046376.1:29758470-29865795 GCA_025413485.1 Ficus microcarpa
TGCCTATTGTGCCCTTGAACTTTAACATGTGTGTCAAGTTTTCCCCTCAGTTAGTTTCTGTTAGTTTTTCCATTATCTTTAACGTTAAAATACCTCATGAACTTTATATTTATGTCAAAACACCCTCCTAATCTTTAATATTTATGTTAAACTACCTCTTATTCTTTAATATTTGTATCAAACTGTCTCATGTATATTATTTTAATTATCTAATATTGTGCATATATAGTTTATTATAATAAAGTGATATGCATATTTTTTAACACACTTTTTTTTTTTTTTTTTTTTACTTCTTTCAATTCAAGTTTATTTGGATTATGGATTTACTTATGCGTAACCATAGTTGGTTGAACTCAGATGCAAGATTTAGATTTCAAATATGCTGTTTATTTGGCCTACATAATTTGAAATCATAGTCATAATGAATTTCATTTGTGTTTGCTTAAACTTATAATAAGAATAAGTATCGTAAATTTATTTTGATATCTATTCGTAGTTATACTTTTTAATTTAAAAAATACTTTGATATATATTCGTAGTTATACTTTTTAATTTAAAAAACAATTAATTTGCATATTTTGATATCAATCATAATCAAATTAAAAATTGTAATGTTAGAACAATAAAATAATGAACATAAGTTGTGTAGGTATTTTTTTGTAAGGAAAAAAAATGAATGTAAAATTTGAATTAAAATAAGCAAAATTAAAAAAAAATGGGTAAGAAAAAGATACATTTTCTTTTAATACAAATATATATATTTTACGTAGTTTAAAAAATTTAGGTAATCATACAATGTTAGATAAATGAAATAAAATAGATTGGGTAATTGGACACAAATATTAAATATCAAAATGCACTTTAATACAAATATTAAAGATCATATAGTACTTTAACTTGAATAATAAAGATCAGGGGGCATTTGACATTAAAGATAATGAAAAAATTAACAGCAATTAACTAAGGGGGTAATTTAACACACATATTAAAGTTCAAGGGATACAATAGGTACATTTCATAGTTCACAGGGAATATTGAACCTAGTGATAAAATTCATGAGGAATTTATAACATTTTTCCTTTAGGTTGCCCCTCCCTTGGGGCGTAATATGAAATAACATGATGGCATATACTTGAATAGCCTACTGTTGAATGTTGATGATGGTTACGAACATAAATTAACACAACTTCCTCGTGGGATGTAAAGTTTGAATTCTCCATCAAATTTGGGAAAAAAAAAAAGATTTATAGCTAAACAATCTTTTTTTAAAGAAGTTCTCTAACAAATGGTCCAAGTTTTTAAATATCAATTAAATGTCATTTTTTTTAAAAATGGTCAATCAGTGATTGATTATATAATATTATTAATTTGGTCACTAATTTCATAGTCAATCATTTACTGATTGATTAAATCTGAAAAAATAGTAAACCCATAAATTAGATCAGGTAACAAAAAAGGCCACATAATCTTTTTTTTTTTTTTTAAGGGAAAGAAAGAAAGAAAAGAAAAGAAAAGTCTGCAGCTATTCATGTTCGATAACGACATGATATAAAGTTTGAATTCTCCGCCAAGTTCAAAGAGAGAGAGAGAGAGAGAGAGAGAAGCTAGAGAGAGAAGCCTACTGTTGATCATGTTCGATATAGTCTTGTAAATTCGAGCGACCCGGCCCAGCCTTTACGGGCGGAAAGGGAAAATCGGGCCAGGTTGGGCTCACCCGAATTTTGAAATTACAAGCTCGATCCAGCCCGAAAACTTGTCAGGCTTAAAATTAGGTCGGGTAAACAGGTTTTTGAAAAAACAAAATAATAAAGGAAAAAAAGAGAAATAGATATAGGCAGCCTACTGAGCTCAAAGGTAAGGCCCGACCCGGCCCTTGTACTTGCATTGGGCTGAGCCAGGCCCACCCTCAGGCCAAAAATGTGGGCAACAGACTAACCCGTTTAGCCCAACCCATGTTTATAGCACTAGTTCGACAAACAATTATTGTCTAAGGTTAACTGAAATGACCCTTTTTAACGGTTTAATGTTGTTTTGGGAGAATCAAATAACACGTCAATAGTTGTGGAAAGATTGCCGTCTTTCGAAGCAGTAAAATGACATGGTGCGTTTCTTGTGTTTCCAAGTGACTTTTCATGAAAGCATTGTTGTCGTTGAGGTAGGAAAAACGGCATATTGCCTTCCTGAAAAATGTTGACTAGAGAATTTAGAGGTGTTCATCAAATAAAATCCATCCTATTTTAGTAATATTACATCCGATCTAATCAAAGATTGATTTTTTAAAATCTCATCCAATCCAATACCTCAATAATGTATTATCCAATTCAATCTATCAATCAATATATTATCCATTCCAACCTAATCGGTTTCGAGTGAATTCAATTAATCAGTTTGACACATATCATCTAAATGCTAAATTTTAAAACAAAACCAACAATTATAGTACGTGCAAAGGCCTATCATAATATGTTAAATATTAAAAAAAATGAGACAAAAGGGATTTCTTGTCTTCACATCATAATGTAGGTTTTGAAGTTTCTACTCAATATGCGAAGATGTATGAAAAAAAAAAAAAAAAGGAGAGTAATTAGCCAAAATGGTCAATGAACTCTTTTTAAGGGAACGATTTAGTCTCTATTTTTTTTATTTTGACCGTAAAGATCCCTAAACTCTTATTTTCTTCGTAATTATCATCTTTTCCGTCTGATTCCATTCAAAAAATCACGGATTGGTCACATAAGAAGCATGTTTTGTGCTTTTTGAAGGTCAAATACTATATTGCCTTTGGTTGGTGAAGAAATTGGGGGCAAATTTTATTCTCATTGCACAAAAAAAAAAAAAAAAAAAAAAAGAAAAGAAAAACCTCTCTCGCCGCTAACAAGCAAGTTCCTTCTAATTCCCCTTTTTTCTTAGAAAAGGTTTTTTTTTGGTTACTGAATTTCCCAGGAAACAAAAAATATACATAGAGGAATTTCAAAGCTCCATGCTTTCTCTCAAATGAAGTTACAGTAGAGAGTAATTCAAAGGAAAAAAAAAAAAAGGTCAAAAAGAGAAGAAAAAAGAAAAAAGACATGAATTTTCTTGAAGGAGGCCATGGCTTGAGGGGTGTGATTGGCCTGAGAAGGAACGGTATAAGAGAGGAAGACACGTCATTAGTAAGCGTCCCTACAGCCACAGGAGACAGCCGCAATTGCCGTCTCCATGGAGGTCACCGTGCCACCCCAAACACAGAAGCTTCATCACGCCACCCTAGACCTCGCAAAACTCCATCTTGTCACCCCAAAAATAGAGGGAGAGGGGAGAGAAAGAAGACGATGGTGGAGGTTTCGGGCCAGGGCGTGGAAGAAGCCGGTGGGATCTTCCTTGGTGCTGCCCTGCCGCCGCCTCGTGGCCTTCATCATCTCTCCAAATCACTATAATGGCTGAGTCCCCAATTCCCCTAACTCATGGATGAACTCAAAACTCAAAAACACTAGAAAGTAGAAACCAAAGATTCATATCAAATCTCTCTGGCCAAGGTGTTTTGTTTTTTGTTTGAGTTTTTTCTTTTTTCTTTTTTTAGGTTAAATTATAATTTTTATTATCTTACTAAAATACCATTGTAAATAGCCAAGGTGTTTTGTTTTTTGTTCGAGTTTTTTTTAGGTTAAATTATAATTTTTATTATATTACTAAAATAACCTTATAAATTAAATCGTATGACGCATTCCGTTAGAAACTTAATGGATTTAGATGGAAAGAACTAAAATCGTTAATATTTAATGAGTTTATATTCTTCTCGGCCAAAATTAATAAAAAAAAACAAAAGGGACCAAATCGTCACCTTGTAAAGAGTTCGAGGACCATTTTGGCCAATTAATCAAAAAAAAAAAAAGTCACTAACTTTTGGACCAATTATGTAAAATGTAAATATTATATATATATATATATATATATGTTTTACATAATACAAATAAAGGTCGTATGTTTTGAAGGTAAAAAAGTGCTCCAATTCAACATAGGTCAATTTCCAAGAATCAAAATTCAATCCAATCAAATTGAGGTCAAGTTATTAGCAGAAAATAGATTAGATTGGATCGGATTAAACTGATTGATTTGATTAGTTAATTGGATCTAATGAACACCCGTAAGAGGAATGGAAATGTCACATTATTCTCATCAAAAGAAAGACATGTTAAATTGTAGTCATGTACTGACTCTTTCTTCCATTAGATATTTGTATGTATATCTATGTTAAAAGGAAAAGAAAATCGATGATACTTCCTTACAGAACAAATTACTGTAGTTCTAAAAGGAAAATCAACCAATAAGTAATTATGGAACAGCAAATGATCCATTAGCAGCCCAGCCTGCCCTTTTATTGGGAGAATTGATAAAGAAAAGGAGAAGAAAAATAAATAAACAAAAGAAATAAAACATGAACACTGGAAATTTCTTTAAATTTAAACCGAAACAAGCAAGGACACTCGGAAGTAATTTTGCTACCGAAATTCTGTCCCATAAATCTCCATGGTCCAGTGTTACTCAGAGAATAAAATTCTTGTTGCACTTACTCAGTAAGTGAACCTAGAAACTGCTTCAGATACTAACCTGACTTTGCAGTTCAAAATTTGTAAACCATCTCCTCGGTATATCCAAGCTCTTTAAGTATGCCTTGGACCTGCAAGAAAGGAAATAAGTCATAATCAAAGAACCCCTGAATGTGTAAACCGCATTGAAAAGAACCAATGAACTCATGGAGGCGTGAAAACCATAAAATTCTGCATTTGGGTAATTGAACTAAAGCAATGAAAAATCAGAGCAGTACGCCAAGCCAACCATACCTCTCCTTGTGTCCAGTCTTTAGCTTTTTCACCAGAAATATGTTTCATCATCCCAGGAGGGCCACAAACCTGAAAAGACAGGATAAAGTCACAAGAATGATTCTTATCGAGATGAAACTTTTCAGAATTCGATCCTAATTCCAGTAGCTTTAAACAGGAACGAGTCCAAGTAGCAAGGCTTGCTTGGTGCTATTTCATAGACATATTTGGGGTACTACCACCACCACCACCACGTTGACAGCCTGTCATATTATCGGGTAAAATGGTCTGGAACTTTAAAAAAGAATGCTTGCAGGAAAATGTAATATCCATTTTATTTATGTCCTGGCGGATCATACTCATTAGTTGAGTTAAATTTGCTAATACTGGAGCACAGAATTTGGGCTACCATTGAAGCCTTGAAGCCCTTAATCATGTTTTGTCAAGTCATGGCAAGTCCATACTAAAATAATAGGCAACGAAACAAAAACCATTTTAATTTTATTGCTTACTGAAGGAAGGAAAAGACAAGAAAACAAAAACCAGCTTATCACACGGCAAATAAATATACGAGAAAAAAGGTCTATAGGACACCCTTTGAAAGTAATACTTACAAGGATTAGAGTATCTTCACCAGGACCGGGTAAGCCTTTTAGAGCCATATCTTTTGAAATATAACCTTTGCCCCCTTTCCAATTCTTTGTTGGGTTATCTACTGTGTAGTATACCTGAGATTTTTTTTTTTTTTTTTTTTTTTAAAAAGAGAGCCAAAATTTGGATAAGATAAACTTCTGGTTTGTAAAAATTCAAAAGAATATGTTTGCAATGGAAAAAATGGTACCTTAAGATTTGGGTGGCTAGCTGCTAGAAAGTCAAGTTTCTGTTTAAGCAGTATGTCATCTGGGGAAACATTAGCGTACAACAGAGAGACCTGGGAGGGTTAAAGGTTACCATGACGGTACTACAATTGGTCCATAAAAGATGACGATAACAAGGCATCCAAGTAAAACACAAACAAATATATGTCTAAGAAACAAACGTCCTGAAATGTTCATTAACCTTGACTCTTTACGTAATAAAATTATAATGTGGTCTCGTAATCATATATGAATATTTACATGGGAAAGCAAGACTACGTTGTTCAAACCAACAATGAGATTGCACATTGCTTACCTGTGTGTTATCATCAGGATTTCTCAGTATAGCCTCAATAACCTGAAGCATTGGAGTAATTCCTGTGCCACCAGCAATCTGGATAAAAGAGTGCAGTTTTTGTTGTATAAGAATTAACCACATAAACTGACATGGATGATATCATATGCATCTAGTATTTACTCAAAAATTACACAAATAAGTGTTTTGGAAACAGTACTATGCTTTAAACATATACGCATATACACATATGTGCAAATATATACACTTTTTAATGTTGTATTAGTATGGCAATAGCTGTGTATGGCTTTTCCACTATAGATAACTTGTTCCTACCATGCCTATGTGTTTCTTCATATTGGGAGAATATCTGAGCTTTTCAATGGGCCTGCAAAAAAAACAGATAAACTTGATTAAAAAGATGTAAACTGTATGCCCTGCTAATAGTTGCGGATTAAGATAGTTTACCCTTTCACTTCAACCACATCGCCTGGCTTTAAGCTAGCAAAATGCTGACTCATTTTTCCTTCTGGATACACCTGCAGGGAATGGAAGAATACATATATGAACACGTGAAGCATTATGTCAGTTGAGGTTAACCTCGAACAACAAAAATAGTAGCAACTCCCGCAAATACAGACTTATTCATTTATACTATTTTTTGGTAATCTAAAGAATACCTTAATCAATAAATCAAAGTAACCCTTTGAATCTGGATCTGATATTGGAGTGTACCTGAAAATTCCAGAATTTAAGCATAAGGGCAAAAGAATTACTGAAGAGCAAAGGAGTACAACTTAATGAAGAACTTATCTAACTTTATAGAACTTAATAACCAAGAACTAAAATTTTTCTAGTGATCAAGGAAAGAGCACACGGACTAAAAAGACATATAAAAAAAGGTCCAGATAGAGATAATCACAAAAAATACTTAATAAACAATTATTCCAAAGCAAAGCAATCTCGTAGCAGAAATTGGTTAAGTACATAAAAAATAAAGCATACTAGATTTTAAGAGGAAGACTTACGGGCGTACAACATATTTTGGTTTCCCTTCAGCATCATGTCCCAGTGGAGCCCTGCAGTTACAAGAACAATTGTTTGAAAAAAAAAAAAAAAAAAGGAGCAGCAGTAGTAGCATATTTCTTTGAGTAGTAATTTCAGGACACATTTTACAGTTTATAAACAGCTGAGTACCTTGTAAGGATGCACGAAGCAATATCTAAACCCAATTTGGCAGTGGGGTCGAATGAAAATCTGGTATTTCGTAGAGAAACCAAACAGATTAGTTGAATAGAAATATGTCACAAGTTTACAGAGAATACAGAAACCAAGCAGTATCAGCACAAGAAGACACTGGTGGCATAGAATTTAAATTAGAAAGGACCCAATGGGGTGGATAACTGTATACACACACATAGATTAATCCAGCTTCTCTTCCAGAAGCCTGATGTACCTGAATAATTGAGTATTGTGGCTAACCCTGGCAGTGTCTTGCAACTTAAATTCAATCCACTTATCAGGATTCAATGCTGAAAATACATGGCACACAACGAAATGAGATGGAAATGCGAAAACCTTAAAGAAAGCAGTTTAGAGTTCAAATATTTCAGCTTATGAAACAACAAAAGAAGACTACAAAGCTAGAACCTGTTCAGAAATCTGGCAAAAAAATTATCAACCACGTATTCCAGATAAAGGGACTCACCGACTTTCGGGCGTGATTCTTCATTGATTTGATCCAGATGTGCCTGGGAAACACAGAACAAAGCATGTATATTAACAACAATTTTACTCCGTTCCTGAACCCGAAAAGAAAGCAATTGTGATGACTTTGAAGATTAAAAGCACGGCTTCTACTCCATATTTCCAAGAAATCTACATCCATTGACAAAAGCTTAACAGAGAAAGAACATAATAAGTATCACTATTAAACAATTCTACCTTTACTGATTGATCAACCAATAAACCATGAACACTACCTTATGGAAACATGGTTTAGAAAAGTACCCCAAAATGCAATGATAACAAATATAAAAGGAAAAATAACTGAGATTAAGAAAAACCTTATCTAGTACAGTTTACCTCATCTCTGCATGATAACAGAAAAGCATTCGAACATTTCAAACGATCAAAGCATGATTAAAACGAAATTTTTCTCAAGAAATCCACACAAGTGTTAACTATATAAGGTCTTAGTTGAATTAAAAAAAAAGGGGCGGGGGGGAGGAATTATCCTAATCTTGAAGAATAAACCTCTTCACAAATCGATAAACCAAATAAACTTCAACTTCATCTTAAACCAACACCGTTTCAGCTCAATTGTAAACCACATAACAAAACTAAACCCACATTACAAAAACCTTAACAAGTACAATTAACTTCATTTTCAAAGGAAAAGAAAAAAAAAGTAATTCAACAATTTCCAAAGACTAAAAGATGAATCTAATTCAAAATTTCAAAGAAATTCATACAGCGATCATCCATTAAAAAAAAAAAAAAAAAAGCAATTCGACAATTTCCAAAGACTAAAGCATGAATCTAATTCAAAATTTCAAAGAAATCCATGCAGCGATCATCCAAAAAAAAAAAAAAAAAACCTCAATTTAAGTGTTTCAAGAAATATCAAAATCACGACGAAAAACCGATTTCTCGATCAATGAAAACACCGTTTCAGCTACGACTTATAACCGCAATGCGAAACGAACAAGGAAGAGGAAACCCTAGAAGAAGTGAATTACCAAATCCGGCGAGGAGTAGAAGTACAAGTAGGAGAATCCACCGGAGATTGCGGCGAGAGCTCCGAAGGGGATTCCATGGCCGGCTTTGCGCTGAGCTCCGAAGCTGCCGTTGGAGAACGCTAATGGAGTAGCTTTGGCCAGCCTTCGAAAGAAGCTTGCCATTTTTTTTGTTTTTCTGTTTTTTGTTTTTTGTTCTGCGAACGAGGAGAAGAAGAAGAAAGCAAAGAACAAATGCAAATAAACCCAAAATGGCTTATGGCGTGCCCAGAAGCAGAGTATCAGAGGTTTTACTTTTCGTCTTCTACTTCTTCTTCTCCCGTTTTACGGGGGAGGAGCTATATGGTGTATGCTGGTCTTGATTATTGTTTTTACATCTTTTCCGTGCGCTTTTTTTATTGGAGGATTGGTTCTGTTTGAGGTGTATAGGATTTATTTGGCAACCAACTCATTTCAAATTTTTTTTTTTTTTGTTTTTTTCTTAAAAAGTTTTTGTATTTTTTTCAAAAATTTTTTTTGTCTTTTCTGAAAATTCAAAAAAATTTACTATTATAACTAAAATATTTCAACTCAAACTAACCAACCAAACACCATCGTTCTTTCGACTAAACTGTTTGTCGAATTTGGGAATAACTTCAATCCGTCTAATTCAATCCAATTCACTTGATTAGACTAAAAATCCGTTTAATAGAGCTTTTTAGAACTTGTTTTTAGCTTCATAGATCCGAAAACAATTTTTAAAAACGTTTAAATGATCCGTTAAAAGAGCTTCTAGTCTTCAGAAATTTTTGACTTCATAGGATTGGTCCTAATCCTAAACTGTTTGTAGAATCTATGAATAACTTCAATCTGTCTAATTCAATCCCATTCGCTTGATTAGACTATGAGCCTATTTGATAGGGCTTTTTAGAAGTTATTTTTGGTGTCATAGGTCCAAGAACAATTTCTAAAAGTATTTAGATGGTCCGTCAAAAAAGCTTTTGGTTTTTAAAAATGTTTCTTGTCAAAACCAAAAAAAAAATGTGGTTTTTGTCAAAAGTTTTTTTGAGTAGACTTAAAACTTATAATAAAGTTTAATTCGACATTATAAATTTCATTTTAACATTTTTATACTTATTAGCAAACAAGATCATTTTGACATCAAAAACTCATTGATTCAAACACTTATTAAAAAACTACAGCTTTTGCTTCTCTTTTTCTACTGATTAAAACCAAAAACAAAAACTCTACCAAAGGGATCCTGAATTAGGAGACTAACGAGTTGACAAATGTTAGGAATTGAGGATTTTCTTGTTTTTGAAATATGTGAATCCAAACCATATTTATATATGCATATAAATTACATGGATTTTATATAAACTAATATTGATAAGTAATGGAACGTTATTATGAGCTTATACTTTATATTTGTTTATTTCAACGGATTGCAATGTAGCAATTTGGTTAATTACAAGAAGAATTCAAAACGATTGTGTTGAATTGCATTTTATTGATTTATTTTATATTTTAATAAGTTTATTTTAATTTTCACATCCGCAAATTCAAGTTACAAAATTTGATGTATGTGGATTGAAATAGGAGTTAACGGGTTGAGATTTTTTCAAACAGAAGATTAATTATTTAAACGACGGATTGAAGTCTAATTCTAGAAATTCATACCCTCTTCGGCTAGTATTTGTTGCAATAGTAGGGTTTTTATTTTTATTTTTATTTTTATTGATTTGTTTGTTTTTGGAACTTCTGCAAGTTGGATTGGGCTGGTTCTGCTGTTGTCTTCTATATTGGCTCATGGGCCATCCTACACCCAATTGCTGGGGAAGTTAGAATCCCAATTTTGAGGGCTACAGAGTGTAGAATGATTTTGGTCAAAACTAAATAGTTTTTGCAAAAAAATGCCACAGAGATGATGTCATAACTTATAAATTAATTTAAATTATTATCTTTTTTTTTTTCCTCTCTCTCTCTATCTCTCTTTTCTTTCTCATTCTCGGTCTCTTTCTCCCGAACTGGATTCTCTCTCTCCCCTTCGCTTCTCTCTCTTCCTCGTCGGAAAGAAGTCGCTCTCTCTCTTACTCGCCGGAAAGAAGCCGCCGTCGTAGATCTACCTTTATTTGAAGCGACACTAGCCAAGCGACGGTGGCCACATAAAGGAGCATTGATCTAATTCGGCGTGGCTGTCAATCTACTCACTAGTCTAGACCCTCGAGGTCGCTGATTTGGTTTAATTTTCGGGTGAGGGGACAATAATTTTGTCCTCCAAGCGGTGACGATGATTTTTAGGGGGTGTTTGGTGGATGAGTTGAGTTTGAAAATTTTAAATTTCAATAGTAATTTTTGTTGACTTTTTAGAAAAGACAAAAACCTTTTTTCAGAAAAAGACAAAAAAAGTACAATTTAACTTGAGTTAAACTTGTCAATCAATCAGGCCCTTAATTTTATAATTTTAGTTTATCATTTTTGTGGATTTTTTAATGATTTTTTGTTATTTTTTTAGTATTTCAGTGATAAATCTGGTTCCCCCCCCCCCCCCTATAATAAACATTTTGGTGTTGGAACTTGAAAAATTAAGCAAAGCTGGAAGTTTTCGGTCAGTAACCAACTGGTTACCTATCATTGGCAATGGTTATTGGTTGGTAACCAATCAGTTGCCATTTGATAACCCCGCAGGCTATCGGTAACCAACTGGTTACCGATGACAGCGGTGGTTACTAATTGGAAACCTACCAGTGGTTTGGGAACCAATTGGTTATCTTCTGACGGGAAATCCACCAACGGTCGGTAACCAACTGGTTATCATTTGATATATTTTAAAATAAATGGAAAAATAAATATTTATGATATCATCTCTTGCAAGATTTTTTTCCTTAGTAGTAAAAATCAAAGGTTTGATTTTGTAACAGTTATCAAAAGTTCTCGAATTTTGAAGGGCTGGCATTCAAATATGAGGGAAATTTTAAGAGGGAAAAAAATGTTGCAACAGAGTCAAACAATAATTTTACATTTAATTTTATCTAAATTCAAACAAAAATAACTTTCTTTAACTCACTTCTTAATCTCTAGTTATATAAACTAATGGCGAAATCATCTTTTGAACATAAGAAACAATATTGTTTTGCTTTTGCTTTATTTTAATTTTTTAAATTCAACGCAATGTACAGAAATTTATAATTATCATGAGACTACAAGAATCATGACTACAAAATATCGAATATATTATAATAAGTAAAATTCTATAGGAAAGAGTTATCTTTTGTCATGTTATATGAGGACTAAATTAATTACCCAATGTTTGATTATCCCAAATTGTAAATTTTATAAAGCAAATATAATTTAAGAACTTTATCTAATGTGAACCTAACATTCAAGTTACAAAATCAATTAAAAAGAAAAACAAAAAAAAGGAAATATCTAAGATTAAAAAAAATGAAAATAAAAAGACAAAAGAAATGAATATAGGTAACATATATAATTAGAAACGCATTATAATCTAGTCATAATCATAACTACTAGTAATTATAACTATGATTACTAATCCTAATTATTATCATTGCAGACAATGGGTTTTGAGCTAAGGGATATTTTCGACAATTTAATTATGTGCGACTCACAAAAACGTGACAGTGTAGCAAAAGAAAGCATTGGAAGGTGATGTTAGGTTTAAAATAAATATCTTTAAAAGTGTTACTATTGAAATTTAAAAAAATAAATAAATAAACGGGTGTAGGTTTTTATAGAGGGTATCCTTAGTCGATGTATACGAAATGATTCGATTTTGATCAATATTCATTTTTCTCAAACCTAAACATGCTAGTTAATTCTTTATAGACATCAAATCGTATTATTATGACACGACCCAAATCACCGCTATTATCTAAAATTAAATAAGAAAAACAAGCCTGAGTGGTCGAATTAGCTCATGAGATGATACAACAATAAACATGAAATAGATGTGATTGGAGGGCCATAATCAATTACATTATAATGATTTTATTAGAAATCTTTCTCCAGATTTGTGACATTTTTCACGTTGAAATTCGGGGAAATTGTGTCAGCAAATTATTAAATTAGACACTAATTTCATACTCGTGTAATGTTTTAAGTTATAATTCATCAGTTACAATCCAAACCATTAAAAATGAACCTTTCTTTCACTCAGCATTTACGTTAATGTCATTTTCTTTGGCTGTGCTTTTTGCTTAATACCTTTAATTAAGGTTTCTTTGAATATATAATGGAGCCCAGTTATCTATGGCATGTCTTTGCCACTTGATAATGGAAGACAATGAGACTTAATAACATTGGTTGCAAGTGGTACAAAAAGGACAAAAATAAATAAATAAATAAATAAACAAACAAACAAAATCCAAATTTACATTATTTTCAACTCTCAAATCATGCTTCAGGTTCCAAAATAAATCACGCTCCAAATAATTTCTGTGAAAGAGAATTTGATGGGATGCTGAGCCAAAAGGGCCATAGATAGATCTCAATTTCAAAAACAAATTAGTGGCATTATTGAAATTGAAGGAGGACAAAAAATTGCAAAACTCAAAAATCAACTAGAAAACTTTAGTAACTCAAAATAAGATTGACATGATATGAATAATACCATATTAAAAGACCATTATCATAAGCTTGGCTTGAAATAAAATCAAATAGTGAAAATATCAATTTGAAATATTATGACATATTTCCAATACTATGATTATTGAGGAAATTAGGATGTTTATTACTCTCTACCAACTTATTATGAGGTTGACACTTTCCATATGTACGTCCCCCTTCTTCATAAAAGTAACTATATATATGGGATGGATTTCACACAACGTAAAATCAACGAAGGCTCTCTATCTCTCCTCCATCTCTTTGTCTCTCCTAGTCTTCCACAAATTTCTTAAGTTGTGGATTTTCGTGGTTGTTCAGGTTTTTACTTTTGTACATAATAACCACATACTGTGAATGGTCAACGACGGGATAACGATCATGTTCATGGTGGGTCGTGCTTTGGAGGACAAAAATCATGTTTGTGATTGTGGCTTATCGTGGGTCTATCATTGACGAATCCCTAAAACGGTGTAGATTGTCGATTGCATTTAGAACCAATAAAAGGCACTTTCACACAAATACTAGGGGCCTGTTTGGCCACGTGATTTAAAAATAATTGTTTGTTTATAAACAGTATTTTTGTTCTCTAAAATCAAAGCAACATTTTTGACTATTGTTTTTTGAGAATAGTTTTACAAAACAAAGTTACAAAAAACAGAAAAATCAAAAAATGGCATTTTGTAGTTTTCAATGTTTTCTGAAAACAACTTTTACTAGGATGCATTTAAAATTGAAGAGAAAAAACTCCAATTAGTTTAAGGGTCTAGGTTGGGAATTAGGATTGAGGTCAAGGTGGCATTCAGGATCAGGGACGAGATTCGAGATTGGGGTCCATGATGGGATATAGGGGTCGAGATCAAAATTGAGTTTCTGGTCAGGGGTTAGGGTCAGGGTAGGGATTTGAGGTCGAGGTAAGGGTCGGGCTTCAAGACAGGTTTCAGTGCCAGGGTTAGGTTCGGGTTTCAAAACCGACGTCGAGTTTAGGTTTCTGGATGAAAGATGGAGTCATTTTTCCATACCAGGGTCGCGGTCAAGTTTCGAGACAAGAGTTAGGGTCTGATTTTGGTAACGGCGGTTGAAGTTGAGTTTCTAAACGGGGGTCGGGTTCAGATTTGGGTTCGAGTTTCACGACCAAAATTAGGGTTGGGTTATAGGACTGGGGTTGAGTTTCAATACCGAGGTCGAGTTCGGGTTATGAGATGGGGGATGGGTTCGAGTTTTAGGACAGGGATCAAAGTTAGGTTTCAGTGCTGAGGTATGGTTTTGAAACGAAGGTCAGGTTTAGGTTTCAAGATGAGGGTTGGGGTGGGTTGGGTTTTAGGACGGGTGTCGATGTCGAGTTTTAGGACTAGAGTCCTAGTCAGGTTTTGGCACCTGTAGTCGGTCGGGTTTTGGTACCGGTAGTCGATCGGGTTTGGGTAGGTTTTTGGGACAGGGATCGAGTTCGGGTTTTAGGGCGTGGGTCGAGGTCAAGTTTTGGGATAGGTTTTGGGTTTGGGTTTCGATACTAGGGGTCGGGTTTGGGTTTTGGGATGGGGGTTGAGGTTGAGTTTTAATACCGAGGGTCAAGGTCGAGTTTCAATACCCTGACCTCTACACCAAACTTGACCCCGAACCCGACTCGTGTCATAAAACCTGACCTCAATCCATGTCCCAAAATCCAACCTCGACCCTGATCCAAAAATCCAATCCTAATCCCAATCACGAAACTCGAACCCGAACCTGTCCCTGACCCTCAGGACCAAAACTAAACCCCGACTCTAGTCCTAAAACCCAAACCTGACCCCTGTCTAGAAATCTGACCCCGTCCCCCAATACCAAAACGCAACCCTAAGTCCTATCCTGAAACTCAACCCCAACCTTCATCTCAAAACTCGACCCTGACTTTGTCTTGAAACCTGACCTCGACCCTGTCTCGAAACTCGACCTTGACCTTGGTCTCAAAACCCGACCCGATCCTGTCCAGAAACCCAACCCCGACCTCATTCCTAAAACTCGATCCCGACCTCGGTCCCGAAACTCAACCCCGATCTTGGTCCCAAAACTTGAACCCGATCCCGGTCCCAGTCCCAAAATTCGACCCCAACCTTGGTCTTGAAACTCGAACCCGACCTCTTGTAAATACTCGACCCCTAGTGTTGAAACCCAACCCCAACCTTGGCCTCGATTCGAAACTCGATTCCGATCCCAAAACCTGACTTCGATCCAGTCCCGAAACCCAAACCCGAACCCCGATACCACCAAAACCCAACCCGGAGTCCTATCCCGAAACCCGACTTTAACCCTCATCCCAAAACCTGACCCCGATAAACTGTAGAAGTTTAATTTAAAAATAATAATAATAATAATAAAAGTTTTTAAAAATCTCTATTCAAACGTGTATATTTTATTTTCATTTTACAAATCTATTTTCTCAAAACAATTGCAAAACACCATAAGTTTTTGAGAACATGTGAGAATTGTTTTGTTCTCATCTTTAGAAACGCAAATCTAAAAACTAAAAACTGAAAACATGATGAAACAGACCCGAGATATTTTTCCCTTCACCATTGATGCTTTCTACTACTAATATATTTTTCTTAGCTTATCATAAAATTCTCTTTCATTCTTGCTCAAAACGATAATTTTATTAGTCGTGGTGAGCTCGAACTCTAGGGGATGTTCCTAATAATCACTCTCATGAAAAGTTTGATATTTTTTGCAAGTGGAAATGTGAATATGAACTTTCATTAACCAAGTGAAGTTAAGTTGACGTTTCAAAGGATCTAACGAAACTGTATCGACCACCTCAATTAAAGCTCATCATTTGTTGTTGGAAACCAAGTGACGTACACGTGTCAATGGCTCATTGATATCCATGGTGTTCAAGAAGATACATTATTTTCAATAATTCAGTGCGAACCAATGTTTATGTTCCTCGTCGACTATTAGTGGATCACTTGGTTAAATCACTGATTAAGACGTTTTTATTTTTCTATATGGAAGTGATGAGAGTATGACAAACAACAATTTGATTGAATTTATTTGATATCATTATTTCATGAAACTATAGAGTTAATAAGTGGTTTTGAGATATAATTGTATTAAAAGAAAAAGAAAAAAAAAAAGAAGAAAAAAGTTATTGGCTCTATTTTGACCTAATCAACTGTCTTTTAGAACTTCAGTTGGCAGCATGACATGAGAATAGTGGTGCATTTCTCATTTATGGTCTGTTTCAGACAATTATTTGCTTAAGTTTGAACCATTCTATTTGAATGGCACATCCAAATGGGTATTTAGACGTATCACATTTGAAATATAACATTTGGAATATTCCATTTTGATATTTGAAAATAAATTCAAATGTTTTTATTTAAATATACTATTCTAAATGTTAAAATCCAAAATTGCAGTTCGGATGACAATTTAAATATTTATGTTCAAATATTTCCAATTAAATATTTTCATCCAAATTTTACAATCTAAATGGTTCCACAAAATGCATTACTACAAAAGGTGGCTTAAACTACGGAGATTACACGACGGTTTATTGAAACCATCGTGTAAACTAGAGATTACACGACGGTTTTTAAAAACCATCCTGTAATGTCAAGATTACACAACGGTCTCCAAAACCGTCATGTAATCTTCTGATTTTCGTAAGATTACATGACAGTTTTTGGAGACTGTCGTGTCTTCTGATTTTCATAAGATTACACGACAGTTTTTAGAAACCTTCGTGTAATGTCGAGATTACACGACAGTTTTCAAAAACCATCGTGTAATCTTCCGAAAATCAAATTCAAATTTTTACTTCGTGAAATTTGTGCGTAAATCCTTGACAAAATTTCAAATTTTTAGTGTGATTTTCAGAAGATTACATGACGGTTTTCAAAAACCGTCGTGTAATCTTCCGATTTTCATAAGATTACACGATGGTTTTTGAAAACCGTCGTGTAATGTCGAGATTACATGACTGTTTCTAAAAACCGTCGTGTAATCTTCCGAAAATCAAAATTCAAATTTTTTACTTCGTGAAATTCGCACGTAAATCCTTAATAAAATTTCAAATTTTTAGTGTGATTTTTGAAAGATTACACGACGGTTTCTAAAAAACGTCATGTAATCTAGACATTACACAATGGTTTTCAAAAACCGTCATTTAATCTTCCGATTTTCATAAGATTACAGACGGTTTTCAAAAACCGTCGTGTAATCTTCCGAAAATCACTCTAAAAATTTGAAATTTGATGCTTTAAAATTTGCGCATAAACCTTAACTTAAATACACTTTCCTCATCTTTTATCATCCTTTTTATCTTTCTTCTTCTCGACCACTTAAAGATTTATCCTACCCACTTCTCCTTCGCCCATCTGCCGACAACGCCGATGCCTTACCCTCTCTCTTATTCTCCCGGTGATGCCGCCCACCCTCCATTCTTCCTCATCCGACCGTCGCCTGTAAGGCCGTTATCCCCTCCCCTTCATTCTCCCGTCACCCTCCCCTCTCTCTCTTTATCTTGTGCTACATAACAGAGGGAGACATTGGGTTTTGGGCATCATTGACTCATGGGAAGACCTCGTCCTTTATTTTGTTTCTCTTCAAAGAAGAAATGAGACGATTTTACTGGGCTAATGAACATGTAAATCAATTTTAGTATGTTAATTGTTTATTTAATCTTAATTATATGCATTTTAATTAGTTTGAACTTTACCAATTTGCTAGGGCCCTAATGGATTAGAAGATTACGGTTGGCGAAGGGATTAGAAGGAGATGAGATTGTAAAACGAAAATCTCGAACCGGCCTTGTCCTCTCCAAGAGGGAAGTGTTGAATATGGTTATTTTATTTTAGGTTTTATGAGGGACATAGTATTGAATGGAATTGACATACTTGAAAGTAAAGAATTTTTCACTAGTAAGGATTTGGATTTGATTAGGGGAAAATGGTGTGGCCATGTAATGCAATTCATTAATTATGACATGTAATCTTGTAATGTATTGTAATTGGTATGTATTTTTACTTTGATCAATGTTGTTAATATCTTGAATTGTTTATTGGATAACATACAGGTTAGCTACTAGCCCGTTGGAAATCAAGGAAAAACCTCATTTTTCACAAAAAAAAAAAAAAAATACCGTTACTTTACACGACAGTTCGGTGGGACAGTCTTACACGACGGTCCTCCGTGCGACCGTTGTGTAAAGCCCGCTTTACACGACAGTCCTCGGTGACCATTGTGTAAAGCCCGATTTACACCCACTTTACATGACGGTAGCACAGAGGACCGTCGTGTAAAGCGGGCTTTACACGACGGTCCTCAGTGACCGTCATGTAAAGCCCGATTTACACCCTCCGTGTAATAAAAAAAATTTTTTTGAACAACTTTACACGAACCGTCGTGTAAAGTTGTTCAAAAATTTTTTTTAAAAATTTTTCTCGTTGATTATATATACATTACACGACGGGACGAAACCGTCGTGTAATATTCACAATTACACGACGGTTTTGAATTGGAACTGTCGTGTAATGTAGTCAATTTGCAACTATATTTCTTATTTCGACGACGGTTTGACGATGGTTTTAACCGTGTAACATTGAGATACCATGACAGTTCTAAAACCGTCGTGGTATCTTCCACGACGCTGGATCACACAACGGTTACAGAACCGTCGTGTAAACCGCAACTTTTACTAGTGATGTAAGCTAAACAAATCTAAAAATGAATCCGGAGTATTTAATTGTAGTGGCCTTTTCCCTTGCTTTAGATATGTACAAATTGGATGAATAAGATCATCGTTTCATAATAGGTGAACTCGGATTAGTGTAAGACCCGAAATTTTGTAGACTTGTAATCTCCTTGTTCATAAGGAATTAGAGTCTAAATTATGTGTTATGATGTGATGTATGAAAAATTATGAATAATAATGAGAAATTCATGATTTTGTTCCAAACGATGTTCGAGTCCTCATTTAATGATTTTGAGACTCAATTAATGTTTTACGAGCCAAGAACGAAGTTTTTAAAGGAAAAAGAACGAAAAAGGATGAAATTTGACAAAAGTCAAAGGTTTGACCAAAAGTCAAAGGGTTGACCAAAAAAGTCAAAGGGTTGACCAAAAAAGTCAAAGTTTGACCGGGACGGGTCACAACGCCGACTTTACAAGTATGATGAAGAAACATGAAAAGAATCTCCGAAAATGGAGTTTTATAAGCCGTAAATCCACCCTAGAAAGATCAAGCACACCGAAAAAGAATTAAGGGCAAAAGGTCTCCGAAAAATTGGAGAAAGAGATTATTGGTCCAAAAATTTAATGGAATAATTTTTGGATCAAATTACAAAATAAAAATGCTCATCACAGTGTTGGAAATAACTGTAGAGCGCAAAAAGAGCTGTGCAAGACCGAAATGGCCAAACAAGAGCCCATGCCCATGATATCATCCTCCACTCATCAAAGAGTAAATAAGTGAGCTTGTCCTTTCTCCCCCCCATCATATTCGGCTGCCACACAAAGAAGAAAGAAAAGAAAGTAAAAAGGGGACAAGAAGGTATGGCAAAAAGCCATAAAACAAGGATCCAAAAGGTGAGTTTGATGGGAGATTTTCTAGAAGCTTTTAAAGCCAACTATGGGCTGCCATCTACCCATCTTCTCTCCCCCTAGAATCCGGCCACTCAACCTCTCTATATCCCCTTGGATTTGGCTTCAATGAAGGAAAGAAAGGAGACAAGACTTAAAGCCTTAAATCAAGGAAAAGTGCACCAACTCCTATCCATCAAATCCCTTCTCTCTCTAGTCATTTTTGTGGAACAAAAATGAGTCAAACCATGCTCTCCCTTCCCCCTAAAATCCGGCTGCTCACTCCCTCCACTCCCCATCATTTTCGGCTGCAAAGGAAGACAAGAAAGAATAGACACAAAGCCTTGAAACAAGGGCAAGAAACCAACCACTAAGTCACATCACTAGACCACCCTTTCCTTGTGCCTTTTGGAGGAAAAAGAGAGCCAAAATCTCTCATTTCCCTTGTGCAAGTTCGGCAGCTAGAGAGGAGAGAGTGAGAGCAAAGAAAAAAAAATTTGGAATCCCATTCCAAGAGGAGGCACGGTTTTGAGAGAAAGAGAGAGAGAGATTGGAAAATTTTCTTGTAAATTTGTGGAGCATTGACCGACCAAGAAGCAAGAGAGGAAGAGGTAAGTAAATCTTGAAAATTTCTTGGATTCCTCCTTTGATGATGCTCGGTTTTGTGGAGCCTTAGAGCTAACAAAAAAATAAAATTTTGGATGCATTTCATGAAGAAAACCGTGGGTTAGGAGCAAGCCAAGGAAGGAAGAAAATCTTTTGGATTTTGAAAACCCTAACTTGGGTTGAGGTAAATCTCTAAAACCCCTTGGATCTAAGTTTTATTTAAGTGTTTTTAAGGTTGGTTCAAGAGATTTGTAAGGACATAAGTCCATTTAATTTTCAGCCCTATTTATGGTGTGTATGTGCTTGATAGGTTAGGGTTGGTTGGCTAATCTTTCTATGCTTGTTGCTTTAAAAATTTGTGCATGAAAATGATGGATTTTTCATGCTAGAAGATAGGTTATATGTCCCATAAGATTAGGCCAAAAATCTGCCAAAACAACCCACTTATTGTATGCTAGCTTAAGAGGTAAACCGGAGTAACTCACCAAGCTGCCAGCTCGGTTTCGAACCTGAGCAGTTTTGGAAAAACGAAAATATAAGGCCTTTAGAGGCCAAACGGGGAAAAACTCAAAACACGAAAGTTGTTCGGAACAACTTTTCCTAGAGGACAACGCGGACAGAATCTCGAAATAAGGCTCCAAAGGCCTTCGTTTTGCTCGAAACCCGTGGCTGAACCCTGGGACGTCCTCCACACAGTTTTCCAGAACTAACCCGTTTTCAAATAAAAACTGGTACTGATCTAGGCCGAACTAGATTTTGTGCAAAACATGAAAGTTCTAGCATTTTTCGTTAGCTACAACTTTCGTGAAGAAAAGTTTTACAGATTCCGAGCCGATTTTTAAACTGGGCGCGTTTTGTGAGAGGCGCGCAGAGGGTCCGAAAATCAACAAATGAATCTCACGAAAATCTCTTCTAGAAAAGTAATGAAGTGTTCCAAAATGGTCATTTTAGCATCGGAAACCATTCCAAAGGTGGTTTCCGACCCCAAATGATTTTATAAAAGATTTGTTTCGAAAACCAAAATTTTAAAGGGGCTCGGGTTTCAAATTCACACTTTTCCATAAAGAGAAGAAAAAGAGGGTTTCAACCAAACATTTGTAAGATAAAGAAAATAATAAAATTAAGCTAATGAATTTTCTAACTAAAAGGAGTTAGAATTTTTATAAGAAGAATGAAGGATTTTTGGGAAGTAAATTGCACAAGATTTTCCAAAAATAATGAAGAGGAAGTTATAGTAAAAATTGGTAAACAAGCCGATTACGAACGGTAACCGGATATTAGATCCGAGTTACATACCCAAGGATAACCAAGGGTTGACAAGAGGTTGACCCAAGGTTAATCAAGGTTAACCTTAAGGGTTACCCAACATAACCCTAAGGGATACCCACATGTGTATTGGGCTAAGATCTAATGGGTTCAAGGGAATAACCCAATAGCATGGATATATGAGCAAAGCCCAATAAGAGAACAAGGTTCTAACCAAAAAGGTTACCCAATGTAACCTCATAAGGAATTATCCAAGTCCAATAAAGAATAGGGATAAAAATGGCCTAGATGGATTTTATGAATAGGGGACATACAACCAAAAGTAAATATGAGTGTTGGTAGGTCACCAACACCGTACGAAAAGATCCTGATCCTATATTTTGGATATATCAGGAAGTGAATTGCGGTTGCCGACGGTTGAAAGGACGCAATTCTAAAGGAACACGGCACTAGAGGTAAGTACAAACCTCACCTGCAGTATGAAAACTAGTAAATTATGTTCAAGTATGTGGTTTTTAAATATGCTGCAATATGTTGTGTGCTATATCTATGAAATGCCATGTTTTATGAAAGTGCTATTTTGCGAAATGCCATGTTTATTAAATGCGCTATTTTCGTAAAATGTTATGTTTATGAAAAGGTGCTATGTTTGCGAAATGCCATGTTTATAAAATGCGCTATTTTCGTAGAATGCTATGTTTATGAAAAGGTGCTATTTTTGCGAAGTGCCATGTTTATAAAAGGTGCTATTTTCGTAAAATGCTATGTTGATAAAAAGTGCTATTTTTGTAAAAGATTATAATAGTGCTATATTTGCAAAATGCCATGTTTATGAAAATGTCATATTTGCAAATGCCATGAATGAAAGGAATGCCATGCCATGTTATTAATGAAATACAAAGTATGTTATTATGTAGTGACATCATATGGTATGATCACTAAAGGTAAATAACATGGTAAGAAGTCACAAGTAAGGTGTCGTACCAACCTCCCCAAGGTGGAGGATTTTATATACAAGTCACGGATTCACCTCCTCGATTTTGTAAGAGGGTGTAATCACTTGTGTTCCTTGGTGCAGTTAGGGGCTTGCAACCCCATCTAACTGTACTGGGAGGCGCGCTATAATTTCAGGGTACGTACACTAAGGGGGCCCATAAGAAAGATAAGAAAGTTAATGAAATGCATAAATGGAACATAATTGGTTCACGCATATGCATATGATAAATGAATGTTTTTCATGATGATTTAAATGTTTTGTGAGTTTTTGTTTGTGCTTACTGGGCGAAAGCTCATCAAGTTATATTTCATACTGTAGGTAAGAAACCCACAGCTTAATGTTGGGCATTGTTGGAGCGATGTGGAGGTAGACGAAGGCGGTATGGATACCACTACGCATTGTTTCCGCAAATCTTTTGATGTAAAGAAGTTTTTGTATAGAAGCATGTATGATAAAGACAAATTATGCTTTATGGTATTTTGGAACTAAACACCTTAAGTAAACGTTTACTTAAGTAGTAATGAAGTCTTACTAAAGACAAATGTTTTACAAGTAAGTTTCAAAATGAAAAATATATATATATATGTATGTTTAAGAAAGTCAAGAGAAAAAAAAAATAAAAATATATCCCCAAATTTTCAAGTAAGTAAGTAAAGTAAGGAGTGACAGCCCTACGTAGTAAGGGGGCGTCACAATTAGACCCTTTGTTCCCTTTATTGTTGCTCCATTAACGTTTCTCCAATAATATCACAACATGTTTATTAAAATATCATATCATATAAATTAAAATGTCATATTAGTTAAATACGTGGAATGATATTATTGGAAAAATATAAAATAAGACTCAAATTAAAGGACATATGGACCAAATTCGACGATGAAAGAACTATAGTAAAAAGAAAGGGTCGTGATGACGTTGAACTTAAAATCTCTTCGTAAACAAATATGAGTTCTGTAACCAGGAATATGTGTGTGTGTGTGTGAGTGCCTACTATATCACCTTATTTCGAGGTTTGGGGGAAGTAAGTCTCCAAGGTAAAATTTTTAGAGGTATTTTAGGCATTCTACACTAGTATTAGTCTGTTCTAATCTGTGTGCTATAAAATCAGTTTTCTAGGGATTGAGAGAGAAGAAAGTCATGTCAAGCAATTTGAGAGGTGAAAGATTATGTTTTACTTTTTCTTTAATACTATTGAAAATAAAATAAAAAATAAAAAAGACTAAGCAATTTTTTTCAATAAGAAAAAGAAAAATTAGGATGGGTGGCATATATTTATTATCTAATCTAATAAATAACCTAACTTTCTTTTAATTAGTTAAATAGCCTAATGTTTATGTTTTGTTTAAGGGTGAATTTCATTAGTAGCACCTCTGAAATAAATTATATTAAATACAGCACCACTTTTTTTCCCTTCATTTCTAGCACTGCCACGTCAGTTTTGTGGGGTCTAGTAGTATTAAATGAATGCCAAAAGTTAGATTTACCCTCATCCCTTCGTCTCCCTCGCAGCCCAAGAGTCACTCTCCATCTCATGTCTTATTTCAAACCAGGTTGTTCAGTGTTTTAGAGAGAGAAACTCCAATTCTAAGGAGAGAAAGAGTTGCAACCGGCAGGTACCGCTCCATAACCGCTCGGAAACCATCCTAAACCACCACGAAAAGTCTTGTACAAATGGCTTGCAAGTGTGTTAACGTCGAAAATGTTCAACAAAAAAAAAACTCCCCATGTCGAAGCCCACGAAAATGTCTGAGAAAAACTGAACTCCGGAAAGGAGGTCTATTCAGTATCGGCTTCGGCATCTAAAAGCCCATCGGCCAAGGAAAAGTTGATTTCTGTTTTTATGTTTATGAAGTTTACGTTTTTAATATCTTTCAGCAAGAATGTAAAGTTCTTATTGATTATGTAAAAAAAAAAAGTTTTAATTTTTATAGGTGTTTTTGATGAGATTCCAACTTTTAAACTGATTTGTTGAAAAAAATTTCCTTAAAATATATAAAATTATTATTTTTATATCATTTCCAGATGGTCATTTTCATTCGGACTTGTTGGTCATAATGAAAATGACTCAGTTTTAAGTTTTTTTCAGATGGTCATTTTCATTATAACCAACAGGTCATAACAGTTATGACCGTCACTCTAGTTCCATGATATGGAAAGAGGTCATAACTGTTATGATCATCCGATCATAACTGTTATGACCATCCGGTCATAACAGTTATGACCGTTACTATAGGGAGAGAGGTCATAATCGTTATGACTGGTCGGTCATAACAGTTAGGACCGTTACTTTAGTTTACGACAGTAGGGAGAGAAGTCATAACTGTTATGACTACCTGGTCATAACAGTTATGACCGTTCATGATAGGGAGAGAGGTCATAATAGTTATGACCACTCGGTCATAATAGTTAGGACCATTACTCAAGTTCACTACGGTAAGGAGAGAGGTCATAACTGTTATAACCACCCGATTATAATGGTTATGACCGTTAGTATAGGGAGAGAGGTCATAATAGTTATGACCACCCGATCATAACGATTATGGCCGTTAGTATAGGGAGAGAGGTCATAACAGTTAGGACCACCTGGTCATAACAGTTAGGACCACCCGGTCATAACAGTTAGGACCGTTACTCTAGTTCACTACGGTAGGGAGAGAGGTCCTAATTGTTAACAGTAATGACCGTTACTCTAGTTTACTGTAGAGAGAGAGGTCATTACTGTTATGACCAGCCGGTCATAACAGTTATGACCGTTCACGATAGGGAGAGAGGTCATAACTGTTATGACCGTCTGGTCATAACGGATATGACCGTTACTCTAGTCACGATAGGGAGCTTTAAACGGAATCTCTCTCTCTCACCATCACTCAATGAGTTAATCCATTCTACTGTGGAGATTCACAGCAGCTTCTGAACATCGTTCTCTGGCAAAGGTTACTTCACCATCACGGTTTTACCCTCCTTTCTCTTGTTTTGTTCTCTCTCTGCCGAGTAACGTTTAGATTTTTAATTGAAATGGTTGAGTTTTATTACAGTTTCCAGAGACAGAAAGTTGTTGAGCCATTCGCAACTAGAAAAAGAATATCAAGATTAGGTTCTTTAGATGCACATGCAGTATGAGGAAGAAGTTGATCATGGTGAAGATGAAAAGTGTATTGTTGTCAGCCCTGTGAAAAGCATAGAAGAACCCTTTTCATCTTCACCATGATCAACTCCTTCCTCATACTGCATGTGCATCTGAAGAACCCAATCTTGATATTCTTTTTCTAGTTGCGAAGGGCTCAACAACTTTCTGTCTCTGGAAACTTTAATAAAACTCAACCATTTCAATTAAAAATCTGAACGTTACTCAACAGAGAGAGAACAAAACAAGAGAAAGGAGGGTAAAACTGTGATGGTGAAGTAACCTTTGCCAGAGAACAGAACTCAGATGCTGCTGTGAATCTCCACAGTAGATAGGATTAACTCATCAGGTGACGATGAGAGAGAGAGATTTCGTTTAAAGCTCCCTATCGTGAATTAAAGTAACGGTCATATCTGTTACGACCGGACGGTCATAACAGTTACGACCTCTCTCCCTATCGTGAACGGTCATAACTGTTATGACCGGCTAGTTATAACAGTATTGACCTCTCTCCGTACAGTGAACTAGAGTAATGGTCATTACTGTTATGACCGGCTGGTCATAACAGTTATGACTTCTCTCCCTTCCTATTGTGAACTAGAGTAACGGTCATTACTGTTATGACCGGATAGTCATAACAGTTATAACCTCATAGTCATAACAGTTATGACCTCTCTCCCTATCGTGAATGGTCATAATAGTATTGACCTCTCTCCCTACACTGAACTAGAGTAACGGTCATTACTGTTATAACCGGATGGTCATAACAGTTATGACCTCTCTCCCTGTCGTGAACGGTCATAACTGTTATGACCGGGTGGTCATAACAGTTATGACCTTTCTCCCTACCGTAGTAAACTATAGTAATGGTCATAACCGTTATGACCGTTACTGTAGTCCTTGAACAAGAGTAACGGTCATAACTGTTATGACCGAGTGGTCATAACAATTGTGACCTCTATCACTAGCGTGAATTACAGCATCGGTCACAACTGTTATGACCATCCTGTCATAACAGTTAGTACCTCTCTCCCAGTGTCGAACTCCTCGATTTAATGACCACTTTTTTCCTATATAATAGTGTATCTATATTTTAAAATATGACTTAATTGCTATAATAGGTAATTAAATTATCAAATTATAAAATAAAATAAAAATGGTTGCATCCTAAAATATGACCGAATTGCTATAACAGGTCATTAAATTAACAAATTATAAATTGAATTAAAAATTCATGCATCTTAAAATATGACTTAATTGCTACAACAGGTCATTAAATTATCAAATTACAAATTAAACAATAAATTCATGTATCTTAAAATATGACTTAATTGCTACAATAGGTCATTAAATTATCAAATTACAAATTAAACTAAAAATTCATGCATCTTAAAATATGACTTAATTGGTATAACAGGTCAGTAGAGTATCAATTTATAAATTAAATTAAAAATTTATGCATCTTACACCTATAACAGGTCACCTTAAATTATCAAAGTATATATAATAATAAAATTTTGAGAAACTTTGTATAAAGACATATTGACCTCAGCCAACCCTAAACTGATTTTTATTATCACTTTCCCACCCCCCTCACCCCCTCCCCGCCGACCCCAATATATAAGTCATAGTAACATTAAATTTGAAATTTATCCTTCTGCTTCCCTCGTATTTCTCTCTTTTCTATCACTGAAGGCTCACGAACCCTCTCTACACCATTACCCACTGATCTAAACTTACTCTAAGTCCAACAAATCTAACCCCACCTTCGTTCACTTTGTTCAACTAACCCGAAAAGCCATATCTGCTCGTCATTCATTTTAGTAGAGATCTCCCCACTTCCAATCAGATAATCCGAGGTAATGCTGCATCTTATATTCATTTATTTGCTACTACATGCTTTAAATGGGTGTGGGTTTTAAATTATAATCTAAAAAATGATTCTCTGATAAACTTTTTAGGGTTTTATCGGTCTCTGTAGCACATGTGGGTCTTCTGGTCTTGAGATATAAGTCAACTCTCTATATATAACAAAACTGGTCATTTGCTAAATGATCGTCCGATCAATATCATTGTGACCGATTTTGTTATACAAGAAGTCAACTCCCTATACATAACAAATTGGTCATTTGTATAATGACCGTCCGGTCATTATAATTGCAACCAGTTTCGTTTACTCACTACATATGCAACAAAAACTGGTCATTTGCTAAATGACCATCCCGTTATTATCATTGTGACCGGTTTTGTTATATAAGAAGTCAACTCCCTTTACATAACAAAACTGGCCTTCCTTCCCATGTAACGCAAATATAATATGACCAAATTCTTGCTGTTTCGTTCAGAAATCGATGACATTTGTGTTTTCATCAACTTTAATGGTCATTCGGACGGCACATTGAGATATGTCGGTGGCGAAATGAAGGGAATATTGGTGTCCCAGACTACAACATATGTTGATCTTATTCAGTTGGTCAGAAGTGTTATTGAAATTAGTCGCCTAGACAAGACGATTGTCATGAGATACGTTGTTGAACCTGGGCTGCCACCCGTGATGATACAATGTGAGGCTGACGTTGTTGGGATCTATATGTACCCTAAGGATAGAAAATCAATATTAGGGATTTTCTGTAAATATGACATTTTGATATTAATAAGAGGAAGTTATTCATGTTTAATAAGTTGTGTCTTATTTACTTTCATTTGTTGATTGTATGATTATTTTGAGCAAACCTAAAATACTCCTAGGCTGTTGGTAATATATCGAATTATAATATGTATACGGGATATGCATAGAAGACGTGGTAATTTGATAACAGTCTAAATAAATAGTCCGCAATCAACGGAATAAGATTTGGGGATCTTATTCATGATAAGATTGTAAAGGTTGTCTACTTCCTTGGAGGGATGGTTTGTCTTGACCATCGAATAGGTTCCGAGTAGAAACTTTAATGTATACCAGTATTGAGGTATAACATTGGACTGGACCTAAAGTGTTATTTGATTCGGTTTAATAATTCCGTTTATAAGAATCAATGATGCTTTGATTATCATCCTACATTAATCTTAATCCTGAAATGATTACTTGAGTGCGTATCCATGACTTATGTACTTTGATGCACTAAAGGTGAGACACTGTTAATTTATGGTCAACGTACTTGTGTTTTGGGTGCATGACTTATGGATGGAGAAATCAAGATTCATAGATACGGAATCCATAGCTATCTTAACGATAGTAAATGTTATCTACTTAAAGACATTATTTGGGGATTGAAAGATAGTATAACAAGATCTTGGCCATTGGTTTACTTTGTGTTCTTTGGTGGTTTACCAATTGTATGGTTTTATAATTGGTGGTTCTTTCAATGGAATAAATGGAACTTTAAGTTAAAATGATTGAAAAGGTAAAACGGAAAAAGTCCTTAATTCAATCATGGACAACATATGGGGATTAAGCAAGTGATGAATAAATCATAAAAGAAGCACTACGTGAGAGAGCTTTCGTAATACGGTATGTAAACAGGAGTTCAGCTTCAAACTTTTAGTGGAATAGTTTTGAAGTTGATAATTGATGGATAATTAATCTAGGATTAATTTTTTACAATTATAGGAGCCTCTTTACATATTTCCATCGGGTCCCTCTATTAGCTCATATAGTTCCACGAAGCGTCTCGGGATTTGTTCCTAATGAGATCGGTAAATTATAAATGGAATTTAGAAATGTCTATTAAGACATGGTACTCTCTAACATGTAATCTAGAAAGGATTGGACATGTGAAATTTATAGACAAATGATTTGTCAACATGTGATTGGTTAATTTGAATTTTGAAAATAAGATTGTGTTTGAATTTTGGAAAACAAAATTTTTCTCTCCTAATTAAAAGAGGTGCACGTTTTTTAATTGTGTGAAGAGAAGAAAATTTTGTTTCAAAATTGTTTAAATATATTCCTAACATTAAATTATTAATTGGTCTAAATAATGGAGATTATTTCATGAATTTTTCTTTCCTAATTAAAGAGGTGCATGGTTTTTGTGTGGAATGAAAATTTGAAATATTTCATTGATTTAAATTAATTAATATGGATAATGCTTATGGAAAATATTTATTCAAATATGTGAATCTTATTTAAATTCGAAAAGGTTTAAAAGAAGTTTGAATCTAGATAGGACTA
Source organism: Ficus microcarpa (assembly GCA_025413485.1). NCBI lineage: Eukaryota > Viridiplantae > Streptophyta > Magnoliopsida > Rosales > Moraceae > Ficus > Ficus microcarpa. The sequence goes on from CM046376.1 coordinate 29,788,488, forward strand.
GGATCTTTTGACTAATCTAGATTCTTTATTTAAAATTTGAACCATCAATCATGATTTATCTCAACGTGGCCGAATTTTTTGTTGAAAAATTGTTTTTTGGTTCAATGAATCTAGCCCTAAAGTTGTATGATCTTTTGGTTCAAAATTTATCTAGAAAAATAATTATTAATTATTTTTCAAGAAGGAGATAAATTTTGAAAATGATTGGAATACTATATAAAGGCTAGGAGTTCTGGAAAAACCAATTTTTGATAATTTTAAATTAAAAAACGTTTTTGGAAGAAAAAAAAATATTTTAGGTTTCTTCTACATCAAAAATTCGGCTTTCTTGTGAGAGAGAAAAAGAAATAAAATTCCATTGAATCAAAACTGCAAGGAAGGTTAAACCAAGTGATAATTTTTCATAGGAGGTTAACCGGTTCTTGTTTTGTAGTTTTGAAAAAAGAAGTTGGATCAAATTCTCAACGAGGATCATCGGAATTGAGAAGGAAGGATCTAGACTTCGGAAAGTATTATTGGTCCCTTGGATTCATAAAACGTGTGCCTACAAACACTCTGAGACATGGAACTCGAGAATAGTAGAGAAGATACGTTGGTCAAACGCTCTAGTAATTCCGAAATCCAAGAAATAAGGTATGCTTGATCATGAATTTAATTTATTGTTATATGCATCATGAGCTTCTTTTCCGGAAACGGCATAAAAATTTTAAAGCTTCCGCTGCGCCGTAACTCCGATACCGGATCCGATTTTTCTAACAGACGTTAAATTCTACATACAATTGAAGAAGAATGATGTTCACGTGCTTAGCAAATTTTCAATTACTATCGATGTATTGGATGACTTTGTGGCGAAAGCGATGCCATCGGATGTAGGGGAAAGTAATCACATTGACGTTCAACCTTCTAGGGAGGGTGGACAGAGTGATGAAGCCATCCAACCTGTAAATGACAGTAATCTCATAACCCCCCTTCCTCCTCATATCCCTTCTCCCATAGTGTGTCCGGATTTGCACACTGATCATGGAATTGATAAGCAACATCATGTATTCAACCCTGACTTATGTACGGCACATGATGATTGTAATGCCGGGGGATTGAATGTTGCGGATGCTGATCATCACTGAAATAAGAAGAGTATCACACCAAGCATTGGAGCCCATTCTATTGCCAATAATATTAGATCTCAGTCCGATAATGTACCAAGTAGTGACAGTTTTTCCGGCCTAGTGGTTATTGCTGATTTTACACCTGTCACACTGCATATAAATGTTATTTTTGAGAACAAAAAGTTACTGCAATACCATCTTCATCACGATGTCATGACTAAACACTATTAATTCAAGGTGAAAAGGTCGAACTCTACTCTGTTACATATGATATGTATAGATAACGAAGGTTTTCCATGGCAATTGCGTGCGACTAGGATGAGAGGTAGTGAATTTTTTGTTGTCAAGAGGTACGATGACGTGCATACTTGTTCAATTGAAATCGTTCAAGGTCATCATCGTCAAGCTAAGAGCTGGATGATTGGCAAGTGTGTTAAGAGAAAATCCTTGGACCCGACTAATACCTCATATAGACCTCAAGAAATAATGCGAGACATGCAGACCGAATTTGGCGTGTCTTTTAACTATCTTAAAGCATGGCGAAGGAAGGAAGCTGCACTAACCAGCCTGAGGGGCGATGATGCAGAGTCATACAAAGGTAATTCCCCTGACTGGCATTATAACTTATATATTTACAACATAATATTGATTTCTTAATAATTACAGGTCTCCCCGCGTGGGCTGAAATGGTTAAGAGGAAAAATCCTGGATCCGACATCCACATTGAGACAGACCCAGAAAATTGTTCCAAATACTATTTCATGTGCTTAGCTACTTCGAAGCACGGTTGGCCTTATTGTCGGCCAGTTATTGTGGTTGATGGATCAGCACTGAAGGCCAGGTTCGGAGGAATGATGCTTGCTGCATGCGGTCACAGTGCAAATGGCTCCATATTTCCACTTGCATTTAGTATCGTTCCGTCAGAAAGCAATGAATCATGGCAATGGTTCTTCGAGAAGCTAAGGGATTCAATCGGCACGCGAGAGTCCCTTGATATTGTGGCTAATAGGCATAAGGGTATCGAAAATGCAGCCAACCTTGTGTTTCCAGATGCTGCCTTCAAGATATGCGTCCAACACTTGGTTGCAAACCTGAAGACTAGGTACAAAGATTTCAAAGGTCCTCTGAATACCTATTTTAATGGTGTATCGAGGGCGTATCTTGTAAGTGAGCATAATCGGCATATGGAATCCATCCATAGTCGTAACGCCGACATGCATCAATACCTTCTACAGGCCGATCCTACAAAGTGGTCGTGCACATACTTCCACGGACGGAGGTTTGCAATAATGACAACCAACATTGCAAAGTCATTAAACAGTGTGGATCGGAAAGCCAGGCTGATGCCAGCTGGATTCTTGGTGGAATGGTTGAGGGAACTACTACAAAGATGGTTTGTCCAAAGACGTGAAGAGGCCCTAAAAATATCATTGAAACTGGCCCCAAATGCAGAGAAATTGATTCGAACAAACTTCTCATTTGGTCTAACAGTAACGGTATGTGATAAAGACCACATCATGACGTACAAATTGCTCAATTTTTTTTTTCTTAAACTGTATTAGATCAAATAAACAAACGTCTTAAATTTCCATTTATTACAGCCGCAGCTAGCCGATCAGTTTGAGTACTCCGTCACCAACAACGCAGCCTAAATATTTATTGTCGATATGAGCCAACGGACCTGTACCTGCAGAAGATTTCAGGTCGATCAAATCCCTTGCGCGCATGCAATGGCCGTGTGTAACCACCGACAAATTGATCCATACAATTATTGCTCAAATTACTACACTAAAGATTTTCTATATGCATGCTATGTACATGTAGTCCATCCGATTGGCAGCGCAGAGGCCTGGGATGTTTCTGAAGAAGTCAGATCGCAATTTGTGAATCCTCCCAAGCCAAAGCGTGGGCTCGGAAGGCCACGGGTTCGTAGGATTTTGTCCCAAGGTGAAGAACTTGATCCCATTTGGTGTGGCAAATGTTATAGTTATGGCCACAACCGACAAACCTGCACTAACTCAGTACCCTTGAGAATACCAAAAACAAAAAGGTCCCAGACATGGGGCACAAAATCCAGTTCGTAAATGAGTTGATTTTTCAAGCAATTTTACTTTTATGTTGTCTACCAAATTTAGCAGATTTGACATTAAAGAATCATTTATGTTCTTTATTTCTTGTACGTTTATGTTATTATTTCTTGTACCAAATTTATGTTATTAGCATAATAGATGTTTATGGACATATGCACATTTGTATGTTTATGTTCTTTAAAGAATAATGTATGTTATTAGCATATTTTAGCACATTTTCATTATTTTTCCCCACATATCCACCCAAGAAGCCTACAATTTTCACATGAACCACGATTTTAGAGCCACGGTCATAACCATTATGACCAGGCGGTCATAAAGGTTATGATTGGGTTCTATATCGTCAATAGGAACCACGGTCATTACCGTTATGACCATCCGGTCATAAAGGTTATGACCGGGTTCTATATCGTCAACATGAATCACGGTCATAACCGTTATGACCGCACGGTCATAACCGTTATGACCGCAGGTTATGACCGGGTTCTATATCGTCAACAAGAACCACGATCATAACCGTTATGATCATCCCGTCATAAAGGTTATGACCGGGTTTGTAGGAATTCCAACAGTCATTTGTTTACGATATAAGGAAGCGGTTATTAGGGTTATTACCACACGGTCATAACAGTTTTGACTGTTACTCACGTTATAGAGTAGCGGTCATAACTGTTATGACCGCCCAGTCATTATTAAAGTGACCGTTTCTGTAGGTATATCAACAGTCATTTACGATGGGCCCCGCACATGCCCAAATCTAGATTTTCCATCTTCTCCCACCAGCCCAAAAGTAATCTTCCTCTCGAATGCCCTAAAAAATATTTGAAACCACTGTCTACAGTATTATGGTGTTTTAGAGAGAGAAAATCTGGTTATAGAGAGAGAAGGAGTTGCAGTTTCTTGTACCTCCCCATAACCGCTCGGAAAACCATCCTAAACCGCCACCAAAGCCTTTTATAAACTGCACACTACTCTGTCAACGTCGTGTAATCTTATAAAATAAGCCATGTCTATGCCTACGCAAATGTCTGAGAAAAACATGGAGAAATCCGGAGCCGTAGTCAAAACTTCCAAAAACCCGGTCCCAGAGATCGAGAGAACGGTGTCTGATGAAGGGTTGAAGAGAAAGCATGGACAAATCGACATGCACGACTCAGACGACTCAAAGAAGTCATCCGAAGCTGAAGAGGTAAAAAAGTTCATTTTTGTTTTTATATTTATATAGTTGACATTTTTATCTTTTCTCAGTATAAATGTGGGATTTTCAATACTTATGAAGAAAAAAGTTTTCATTTTTAAGTGTGTTTTTTATGATATCTCACCTTTCTATTCGATCTGTTGAAAAGAATTTACTTAAATCACATAAATTTAGTATTTTTATCTGTTTTTTGTAAATTTTGTGTTTTGGTTTATCTAAATAGGGTTAGTTTCATGTAAATATTTGCCTGGAAGTTTGTCTGTTCATATATTACTGAGTTTTAAGCTGTCTCGGGATGGTCATTTCATTATGACCTGTTCGTCATAATGAAAATGACCTGGGTTCCTTGCTACTTCAGTTGGTCAGTTACATTATGACTTGTTTGTCATAATGAAAATGACCTGGGTTCCTTTCCATTTCGGGATGGTCATTTTCATTATGACCTGTTCGTCATAATGAAAATGACCTGGGTTATTTGGTCAGTTTCATTATGACTTCTGGGTCATAATAATATTTACTCAGTTTTATGTACTTTATGTGTTACTTATTTTTATCATGACTCGTTGGTCATTTCCATGTTGACTTGGTGAATTATAAATTGTTAATTTTCATATTTATCTTATTTTATTTTAACATAAACTGATCACTTCACCCGCATACATATATAATTACTCTTTCATGTTACCATTAATGCAGGTTTAGTACAATCGACGCATACCCGATGGTGAAATTACCCGAGCGAAAATAAATACCTTCGTTAACATTAAAGAGACATGTAATAATCTAAGAAACTGGTTGTCTCCCCGATAGTATGAGTTGGTCATCCATCAGCAATGCATCCAACACTTTCTGAACTTAAATACACTTGGTTGGGCTGGCCAACTGTTCCACAACATTGTGATTCGCCTGACGGATCACAGTGATAAGGGTGATGCTCTTTGGTTTCAGGTTAGTGAAGAACTGGGTAGGTTTTCCATCAACGAATTTGGCCTAATAACCGGAATGAAATGTGTTGGGTCTATTCATCTCCCACCGATGGCCGAACCCAGATTAATTAGAAGGTATTTCCCGACTGTAAGAGGTGTGTCGAGGGAAAATTTGGAGCTGCAAATGTCGAATGCGAAATTTGACAACGATGAAGACGCTATCAAGCTTAGTCTACTATACATCATATTTTGCATTCCTTTATCAAATGCAAACTCTGCCAAGATAGACCCAAAGTTTTTTGCCCTCGCCGATAAATTGGATGGGTTCAATGATTTCCCTTGGGGCGTGCTCTCATGGGAGGCAACCCGGTCTACAATCTGTGCCGCAGTTGACAACAGGACGTCTTCGAAGAGAAGACCAAACAAAAAATCTCAGCAAGTTCATTATAGTATTACGGGCTTTCCCCATGCCTTATTGATTCGGGCATACGAAAGCATCCCAAGTGTAGCATCCAAATTTGCCACCAATTACGAGCACGCCATTCCACGCATGTTGTCATGGATCACCGCGGATAATGTCAAGTTTGATGAGGTTATGTGGACTTTTACCGCAGTTGGAGAAAATCAGGTAATTTAGCTGTTTAAGTCATCTCAATTATAAATTGTTAGTCGTCATAACAGTAACGACCTCGGGATCATAACTGTTATGACCACCCGATCATAACAGTACTGACCGGGTGGTCATAACATTATGATCACTTCTGTTTATGCTACTACTGGTCTTGGTCATCATCCGTTATGACCGGATGGTCATTCAAGGAATGATCGTGTACCTTATACAGTTAACTGATAACCTTATTGTTGTTATGTGTGCTGCCAAAGTGTATTGAGATAATGCCCACCGAATAAGAGTTGAAGGACCCATGGGTTGCGCAGTTATTTTTGAAGAACCCACAGGGTGTGCCTTAATTACTTCCCAAGCCTTCTATACCCCGATCGAGCTCCGGTACGAACTCCGAGTGGCAGGAGTTTAAAGAAGAGATCCGAGCACAGGTGGACTCAATTAACAAAAGTCTTCGGGTTCTTAAACAGGACCAGAAGAAGTCCAACAAACTGTTGCAACGGGTTCTCAAAATGTTGACCGCCAACATGCATCAGCAGGGCCAGGGAAAGGCACATCCCAGAACTCCAGCCACCATCAGGCAACCGATTAATGTTCCAAGTTATGAATCGGATGCTTTGAAGACTAGCCCGATGACATCAATGCCATTGCTGATAATATTGGGCTGTAAGAAGCCATGGAGTTCCTTACTGGTGATAAGGTTACTGTCTCCCATCAACATGTCGAGGAGGAGAGTAATAAGGTAAGCCTGTATTTTAAAATTGAGTGTACCATATATAGATGCAAATGATAATTTTTGTATAAAACAGAAAGAAGGTACTTTTTATTATATTATATGATATGTTGTGAATCCACACAGGAAAAGTTAGAAGCAACTTTACAAGGCGATGTGGGCCAAGGGATGGTACAATCTAATCCACTTGATGAAATCAAGGAGGAGAGAATGCCTCACCCGGAGAAGGAAAAAAAAAAAAAAGAGGATAAAGATGATAAAATCATCATCACTGGACAGGACGTTGTACAGCCTGCAGGCCCAGCCAAGGAGGCCAGTACCAATGACATGGTTGTTACGAATATCCATAAACTAAAAAACATATTCATTAGAGTAACCATTAATTTTAACTCGTTTCATATGTCATTTTTAGGTCCTTAATAAGAAGAGGGCCAGACTATCAAGGCTTAGCCAACGGCCGACCAGATCTAGGACCGAGGTTGCCTCCCCGGCGCGTGCACCGAGTCAGATTGTTTGTGCCCTCCCACCGGGTCTAGTAGATGAACCTTCGGTTGACTTGCTAGAGGAGTTCAGAGAGTAGATTAATAAAGGGGTGTTGAAGAAGACTCAACCAGGGTAATTTATTTATAACTCATGATTGTCCGTTCAAATTGAAGTATACTATAGTATATTATAATATATTAATAATGTCATCACCACATCAAATATTTGTTTTTTAACAAACGGCCTCCCCGATACAATGCCAAGCATGACACATTGGACAAACCCCATGACCTCGGAATCATGACGGTGGATTAAAAAAGTTGGTATTATGAATTGGCAACCTCCCCTGTTTGGCTATGGGATGAAGTAAGTGGTGTTAGTAATTGTCCTTGTTTTGTAATCTATGTCGTGATTTTTAGGTCAATTTTAACGTTAATAAGGTACATTGTTTGATGACCAACTATATTTACAGTACTTTGCTTTTGTTTTATGTATGAAGCACATTGACGTAGCCTTTTACTACTTGAGGAAGAAGATCAAGCAGTATCCCAAATTGGAACAACGAAAGGTAACAACGGTAGACACGTTTTTCAATACAAAGGTTGGTGTAATGTGGCCTGTCTTCCGGGGTTCACCAGATACGTTTGATTGGGGGACCTGTGAAACTTTACTCAAGATCATGCTTGGCTTGTCTGGTTTGAGTGGATCGTCGTGGTTTGATGTGAACACTTTGCCAATACCATTAAACTTGGCTTCAATGAGGTCTATGACTCTATGCAGCATGAAGGCTCTCACAATGAGAAGGTCCAAGAGGGGGTGGAATGTTTATCAATGTTCATTCCATTGCTAGCCGGTCAAGTCAGTTTGTTCGATTTTAAACCACGACCGGAATACACCCAATACCGGTTACCATCATGAAAGATATCCCTCACCTAGCCAATGGGTTGGTACAATTTTCACAAATGTTTTGATTATTGTTTGTTGCCTGTGATGGTTATGTGAAATTTATCATTTTTCATTCGTGCAACAGGGGTGACTGTGGCATGTTTATAATTAAAAATGCTAAATGCTTGATAAAAAGGAGGGATGTCAGGTATTGGGTAATTTATGGACGGATACAGATGTTTCGAGAGTGGCTAACATGTTACTTGTGGGCTCATACGAAGCGCAAGCTTGCAGGAGCTTATAAAAGTGATGATGAGCAGGATATGGACTAAGAGCATGGAGCCACACCAAATTTTGTCTTTTCATTTAACAAACTGTAAATAGGCACATTTTTTTAATCATTGTATAGCAAATATATTGTTATGTGATTTTTATATGGTATTTGTTGTAAACTGTGAAAGTTTACATGACAAAATAAGCACCAGGTCTCTAAAATGTCCATAAGTGTAAGATGCCAAAATTTTAATTTTAATTTATAATTATCTTCGATGATTTATATGGTATTTGTTGTAAACTGTAAAAGTTCACATGACAAAATAAGCATAGGGACAGAGGTCATAACAGTTATGATCAGGTCACTAAAATGCCATAAGTGTAAGATGCCAAAATTTTAATTTTAATTTATAATTATCTTTGATGATTTATAGGTATTTGTTGTAAACTGTGAAAGTTCACATGACAAAATAAGCATAGGGACAGAGGTTATAACAGTTATGACCGAGTCTCTAAAATGCTCATAAGTGTAAGATGCATTAAATTTTAATTTTAATTTATAATTTGATGATTTAATGACCTGTTATAGAAATTAAACCATATTTTTAATATAAATACACCATTATATAAGAAAAAAGTGGTCATTAATTCGAGGAGTTTGATATAGGGAGAGAGGTCATAACCGTTATGACCGTTACTCTAAAATCACGATATAGAGTAGCGGTCATAACCGTTATGACCGCCTAGTCATAAGGTTTATGATCACCTGGTTATAACGTTTATAACCGGTAAATGGTAGCGGTCATAACTGTTATGATCAAGCGGTCATAATGGTGATAACCGTTACTCTTATTCACGATCAAGAACCATGGTCATAATCGTTTTGACCAGACGGTCATAACAGTTTGACCGTTACTCTTGTTCACGATAGGTCATAACCGTTATGACCGTTACTCTTGTTCACGTTATAGGGTAGCGGTCATTACCGTTATGCCACCCGGTCATAACAGTAATGTTTTTCTCAGTCAGTTTTGTGGCTTTCGACATTTAACGGTTTTTAAAGATTTTTCTACATTCACGGACTTCTAAGCGGTGTATAGAGGGATTTCGTGGTGGTTTCGGGCAGTTTCTGAGCGGTTACAGCCGGTTGCAACTTTTTCTCTCTCTATATTTCTGTTTCTCTCTCTAAAATACTGTAAATGCTGGTTTGGAAAATTTTTTGGGACATGCGAGGGAGATGAGGGTAAACCTGACTTTTGGCATTCATTTAATGCTGCTGGGCCCCATAAAACTGACTTGGCAGTGCTAGAAATAAAGGGAAAAAAATTGGTGTTGTATTTAATATAATTTATTTCAAAGGTACTATTAATGAAATTAACCCTTTGTTTAATTAATTTTCATTTTCCCTAAACACATCCCCTCTCTCTCTTCTCTCTCTCCTCTCTCTCTCTTTCCCAACTTTCTTTTTCTCCTTCTACCCGTTTCTCTCTTAGCTGTCGTTGTATTTTTCTTTGTGTTTGTTCAATTTCAGTTTATTCTTTGAATTGCAATTGAATTTTAAATGTTTGTTTTTGTTTTTCGTTTGCATTTTTTTTTTTTTGTGAATTTCGATTTTAACTTAGGTTTTATGTAAGATTATTGGCTTATTCTTCTGTTTTTGCTCGTTTCATTTTATCTTCACTTTGATTTCTGTGATTTCATGGGTTTTTTTCATCAATTTTGAAAATAAATGTGTTTCGATCTATTTTTCTTTTTCACTATTATGTGTTTTCTAGTATTTTGATATGTTTATGGTCAATCAGTGATTAACCATTAGTTAATAAGTGATTAACAATCATCTTAGACTCTTATAAATTTGGCATCCTTTTACACTTGAGTCACTGATTATGCTAGAGCCAGTTATTGATTGACTATTAGTTAATCAATGATTGATTAACTAGAGTCAATTAATGACTGATTATTAGTTAATAAGTGATATATTTATCGTCAATCAGTGATTAACTATAAAAATTTGTGAGTTATATTATCATATTTAGTGATTAACCCACATTTAATCAATGATTGAATATGGTTAATCAGTGATTTACCAATAGTCAATCAGTAATTAACCAGCGGTCAATCAATGATTAACTATAAAATATAATTAATCACTTATTGACCATTTACAAAATTGATTAACCATTCTAGGAAGGAAAAAAAAGGTTTTTTAACTAATTTTTGAAAACTTGGACAATTTATCAAAAAAACTTATTAAAAAAAGGTTATTTAGCTATAAAACCCTAAGAAAAATGGCAGCAATCACTTATTGACTAGTAGGTAACAAATTGACGTTGGTAAAACTAAATGATATTAATTAATCACTAATTCAGATGGATTGGACTCGTTGTCTCTTAATTAGTGTTTCTTTTTGTGTACCTCCAATAATATTATGACATATTAATTTAAATTTTAACGGTCATTGTATGTGACATGATGTATTAATTGACACAATATTTTCACTAATATTACATGATATTATTTGAAGGATATACAAGGGCATAAGAAAAGAGGATACGAGAGTTGAATTTGAATCAGATTAATCATTTTTAAGAAAACCGTCATTTTCATAATATAACAAAACTTAAGACATTTATCAAAACACAAATCAGTTTTGAATATATCTTATAATAAAAATCTGCACTCAAAAAGTAGAGGTAGCTTTTACATTAAGGATTCATTACCTAATCATAAAACAACATAATGGGATTGGAAAACAAACTTTAGGAATAACAACAACGATAGTTGATTTTCTTTCTAGTGTTTAGTTGTCTAGATGAAATAATGGGGAAACAATCCAATTCACTTTCTAATATTTAACAAACTTAAGAATTGTAATGTTATCAATGTAATTACTAAAATATCATTATATACAATAAAACAATTACTGACACACCAGAAATTAGTTAAAGCACACATATAAATAAATTTCGTCTTTATTTTCATTTGACAAAAAATCAATATTAAGGGCCTTTAACAAGAGATTAATACTAAGGGATGCAATTATAGACATTTCATTTCCTAATTTCTTATATTTGTTGGGGCCACTAAATTTTCATGATGCATTTTGTTAGTAAACATATAATTAACAATCGATGGCGGTGGCTTGGTGGCAAGGAGGGCCTATTTAAAAGCCTCCGCTTTTATAAAGTCTCAAGTTCGAGCCGTGACACATAAAATTTAGTATTTGGCAAGAAAGACCATGAGTTGTCTGCTCTTGAAATCTAAGGTCTGTTAGCTGTGAAGTTTTAGGATCAAGTTCCTTGTCATCCGACTGGCGTTACTAGTGGGCTCACCTAATGATCACTGGAACAGGGACGTAAAGAGATCACCTTTTATATTAACCCCAAAAAGAGTAGACATATGATTAAATGAAAAACAAATGATAAGATGACGATGCGAAGGAAGTGTCAATCCAGTTAGAATGTCTTGATACATTTCTTGATTTCTATCCCCGACAACTTTATATTAAAAAAAAAAAGGAAAATAAAATGACTACTCATATTCCATTTCCTTTCCATTCAAAATAGACGCGCTCTAAGAGTAAATCATACAAATCTTATGGTTAACCTTGGGGGTGGCTGGAAACTTTTTCCTTCATAGTTAATTAACCGATACAAATAAATAATAGAACATTAACAGTACTGGACAAGCACCTTTCACCTACTGTGGTTTCCACATGATTTCTAAAGCCTTTTTGTTCTTTTGCTTTGAAGGGTGGGGACATTGGAATTTTCAAAACTTGCTGAGATTGGGTAGCATTCATTTCCCAGTCCTAACATCAATCTTTATCATATTTTGTCAGACAAGGATAAAAAATAACTCTAGCCAAGGCAATGGTCTCCGTCTTTAGATGGATTTTTTTTCCCCAAAAGTTGCCTTCTATTATATAGTTTTTGAACGGTTGAAATGATGCCATTGCCACACCGAATATATATATATACATATTTATATATGACTCCACGGTGACAAATATGTAGGTTCCACCAAACACTTCATCAATTGGCAGTCAAACGTGTCAATATGCTTACTATTTTATAAAAAGCCTTATCAAGTTGAAAGGACCATTTGCCTCTGAAAAATCTCCAACTCTGAGGTGAAAAGGGTCATGTTTTTGTAAATTTTCTTGATTTTGAGGCAAATACTATTCAACCCGATTATAAAACGACTTCAGAATTTCTACCATTGTGAATTTTTTGGTGGGGCATGCAAAAATGTGAAATTTTATATACTTATTTTAGTTTTGTATATAACACGCGTCGTCAGTAGTATCTTGAAATATTTGGTTCTTTATCACAAATATTTTGTTCTTCTGATGTATGTCTATGTCAAGTTGTCAAGTGGCAAGTTGAGCACCGAAGAAGACTAGTCACCATAGCTCAACGTTTTTGTGGGTTCAGGGCTTGTATTGGGATCTTTGGCATTTCTTACTTAAAACACATGAATATTTTAGATTTTTTTGGAGGTGAGATTTATCGCTAGAGCAAGATTTACTAAAAACACTTGCATAGCTTTTATGGGTTTTTTTTGCAAATTTTCTGGAGATGGGCTTGAGTTAGATTGAAGAAGTTGTACATATTTCTTAATAAAGCATGTTTGATGTGGTCATGAGAATGTCCCTCCACACACTTTATAATCCTCCTGCTCTTCTTGGTATTATAGCAAAGGACAGGACTTGTTTCCGAGCCCGAAGGAGACTGAATCCGTGTTCGACACCACAAATATCTTCAGTCCTATTGCAGAGTACTGATGAAAGTGGAGATTCACCAGAATCCAACAAGGCTCAGTGGCCAAGATGTCCTCAATCCTCGAATCGCCTTCTCAGCGAACCGAACACCGTCGGTGTCATAGGAGGTGTATCGGCGTTTTCCACTCTCATTTTCCTGGAAAAGCTTGTCTGGTGGGGCACCAAGTGCGGGGTTTGTCCACCATTTGTTGTCTGCAGTGACTCTACTTTCCACATGAAGCTTCCGTTCTCCAAAATCCAATCGAGTTTCGGTCCTCTCGTCGAGAGCTTGAGGAGTAAACGGGCGTTTCTCGAGCAGTCCGGAGCTCGCTGCATAGTCATGCCGTGCCATGTATCATATGTGTGGCATGGTGAGATATCTGAAGGGTGTTCTCTGCCTTTCCTTCATGTTGGTGAGTGTGTGGCCAAGGAACTCTCGGAAGCGAAGTTTAAGCCTCTTGAAGTCGGTAGCAATGTGCGGATCGGAGTTCTCGCGACCAACACCGCTCTAGTGGCTAGAATATATCAGGATAAGCTACAAAATCAGGTACATAGAGATTTCAAAAGTCTTTGGCCACACTGCTGACGTTTAAAATGACATTTAGAGCTTTTTAGTATTGGTAATATTGTTGACTTTCATTTTTGTTTTGAATCATGTTTTTTTTTTTTTTTCCAATTGGGTTGAATCGAATTTTTCGTACATTCTAGAACTGTTATATGCGCGGTTCGGGTATAGCGAACTAACGTTTTGTAGTTGATGTCAATGTGTGATGAAACTTTGCGATTCAGAAAGAATTATGCAAGTAAGTCTTTCTACATGTTCTGGAGATTGTCCACCAATCATGAAGACTCCATTGAGGTTATATATGTTTGTATAACTAAATGTTGATCCGAAGCATACAGTAACCCAACCTACAAGAACTTAAAAAAGATACGAGAATGCTTTGGTAAAGTATAAACAGATACGCTACTAGTAGTAACCATCATATCTCTATCATGCTCATCAATTTTATATACTTTTTCATTTTGTGATTTTGATCATATCTAACATTTAAAAACATGCACTACGTAGACATGCCCTACCATATAAGAATGGAGTATGAAGAAAATGATTGAGAGTATCGCCCTTTCTTGTGCTAAGTGACAGTTTTTTATTTTTTATTTTTGCCCCAAATGAGTGGAGAAATTCATTAATGTGCAGGGTTTTGAGGTTGTATTGCTGGATGAAAGAACAACGGAGCATGTTGTGATTCCGTCGGTGGAAGCGCTGAAGCGAGGGGACGTGAAAGGGGCGAGGAATCTCTTAAAGATAGCGGTGCAGGTTCTTTTGATTAGGGGCGTAAATACGGTCATAATCGCCTCTCAAGAGATGCAGGGCCTTCTTCCTTATGATGATCCTCTTCTTAAAAAATGTACAGACCCCATGGATGCTTTGGCAAGGTCAACTATAAAATGGGCTAAATCAAAGGAGAATATGGAGTGATAAATTTCCAAGCGCGCTCTTTTACTGTGTACAGGACATGGCTCTAGATGAGGTTGTCTCGGTTCTCTCATGGATTGAATTCTTCTTCCTTGTCCTAGTGTTAGATAATCAAGTTAGAGAAGATTCAAAGGAAAAAAAAATTTAAGAACAATGCAGATGGGGGAATCTGAAAATGGACTGGAATAAGAGGGCTATTGCAGAGGCGAAAATCTACAATTGAATTTGTGCGAGTTCCGTGATCACTTGCAAGATGGGGGAAAAGACCTACGAAAGATTAGCATTTTGAGTCGATGAGAAGAAACAATAATGCATTTAGAGCAGAATCAGTAGAATTTTATTCTTTTAGAGAATCATAGAATGTAGAATGTAAAATACGGATCCCCCACCATCTACTTTGTAGTTGTTAATGACAATACTATATTTGTTATAAAAGAGTGAAATAATAATATTTGAGATTTGTGTTCCAAGGTATCATGTTACTTCTAACGGTGTACCTATCTTTCGTCATTATTATTAAATTTTGAAATTCATAAAAGTATAGTTTTAGTATTTAAATGACTTGAAAATTTGTAAATTTGAGATGATTGCATGAAAAAAGTAAAAATATTAACCAATAAAAATTAAATGTCAAATTTAATATTAATTATCATAAGCGAGAAATTTACCACCAAGCTTTTGTGATAAATTTGACATAAAAAGTAACGGTTCACTAACTGTCTGTTTTTTTAATTTTTAATTTTTATTTATATGTCAAAATTTACCATTAACACATGTATTGAACCTTCATGTTCAAAGAGAGAAATAGATTGAACAAAATACCACCGTGAATGAAACGCGTGGAGTTCAAAATAAAGATCCCTTTCATTCTGATACCAGTAGTGAGCAACACTCTACAAAGCTTAATTGGTTAAAAAAGAAAAGATAATTATTTTATTAAATATTATTTTGGCTTCAAATATACATTATAGGCAGTTAAACAAAGTACAAAACTTTATGTAACAAAAACAATATTTTGAGAACTAGACATTTCCCCTCTTGGGGCTGTAGAAACTATAACAGGGACGAATTGATTTTGATTAGTAAAAGAGAGAATTTTCTATACTGAGACTAACCATTCTCTATCATCCAATGAACAAACATACAACATTGCCTTTCCATGCCAATGGAAAGAGGAGGATCGAATCAAGAAAGCGGATTTCGTGAATTTTTACTGCCTTGAGAATTGGAAGAAACTACTAGAGCTACAAATTTGAGAAAGAACCAGTAGGTTGTTTTAGACAAGCTTGGTCACCGTCTTTCGCATCCTGAAAGGCCCAAGAAGAAATGAGGTGATGGGCAATCGCAAATGGACCGGGGAAAAACATCGGCACTAGTTCACCGCTCTCGACATTGAAGTCTGCAGCCCAGTTCTGTCCTTTCTCAACTCCCTTGCATATCTGTTCAACCTTGGCGGCTGCTGTTATTTGAGCCTTCTTGTACTCAGCAGCTAGCAAAGCTCTTTTCACATCTTCTCTACTGTGCCATTCGGCATCTAGAAACAGAAGACACGTGGACAACACAACAATTAGCACACATGCAGATGAGAAAACTGTTATACTGATATAAAGAGGATGAGTTTGACATTAGTGAAGTATTTGATGCAGAGAAAATTAAAGATGCGAAAATTGCTTTTTGAGGGTCCGCATGGAGCTGGATCCCCAAGAAATACAATAGTGGAACCCATAAAACACTCTTTATAAAATCAGGGGAATGTTAAAAGGAACCTTCCAACTCTTCTTTGTCCACGTTTATTTCAAGTGACTTTGCATAGGCGAAGAAACCAATCATCAGCTGGCATGGGATGCTGCTCGGTCCAACTGCGAACAAGCCAAGTGAGAAATAAATCGAAGGGAAAAACATTCCTCATAAATCACTACAAATATCTTATGAAGAACATTGTGTTTCTAATTTGCGTGACATTCACATGACAACTTTGTAACCCCAAACTCACTCTTCTTAAGGTTTCTAACACTAATGTATAAAATGTTAGATGCTAGGAAAAAAATCAGAACATACCCCTACTGTTATCTGTATTTTATGAAAACACTTTCTCAAGACGAGGAAAAGTCTTGTTGAGGTTTAGTACCTGGCCAGGGCTGAGAACTATGGTAGACAACCTCTCCCACTTCAATCCCAGTCTCCTCCCATGCTTCTCTCCTCACTGCCTCTTCTAAGCTTTCCCCTGGCTAAGTACAGTAAAGAAAAATCAAAACTCTCGAAATTTGCAATTAAAACGAAGGGAATTAAAAAGGACATAGGTAAGAGATATCTTGTTTCTGATGTCCTTTTAGAAAACAAGCCGCTTACCTCCAAAAAACCAGCTAAGCAACTCCACATTCGTGGTACAAACCTAGACTGTTTGCTTAGAAGAGCACGATCATTTTCTTTGTCAATAACTAACATAATGACAACCTGCGACAAGGGAATATCAGTTCTGAAGTCAAATGCGGTGTCACAATTCAAAAGCATCACGTAATTATCTTTAAGTAAACTGAAGAACCCTTCAAATGAAAAGTGGCATGTGTTATCATACTGGATCAACACGAGGATAGATTCTCAAACCACACGAATCACTTGAGCATTGCTTCCGTCTTCCAGCTTCCTTGGGGACTGTTTTCTCTCCACAGCGCCCACAAAACTTAGATATGTTATGCCATTCCAGTAAGGATCGGGCCTGGTAAAACACCAAAGATGAAAAAATAAACTAATTTGTTTCAATCGCGAGAAGTAAAGAAGCATTTCCTGAGACATTTATTCATTGTTCTACGACTAGAGGATCAGTTTGAGATAAAGACACCATCACCTGACCAGAGTCTAGGAATTAGTCATAATTTCTTTTTTCACCTCCCTACTTTTCTCATTCTAAAAACTTGTTAAATTTTGAACCTCACAACTTCAATCAAGCACCTTTGGTCCACAGGTCCAAAGTAATTGCCATCTCGTAGCTGTTATTGTGAGAATCTGAATATGCGGATTCAACGGGTTCATTTTGTTTTCATTTACCAATGATGATTAAAAAAAAAAAAAAAAAAACCAATAACGTTCATGTGCTGCATTATGTTCTTCCAAAAGCTAGTTGCTGGAAGTTGGAAAAATTTTAACTAGAATAACTCAAAGAATACAAATGAATGTGCAAATTCACGCCTAAAAACCTGAAAAAACCTTAAACGATTACTGCAGAGTTTGAATTTTTCTCATAAAAATTTGAAATTGCAAAGGTATCGTATCGTATTAGGATCACATCCTATGGTATCATATCAGAGCATCTCCAATGCAATGCCAAATTTATTGTCCGAGTAAGAAAACCTTTCTCCAATATACTTACTTTCAAATTTGACATATGCTATTTGTGGTGCCAAATTTAGCACAAGATAGCATATGCCCAATTTTGACATTTGGCTGCTTATTAGTTGATTTGTTTTCATTTAACTTAATAATCACAACTATCACTTTCGGATTATTAAAACTCAAACAGTTTTCTTTTACAAGTTCTAGAGCTTAAAATATAGCATTTAAAATTGCATTATGCAGCGCAGGATAAAACAAGATATCAAATATGCCATTTTTTACACTTTTTTGCACCAAAAAATGGAACGGGGATTAACAATTGCATTGGAGATGATCTTAGTTTAACAATTCTCCAAAAAAACTCATAGAATTTGGGACCAACATTTGAGTCATTTTCTAAAGCTAAATTCAAACTATATCTCAACTCACGACAAACTCAATTATAATTCCAAGAAACTCAGGACCCTTATCAGATACCATGTCCATTTAACAACTAATTAAAGATAAGAAGATTTGGACCGACACTAAGCACTTGTTTAGACCACCGTCCGGAAACTGTTCAGGGCACTATTCAAAAAGTTCTCTACAGTGCCCAAATTTACTCTTCAAACCTATCCTCCAAACGGACCATAACTTTTTATTTCCTAACATCATGAAAGGAAAGAAAGTAGTATACCAATACATATATAAATATATATAGTATATACATACATACACACACACACACGTATATCCTACTCACATGACCAGCAAAATACAAATATACAAATATAAAGCTAATGACACTAACTTCTATTAGATACCATGTAAATTCAACAACTAATTAAAGCTAATAAGAGTTGGACCAACACTAACATTTTATTTCCTAATATCATGAAAAAAAAAAAAAAAAAAAACAACAACAACAACGGATACAAATACACACACATATACATATATAGATATAAAGTACTCACATGACCAGCAATGGCCAATTGGCCCATAGCATCCTCATCCGCCCAATCGGTGGCCACCATCAAAGTCCTAAGCTCCACAAACGACAATCTCCGACCACCCAATTCAGCGACCAACCCCCCACTCTCTCCGGACACATCAACCGCCCAATAAACGACATCATCCTCCCCCCTCGACCCCAGATAAACGACACTCTCTCCGACCATCTCAACCCCGGACTTCGCCAGCATCTCCTTGCACTCCCACAACCCAATCCACCCCAACTTCCAAATCCCTCCCTCCTCCTGCGCTGCCGCCGCCAAAGGCCTGCCCTTCCTGAACGGCAGGACCTTGAAATCCGGTGAAACCGCCTCGTGGGTCCTCTCCAAGAGGCGGGTCTTGAGGGTCTCTAGAGCTTGGGAGGGTGAAAATGGGTCGCCGGATTTTGGGGTCTTGGATCTCAGAGGATTGCCAGCGAAGGCGTGGGAGCGGAGGGAGATGGACATGGTGGTGGTGGGGAGGTGAGAGAGGGATCGGGAGTGGAGGTGTTTAGAGAGAGAAAGTAGGTGTCGTATTGGAGATGATGAAGATGGGGATGAGAGAGAGAGGAGCGAGAGCATTTGGTATTTTGGTAACGAGCTTTTCTTCTTATGCGTCCATATTTTGTTTGATGATGGCTTGGCTGGTTTTGGTGGTGACGAAGTTTGGTGGTGACTCGGAGGCTTGATATGGCGACACGTGTCCTACATGACGATGTGTGGTGGGTCCCATGATTCTTTAGGCGCTCCTGTAAAGTCCGATATTGGCCACAACCAAGTAAATAAAGTCATCCCAAATTTCAAAATTTAAAAAAAAAAAAAAAAAAAAAAAAAAAAAAAAACCATTCAAATCACTCGAATTATACCTCATGAATTTTGAAAACTCTCGGGGCATCTTTGGTAAACTCCACCAAACTCCCCCTTAGTGCTCATTTGATTTATCAACTCGAACTTAAAATTTTCATCTCAATTTTTATTTTTTTATGAAAAATTTTTTTATTTTTTCTGAAAAAATTTTTTGTCTTTTCTAAAAAATCAACAAAAATTACTATTGAAACTTAAAATTTCCAACTCAAACTAATGAACCAAATGGAGTTATTTTATTTTTTATTTTGAATTTAAACTCATTTTATTTTTTTTTTATCAAAATGATAAAAATATATTGAAAAATAATAGAATTAATTTAATAAGTCTATTTTATTAGGATTTTTACAAAACTAGTTTGTGTACGTGCGTTACACATGTTATATACATCTTAATAGCAATTATTAGTATAGATTTTATAATTATTCTATGTTGTGAATAACTTTTAAATGTTTTTAGTTTAGTATATATTTACTGATCTAAAGTTAAAAAGAGTAGTTTTAATTATGAATTTCTCATAAATTTTTCTAACCCAATAGTTTAGGGGGGGGAAAAAAAGAGAAGGTCATTTATGTTATATTATGACAATATTTGTTTTGGTAGCAAAGTAAGATAAATAAAATGAGAACTTGATTAATAATGATAGTATGATATATCAAGGTTTATATATTGATAATACAGTTCAATGTAATGTTTGCATAAGTAAAAGTTTATATATTCAAAGTCAAGTTTGTTTTCTTAATCTAATGGTTCCTTCCATCATCAAAACTCATGGTCATCTTCTTCATTTTTCTTGAGATGATCACCTGTCGGAAAAGTCCATTGTGTTTTTCAGCTAAAGTGAGTGCACCATCCACATTTTGAAAGCTGCTTTGTTTAGCATAACATGTTTTTGCTGTTTCAGGAAAAAGCGCTGTCTGGATTTTTTTTTTTTTTTTTTTTTTTTGAGAACTTGTTAATCTTGTTGACCACTTGTTTGTGAGACGCCAATTGGATAATGGTTGCTGAGCTTTGTTTTTTTGTTTTGGCTCTAGTGTGATGAGAATTTGCAGCCTGAATCTTAATATTAACCGGATCTAATGTCCAGATGGTATTGTATTTGTACTGATTATTGTTTTAATTTGTGCGATTTTGTTTGGAGGAGAAACCAAATCCGCTATATACTCAGTGTAGCACTTTTTGGTTATGATTTCATTCAGCTTGTCCATGTTCTCATTGACCCTAATTTTGATCATCGTATTTGAAAAATAAATTTAAAAAAATAGTTATTGTAGTGGCCTAATAATAAAAAAATCAAATCACGACACAAAAAAGAAATTATAATAATAAAAGTTGGAGGCAATGGGATATACTTACCATGTTTTTAGATCAAGAACTTCGTTAAAGTGAGGATCAATCAAGATTGAACTATTTGGTTTTGTAGATATGGATATTCCTATGATAATTCATACATAAAACTATTAGTTTAAGTTTTCAATCTAAAGTGATTTTTAACCATCGAATGAGGTCACTTTTAGATGACTTCCAATAATTATTGGTTTTTTGCTTTAGATATCTGAGATGATTTTGCATTCATTTTCAACGAATTTTTCCCACATAGAAAGCTTTGAAATTTGAAACCTGATAATATTACTGAAATGAAATTGAATTGTGTTTATAACAATTTTGTATATAAAAAAGAAAAGATATCAGGCTTTTTACCTTTGATCTATTAAAATAATATCTTGAACCGGTGATGTCTGAACTTGTCTGATATGACACATGTCTATCGCTATAGCAAGGATGCCTAAGATGACAAATTATATTTTTCTCATTCTTAGCTTACATAAAAATAACTTGAAGGCAAAAAATAAATTTTACGGTCCTTGTGACTTTGAAGCTTCCTAATTGGAACAAATTGATAATCTGGAAAATAGAAATCCATTATTGCTCTCTTCCGGCTCCTTTATCTTTGTTCAATCATTGATGGTCCATTGAACATCACCAACCACTATTACAAAATGCAGATTTTTCGACGGAGCTTCCACGACTGTTTTTAAAAAACGATCATGGAAAGTTAGACAAAAACATAGGACGGAACATGGTTTCTGAAAACCGTCGTGTAAGCTGAGGCTTCCACGACGATTTTTTAGAAACCATCGTGGAAATCCCGGCCTTCCACGACGGTTTCCAGAAACCATCGTGGAAGCATGAATCTTCCACGACGATTTCTAAAAAACCATTCCACGACGGTTTCTAAAAAACCATCATGATAGGTACGATGGAGGGAATTTTTCCAAAATTTTTTTTTTTTTTTGAATTTCTAATCCTACCACGACAGTTTTTCCCAAAAACCGTCGTGATTAGGCATCTACCACGATGATTTTGACCAAAAACCATCGTGGTAGGTCAAAATATTTTTTTTTTTTGAATTTTTCATCCTACCACAACGGCTTTTCCCAAAAACCATTGTGATAGGTATGAAGGTAAGAATTTTGAAAATTTTTGAAATTGTTCAACTTTTTAGAACATATATTAAAATCCAAAAAAAAAACCCCCTCTTTCCCACCCCATTACATTCCGAGCCTTTTTCACTCTTTAATAGAAACTCTAACTCCAAATCCAAAGCCGCTCATATCATCCCTCCATTTATCTCTCTCTGCTCCTACTCTACATTCTCGCCGATATTCCTCTCTTTCTCTCTAACTCCGAGCCTTTTTCCCTCTCTCTCGCCGCCATTCCTCCATCCCTTACATTCTCTACCACTTCGCCCGTACCCACACTCGACAATCTGGTAAGTTGAAATATATCTTGCTTGGGTAAGGCACAAATTTGGGAATTTTCCATCCAAAATATTGATTTTGTTGATTGTGGTTGTCGATTGTGAATTTTCTGTCCAAAATCCAAAATGTTGATTTTGTTGATTGTTGATTTGGGAATTTTCCGTCCAAAATGTCCAAAATCTACCCCCTACATTTTCGGTCATTGTTGATTGTGGTTGTGATTTAAATTGCTTTAAAATTGCTTGGATAATGTGCAGACTTAGAAATTTTTCGGAAAAAGTGTTGATTTGACTTTCAAAAAAACCGTCGTGATAAGGATCACCTTCCACGACGGTTTCGAAGGAAAACTGTCATGATAGGTCCGCCTACCACAACGGTTTTTTTGCGCAGAACCGTTGTGATATATTCTTAAATATCCACTTTTAGGCCCTATTTTTACCCATTCCACGACGGGTAAAATGCCATCGTGGAATCTGAATGGATTCCACAACGGTTAGAAAACCGTCGTGGAAATGTTACCATGACGGTTAAAAACCGTCGTAGTATCCACATTCTGTATTAGTGAGCAACAGCTCTATATTGAGGTTTGGTATGTTTGACCATTGTATTTGTGACCAAGCTATGTTTTGGAGAGTCGCAACTTTTCTTAAAAGTCTAAGCCTCCGTTTAGTAAGTTAGTTGGAGATTAAATTTTTAAGTTAGAATTGGTTGATTTTTTAAAAACTAGTTTAAATTTTATTGATTTTTTAGAAAAATATAAAAATTGATTTAAAAAAATACAGTTTAGTTAGAGTTAAACGTGAATACCAAACAGAACTTGAATGTTTTCTTCATAAATAGTTGCTTGCACCTAGTTTCCCTATTTAGACATTCATTTAGATATATTTTTTTTCAAATAATCATTTTTTTTATATGAAGAACATGATTAGTATTTTTTTTTTTTAAAGCAAATTAAGATTTTGGATGAAATGGGGATACAAAATTTGAATAGAAGTCACCCGTGGATCAACGAGTGGCATGTTTTGGTACCTTATTTGGCAACTTAGTTTTTATTTTATTTTATTTTTTTTATTTTCAGCAACAATTACTTTGACGGTCCAACCAGTTTCGCCAAATGCAATCTTAGGTATTAGTTTATATTTTGGGTCCATTGTTGTTTTGTTCTGCAGTTAAACACCAAAGGATGGAATCTTTGTGGATTTAAGAGAGAAAATTTTAATTAAATGCATTTGTAACTTTGTTTTACATGTGATTGATTTCTTCAAATTTTACCCTGACTTGATTTCTTTCAATTTTACCCTAACTTATTACATAACACCCGTTTGTGAGAAATATTTCATTCATTCTAAAAACTTTTTATTAAGATATCAAATTTTCAAAATTTTTTTGAAAATATTCTTTTGAGAAGATGCTCTAATGGTATCTTCAAATAGTAACAATTTACACTCTATAAAAATGTTTAAAAAAAAAAAACAGTTAGTATATGTTTGTAAGTCAATGATATTAAAGAGAGATACTTATTTCAAAAAAAAAAAAAAAAAGGTTTAAAAAGCTAATAATTTGCTGCTCTCTTTTTAATTTTTTTTAGGGTGCGTTTGGTGAGCAATTTCATTTCAACTCAAACTGTACTTTTTTTTGTCTTTTTCCTAAAAAGTTTTTGTTTTTTTCCCAAAAAGTTTTTTGTCTTTTCTGAAAATTCAAAAAAATTTACTATTACAACTAAAATATTTCAACTCAAACTAACACACCAAACTCACCCTTAATTTTGAGAAATAGCATTTCTAAGCATCTTATAATATCGACAGGAAGAGCAAATGAAGAACCACATGAAGAGAAATTATACTTTTAAGTAAAAGAAGGGATAGGTGCTCTTTTTTTTTCTTTTTTTTTTTAAGAAATATTAAGTACATTGTTTGGAAGAAAGTTAAAAAAAAAAAGGGGGGGGGGGGGAATTAAGATTAATTAATTTGATTCCTTACAATATTTTGAATAAGCGTTTGTAAAACTTTTCTTAAAAAAAAAAAAAAAAAATTGGAAGAAGAGCAGTAAATTAAGTTTAGAGTAAATTGGACATAGAAATTCAAAAGAAAATTACCCAAGTGGTAAAATACAATTATTAAAAAAATGTAGAAGGTAATCAGTACTTTGACGGGAAAAAAAAATTCAAAAGACGATGACCTACTATCCAAAGTCACTCTTTAACATTTTGAGCCAAAAAGAAAGTCACTTTTTCACACAAAAAGATTATCAATATTGTAGAAACACAATTCAAAAAAGGCAAAAAAGATAATCCTAGACATTTATTTTGGACAATCTTAATGAAACATTTCAAATGTGAAAATTTTCGCTTTTGTTTTTAGTAAGATGTATAGAGAGAGATATTAGTGCATACTGATTACTTGTGAGAGGGGTTGCGAGTAAAAGTCTAATTTTCTTGCAAACGTTAGATATTTGGAAGCCTAAATTTGATTCTCCCACTATTGTTTTGAATGGTTGAGAACTGAACAACACACAAATACATTTATTATTGTTGTTAATATTTTCTGTAGTTTCCTTAAACAGTTGGAACTGAAAGTTGAATAGATTATGAATGATTTTAACATTTCATATAAAAGAGATCAATTTTAATGATAAATTACAATAATAATATTAATAATTTATAATTCATTATCACATAGTATTTTGGTGAAGGGTTAATTTCATTAATAGCACATGTGGAAAAAATATTATTAAAAACAGCATCACTTTTTTTTTCCCTTCATTACTAACACTACCATGTTATCAAAGTCTCGATATGTGGGGCCCAGCTAGGGGTGGCAATACGGGTCGCGACACGACGACACGAATCGAAAACGACATGAATTTTACGAATCGAAACCGACACGAATAGTAGACGGGTCAAATTCGGGTCACCCGAAATTGACACGGAAAAGAACGGGTCGTGTTCGGGTTGGACCTGAACACGACACGAATTGCCATCCTTGGTCACGACACGACGACACGAATCGAAAACGACATGAATTTTGCGAATCGAAAACGACACGAATAGTGGACGGGTCAAATTCGGGTCACCCGAAATTGACACGAAAAAAAACGGGTCGTGTTTGGGTTAGACCCGTGGACCCGAACACAACACGAATTGCCACCCCTAAGCCCAGCAGCATTTAATGTATGCTAAATTTTGGGTTTACCCTCATCTCCCACCAGCCCAAATATCCTCTCCCTTGCATGCCCGAAAAAAATTTTTCAAACTAGTATCTACAATGTTTTAGAGAGAGAAATTGAAATCTAGAGAGAGAAAGGGTTGCCACCGGCCAGAACTGCTCCATAACCGCTCGAAAATCTTCTGAAACCACCACGAAAGCCCTCTATAAACCGTTTGGAAGTCTGTGAACGTTAGAAAATCTTCTAAAACTACCCATGTCGAAACCCATGAAATTAGCTTAGAAAAACATTACTCCTAAAAATAGGTCTCTCTGAGTAATGACTTTGGCATATAAAAGGCCACTGACCAAGAAAGTTCAAAAAAACCAGCATCAAAGAGTGAGAGAAGGGTGGCTAAGGAAGGGTTGAAGAAAAAGCAGGGGGAAATCGAAGTTAAGGAATCAAAGAAGTCAAAAGGCGCCGTAGAAGAGAAGATATCAGAAGTTGAAGAGATAAAAATGTTGCTTTTTCGTTTTTATGTTTAAAAGTTTGCATTTTTGTATGTGTGTTTGATAAGATTCTACATTTCTAATTGATTTGTTGAAAAAAATTTGCATAAAATACATAAAGTTTGTATTTTTATTTGATTTTATAACATAAACACAAAGTTTGTTTGTTTGGTATTTGGGCTTTTGTTGATATTTGGTTAATTGTCGGTGATAACGGAAAATGCGGTTGGTTGGTTATTTATTTTGAGATCATCTTGTAATTTTTGTATTGATTATTTTTATTAATGACTTTCTGATCATAATAAAAATTACTCAAATTTATGTTATTTCCGGCTGATCACTTTTATAATAACTTATTGGTCATTTTTATATTGACTCGCTAGTCATCAATTTCAGATTTCTGTTATTTTCCGTCAAGTAATTTTTATGATTACTTATCGATCATAAATACCAATATCGATCATTTACAAAATAATCGGCTGATCATTCTTGTAATGACCATACTTTTGCTAGCGTGAATGTCATTGTGGATCATCTACATAATGACCAGGTGGTCATTTTTGTATTTACCATACCTTTATTAGCTTTAATACCAGTGTCGGTCATTTACATAATGACCAGATGGTTATTTCTGTAATGACCATACCTTTACTAGTGTGAATACCATTATGGGTCATTTACATCATGACCAAGTTTTCATTTTTGTATTTCCCATACTTTTGTTAGATTCAATACCAGTGTTGGTCATTTATATAATGACCGGGCGGTCATTCCTGTAATGACCATACCTTTGCTAGTGTGAATACCTTTGCCGGTGGCAATTTTTTCTTTCTTTAGATTTCAGTTTCTCTTTATAAAACACTGTAAGGCATGCGATGGAGAGGGATATTTGGGCAGGTGGGAGATGAAGGTAAATCTGGAATTTGACATACATTAAATGTTGCTGGACCTCACATATCAGAGACTTTGATGACGTGACAGTGCTAATAATAAAGGGAAAAAAATGATACTATTTTTAATAATATTTTTTTCACATGTATTATTAATAAAATTAACCCTTTTAGTGAAATGTTAACCATTAATACTCTTTTTTATTTTTTATTTTTTTTTATTTTTGAGAAATATGAAAATTCACCGTTTGGAAGAATGAAAAAAAAAAAAAAGATAATTACTCAAACGGTTTTTAGAGGTAACGAGTTTAATATCCGTGCGTTGCATGGAAAAGAAAAAATAAATAAAAAATCGAATATTATATAATAAAAATATTTTATTAAGTTAAATATTAGAATTATAATTAGTATAAATATTCCTAAAATTTTTTTCAATAGTGAACATGCGAAATCAAGATAATAATAATACTGATAACAATACAAATGAAAATAAAAGCAAAAAGGGAAAAAATTTTAATTATATTTATTTAAAAGGAAAAAATTAAAACGAAAATAAAAGAGGTGGAAAAAAAAAAAGAAAAATTTTAAAATTCAAAAGAGTTAGAAAAAATTATTGTTAACAAAAATACTAAAGTGAAGAGGGGTTTTACTGTTCTTTGGAAAGTGTTTAACAGTGTTTTCCTCCTTATTTTTTTTATTAAAAAATTTTCTGTACTTGTTAAATTAAATTTTTTTTAACTGTTATTCAATTTCTTGACGCACTAAATTTTTTCCAATTGAATATTTCACAATTTTTATATGTTTAATTTTGTTTTGTCTCTAAAATTTTTTCAATTCAATATTTTCTAATTTCTATTTATTGTTATATTTATGTAATGTTATTTTACATACTTAAAATTAAATGAAGTAAATTATTTTAACTTTCTTAATATATATATATATATATATATATATTTGTAATTGTAGACTTTTTATGATTTGTTCGGAATTGTAGAATTCCGTACGGATAAGAAAAAAATTTTGGTTTGGAATTTACTCGTTGTTGATATATAATAATTTATGAAAATGTTATTTTGTAATCCTTTATTTTTTTTTAATGATAACTTTGATTAAATAATGAATAAATTATGTTCAGTTATGACATTTAATAAAATACTAATTTATTAAAAAAAATTCAATATAAATTAATAAAAAAAACCTAATTTACCAAATTGTTAAGTAATGGTACTCTTTTTTTTTAAGAAGACATCCATTTTTTTGACAGGTTTAATATATTTGATAAAAATTTGCATTAACTAAATTAAATGATGAATAAAATAACTTATGTTAATTCACCAGTAAATATTCTATAGGGGAAACAAATTTATCCATACAAATAAAAATTATCAAATTACATAATAAAAAAACTTAAACCATACAATAAAATTACAATAATTTCTAATGATAGAACTATTTAAATACAGAAATCCATATAACAAATTTAAATATTACAACATTATACTGAAAAAAAAAAAGGGCTCCCTGGGTAATAGCCAAAAAAATAATAATAATAAAACAAAAAGGAAAGGGAAAAAATCAAAGTATAGAACAACAAATTAAATAGGAATAATAACAATCATAAAAGATCATAAAAAAACAGAAAATTACATATCCGTTACACTTTATTATATATACTAACTTAAAGACATAACTAATATATAAATATACATAAACATATATAATACAAAAAATAACATAAAATTTTTTTTAAATATTTTAGACTATGCGCAGATCTCATTGATATTATCTATTAATCATAGCCATAATACAATTCAACATTATATTTCACAGCTGCCAAGTATGATATTTGGGAATGTGTCCGAAAAAAAAAAAAAAAAAAAAGGGGCCAAGTCGTACAAAGGTTTTTGCCAAACAGAAAAGGCAAATAGGATAGTAAAAATAATTATTATAGATAAAAAGGATAAAAAAAAAGTTTTAAAATATTACAATAATATGAAGACAGCATTATATAGTGAATACTATTATAAGATGACAAAAACAAACTGAACACAAAGTTCCAAACACCCACGGCGACCCTGAAGATATTCAAACAGTATATCTAATAAATAATACCATATTCAGCATCATATACCAAATTAGAGAGAAAATCTGGTATATGCATCATTGTATAGTTAAATAAAGATCATCATAGCATATAAAAACTGTGATCCAAAACTTTTTGTTAAAAATATTTACACCAACAAATTTCGGAAATCAGAATAGGAGAAGGGGAAGGAAAAAAAAAACATGGGAGAAGGAACACTGTACAAAACAGTTGAAGAAATAAACACCCAAGGAGGAACACGAAGCAAGGGAAGAAACACTGCAGAAAATAGATTTATTCCACCATAATTCTTTAGGGTACAGAGATCAGTCTTATATAGACTGTAATACACGGTTATACTAAAAATAGACTAACCAATACTAGGAAAGAAATAAGGGAAGAATATTCCAGAAATAAATGGATTAATTTCTGGAGATATTTCCCCAAATAACTTGATCTGCCGACACTCCCCCTCAAGCTGGTATGTACAAATTGTGCATACCAAGCTTGTCTACAAGTTTCTCAAAAATCACTCTCGGCAATCCCTTAGTTAGTATATCTGCCGCTTGCTCAGAAGTAGGGACGTAGGTGACTTGGATGATCCCTTCCTCGATCTTTTCCTTGATGAAATGCCTATCAACTTCCACGTGTTTAGTCTTGTCATGATGCACTGGGTTGTGAGAGATGCTTATGGCTGCTTTGTTATCACAGAACAAACCCAGAGGAAGGTTATTTCTGATATGTAACTCTTCTAATAACATCTTTAGCCACAGAGGTTCACACACACCATGAGCTACGGACCTCAGTTCAGCTTCAGCACTACTTCTCGCCACCACGGGTTGCTTTTTGCTTCTCCATG
This sequence comes from Ficus microcarpa, assembly GCA_025413485.1. NCBI lineage: Eukaryota > Viridiplantae > Streptophyta > Magnoliopsida > Rosales > Moraceae > Ficus > Ficus microcarpa. The sequence goes on from CM046376.1 coordinate 29,818,458, forward strand.
TCACGATATTGCCCCAAAGAAACATACAATACCCCGAAGTAGACCTTCTATCCTCAACCGAACCAGCCCAATCAGCATCTGTATAGACTTCGACTCCCCGCTTGTCAGTTTTCTTGAAAAACAAACCACGACCAGGACTCCCCTTCAAATACCGAATGATCCTAAAGACAGCATCCAAGTGGGCTTCTGTCGGTGCATGCATAAACTGACTGACTCGGCTAACCGCAAACGCTATATCTGGCCGAGTATGCGACAAGTATATTAGTCTTCCCACCAACCTCTGGAACCGCCCCTTATCTACTGGCTCATTCTTCTCGTCTTCTTTCTTCTTCAAACTATAGTCTACTGGTGTATCCGCTGGTTTGCATCCTAGCATTCCAGTCTCCTTAAGAAGGTCAAGTGTGTACTTTCTCTGGGAGACTGAGATACCGGATTTATTTCTAGCAACTTCCATTCCCAAAAAATACCTCAGGCTGCCCAGATCTTTGATCTCAAACTCTTCAGCAAGCTTAGTCTTCAACACTTTCATTTCTTCTACGTCATTCCCTGTAAGAATGATGTCATCAACATAAACTATTAAGGCTGTAATCATACCTCTGTTATGTCGATAAAACAATGTATGATCCCCATTAACTTGTTTGTACCCAAGGCTCTTCAACACCTTAGTGAACCGACCAAACCAAGCTCTAGGAGACTGCTTCAACCCGTATAGTGATTTCTTCAATCTGCACACCTTGTTGCCCCCACTGGACCCACCAAAGCCAGGAGGTAACTCCATATACACCTCCTCCTCTAAATCTCCGTTAAGAAATGCGTTCTTAACATCAAGTTGCTGAAGTGGCCAGTCCAGATTTGTTGCAAGTGAAATTAGTACGCGGACCGTATTGATCTTTGCTACTAGGGCAAAAGTTTCTTGATAGTCTATTCCGTAGGTCTGAGAGTAACCTTTTGCAACTAGTCTTGCCTTGAACCTGTCGATAGACCCATCTGACTTGTACTTAACAGTAAACACCCATTTACATCCCACAGGAACTTTGCCACTTGGTTTGTTAACAACAATCCAAGTCTCATTCTTCTCAAGCGCCCTCATTTCTTCCATTACAGCTTCCTTCCATTCGGGTATCATCATTGCTTCTTCAATTCTGCTTGGTATCTCCACATTGGCCAGATTGGAAACCAAAGCCCTGATAGACAAAGACAAGTGGTTATATCCAACAAAGTTAGAAATTGGATGTTCAGTACACTTCCTTACCCCTTTTCTCACTGCAATGGGAACATTTAGATCACTCACACCTCCATCAAAACCGGTTAGAGGAGTTGGATGATTGTCATGCAGGTCCTTTTGTTCCTCGGCCATTTTATGAACCTTCCTGCGCGAGTATGTGAGCTCAAAAGGCTGCAGTTTTCCCTGTTCCTGTTCACGAAAGGGAGCTGTTTGTGTCTCGGGTTCAGGCAAGTGGGTATTGGTTTCGGGTGGTTGTTTTTCGGTTGGCTCAAGAGATGTGTTTGGATCAAGAGATGTGTTTGGATCATGATCGGGACTCAGGCTAGGGTCATTGTCTGATGAAGTTTCCACATTCGTTTGTTTTATAGGACCACAATCCCATGAGTAGTCCCAATAATCAAAAAATGGTTGGTTCCTACCACTGTCAGAACTGTCAGAATTGGATTTTTCTAGACTCCCTCGCTCCTGACTTTCCCACGAATTCTCTTCGTCCCTAAAACACTCCCCCTGAAGAGAATTCTTCTCTGAAAACAGAAAATCATGTTCAAAGAAGGTGACATCCCTAGACACATAATATTTCCCCTTTTCAAGTGAATAGCACTTATAGCCCTTTTGGGTTGCGGAATAACCCAGAAAAACACATTTCAAGGCTCGTGGGTCCAGCTTCCCCCTATTCGGTGCTCTGTTGTGAACAAAAGCCGTGCAACCAAAAGTTTTAAGGGGTAAGTGGTTTCTAAAGTTTAATTCTGGGTAAGCCTTGTCTAAGGTTTCAAGAGGACTTCTAAAATTGAGAACCCTAGAGGGTAACCGGTTTATCAAGAAAATTGCTGTAAGAACAGCATCCCCCCAAAATTTTTTTGGTAGTTTGGCAGTGAATAGTAGTGCACGGGCTACTTCCAAAATGTGTCTATTTTTCCTTTCGGACACTCCATTTTGTTGTGGGGTATTCACACACGCACTCTGATGTATAATCCCAAGGCTAGACATGCACTCACTCATCACCGAGTTGAAATATTCCGTGCCATTATCACTCCTAAACACTCTAATGTTCTCATTAAATTGTGTTTTGATCATAGAATGAAACCGTTTAAAAACCTCTTTTACCTCTGTTTTTTCTCTCAACAAATAAACCCAACATGTTCGAGTACAGTCATCAGTGAAGGTAATAAACCATTTCTTGTTATTGAGACTTAAGACACGAGATGGACCCCATAGATCACTGTGAATAAGAGTAAAGGGCTTTGACACACGGGATAACACGGGAGAGTAAGAAACACGAGTTTGTTTAGCAAACTGACAAATTTCACAATGGAATTTTTCATTAGTTCGAAACAACTTCGGGAACATGATTTTCAAATAATTAAAACTAGGATGTCCTAATCTATAATGGAGGGACATTATTTCTTGGGTTCTTGAAGAGGGTTCACTTGCAGCCACTTGAGCCTTTACACTAACATCAGGAATGCTTACAAAATAGTAGAGGCCCCCAAAGACTCTAGCACTGCCAATCCTCTTCCTCGATAACCGGTCCTGAAAAACACAATCAGAGGCAGAAAAAATTACGTCACAATTTAGGTCTCTTGTAACCTTGCTAATGGAAAGCAAATTGAACGACAAATCAGGCACAAAGAGAACCCCTTGCAGTCTAATTTCTGATCCCACCACTACTGTCCCTGCTCCTGTTATAACAGTAGTAGTTCCATCTGCAATCTGTACCTTTTTGTTACCAGAAATTGGTTTAAAAACAGAAAATAATCCAAGGTCCCCCGTCATGTGATCAGTAGCACGCGAGTCTAAAATCCATGGTTTTTGTTTCCTGTTTTTTTCACCCACTAAGGCACGGATTTTACCTGAGTGTGCCATAAGTGACGTTGAACTCTTCTGGCCGAACATCTGCATCAAGTGTTCCATCTGCTCCTTAGTGAAAGGTGTAGAGGATGAGTCCGAGGACTCTTGACTCTCGGCTGCAGCGTGGAAACCTCTTCCCTCCTTCTGGTTCTTCTTGTTCGGACCTGTATTTGCGGGTCTTCCATGGAGTTTCCAGCAGGTGTCTTTAGTGTGGTACAATTTCTTGCAGTACTCACATTTCTTGACCACCTTGTTCTCTCCTTGATTGGTTTGTTCACGGGCAACCATGGATGAACTCTCGAAGTTTGTAGGGGCTGTTTGAAGCATCACACGACGCCTAGACTCTTCTCTTCTCACCTCAGCGAATATTTCTTCAATGGGCTGTAACGGTTTCTGTCCCAAAAGTCTGCCACGTACTTCATCAAGATCTTTATTAAGTCCAGCAAGAAAGTCATAGACCCTGTCACGCTCTACCATGTTTTTGAACAAAATCGCATCCTCCGGATCCTTCCAAGCAGGGGTAGTAAACAGGTCCAATTCAAGCCAAAGTTTCGTTAACTCATGAAAGTAATGAGTTACATCATTCTCAACTTGTCTCAACTCCTTTGCCCTGTTTCTCAACTCGAACATTTGCGAGGTGTTTTCCAAGTCAGAGTACGCCAACGTCACTGCATCCCAGATTTGTTTTGCACTTGGGAACAGGATATAGGAGTCGGCAATGGTATCCTCCATTGAGTTGATTAACCACGCCATGACCATAGAGTTGTGGGCCTCCCATGTAGCATACGTCGGGTCTTCACTGCTGGGTTTTTGGATTGAGCCATCCAAATATCCCATTCGGCCTCTCCCCCTGATCACCATAAGCACCGACCTAGACCATTTAAGAAAATTCTTACCATTCAATTTGATGGACGTAATCTGAAGGGCAGAACTTTCTTCGGGAATATTGAATGGATTGGTGGTGGAGTTTGCAGCGGGGCCAGTCGTGGAGGTAGTCCTAGAGATGCTGGAACCATCTCCAGGAATCTCATCTCCGCCCGACCCGGATAGAGCCCTTTTGTACATGTTCCTGCAACTTGGTGTTTAATCAGACCAGACCTAAACCTGGCTCTCTGATACCATGAAGAAATAAACACCCAAGGAGGAACACGAAGCAAGGGAAGAAACACTGCAGAAAATAGATTTATTCCACCATAATTCTTTAGGGTACAGAGATCAGTCTTATATAGACTGTAATACACGGTTATACTAAAAATAGACTAACCAATACTAGGAAAGAAATAAGGGAAGAATATTCCAGAAATAAATGGATTAATTTCTGGAGATATTTCCCCAAATAACTTGATCTGCCGACAACAGTCAACTTATCAAATAAAACGGCAAACCAAAAAAAAAAAAAAAGAGGCAGGAAAACAAAAAACAGAGAGGCAAAGAAACGGAATGGGGAAAAAAATTAAATATGTTCACAGTATTATGATCATAATAATAAACATATTAACATAAGAAAGAAATCAATAGAAAAACCAAAAAACAAACTATTAACAATATATAGAGTAAAAACAGTAATCAAGACTAATTAAAAGTCTTAAATAAATATAGTACCTGGATAACAAAAGAGAGCAGCTTTGGATAGAAGCCAATTAAGATTCAAAGCAAAGCACTTAAGAGGAGAGAATTTCAGAGAAATATTAATGGTAAAGGAAACGGGTGAAACAATAAATGAACAGATTTTTGTCGGTGCAAGAAACAATGGGAAAATGGTTTGGAGATAACAGACAAGAGAAAAAAATTTACATTAATTAGTTACATTAATGACAGAAGTGCAGCCAGAAAAAAAGTTCAGTCAAATTAATGATGAACAGTAATCTACAGAACTCTAACAAATCACAAAATCACAACAAAAAAATAATAATAATAATTTAAAACCATTAAATATCAAAAACAGGTTTTAGAAACTGTAATCATAAGTATATAACTAAATATTTTAACAAATCGTTCGAATCTAACTATATCATCATATACCAGAATAACTAAATTTTTCACCAAACACTTAAAACAGAGAAAAAATTCATGATAATAAAACATCACAGACATTAAATTAATTATACCAAAATTGCAAACAAAATCAGAAAAACAAAGAAAATCAACAAAATATTACCCGGAAGAAAAAAGGCTAAAAATTACAAATTTAGAAATCAAGAGACCAAAAATCTTCAATGTTCGTCTCGAGACATCCATTTGTCCATTTTCTCAACATTATCATCCGAATCTGCAAAAACCATTCAAAAAAGAAAATGAAAAAAAAAAAAAGTGAAACAATACCGAAATCAAAGAAACCGGAAAAAAAAAATTCAACATACCTAATATTTTGTTTACGTTTTTTACTCAGCCTTTGTATCCAAAAATAACAAAAACAGATCAAAAATTACTCGTAATAAAAAAAGCCAAAATCGTTTCAAGATTAGAGAACCAAAGCCAAATTTGATAAGAACGGGAAAACACAAAAAAAAAAAAAAAAAACAAAAAAACAACAATGAAACCAAAGACAACATACCAAACACTAAAACCTACACCCGCACCACAAAAAACGTACATAATAGAAACCAAAAAAAAAAAATGGGGGAAAAATGAGGAAAGCAAATGAAAAATTACTCATAATAATAAAAAAAAAAAAGCAAAAACATTTGAAGAATAGAAACCGAAACCCCAATCTAAGGGAGACAAAAAAACCAAACAAAAACAACAATGAAACCAAAAATAACATACTAATTAAAAACTAAATCCTACACTTACACCACAAAAAAAGTACCAAACAAAAAACCGGAAAAAAAAGAAAAAAACCCCAAAAGAAAAAATTAGGGTTCTGAGACCAAAAAATCCATAATGTGAACAAAAATTCAGATCTTCCCCACAAAAACTGTATCGGGAGAGGAAAAAACCACAAAAAATCCCACAATGAAAAATTAAGGTTCCGAGACCAAAAACCCCAAAATCTGAGCCAACCAAAAAAAAAAAAAAAAACTAACAAAAACAACAATAAACCACAAAACAACACAATAAAAATTAGAATCTACACTTTCAACAAAAACAACATTTCCCAAAAAAAAAAATTTTTCCAAAAAAAATTTGCAGAGGGAAAAAAATTCCAATATTCGGAAATTAGGGTTCAAAAATAGGAGGAAAAAAATCAAAAATCAAAACTTACTATTCCAAAAGAAAGAAATAAACAAAACCCATTAGAAAAAATAATGCAAAAGTTTCAGAAACAAAAAAGAGTTTAAAAAAAAAAATCCAAGAACAACAAAAGAAAACAAACCTACAAATATGGAGAGAACAAACACAATGAAACGAGAAAACCATCAACAATACAAACCCAAATCAAGAAAGAAACAATGGTCGGCGACACTGCAAAAAAACCCCAAATTCTAGGGTTTCGACGCCAAAAATCCAAAGAAGAAGATGAGAGAGAGAAACAAAGCGGTAGAGAGAGAAAGAGGCAAAACATAAAACATATAGAGAAAAAATGGACAAACATAATCAGTGGTGAAAAGAAGAAAACGAACTCCAAAATAGGGTTTGCAACTCAAAAATTCAAATAAGAAAAAGGAAAGAGAGAGAGACAGAGCAGTAGAGAGAGAGAGAAAGAGAGAGACACAACAAAAAAATTAAAGAGAAAATGAAGCACATAATGCCCGGTGGAAGCAAGAAAGCAAAGGGGAAAATAGGATTTGGAACTCAAAAATTGAAAGAAGATGAAAGGACAGAGTTGAAGCAGTAGAGAGAGAGAGGTAGAAGCCAAAAATTAGAGAGAGAAAATAATAGGTGTAATGGGCGGTGGAAGTTTGGAATCCAAAAATTAAAAGAAGATGAAAGGACAGAATTGAAGCAGTAGAGAGAGAGAGGTAGAAGCCAAAAATTAGAGAGAGAAAATGATGGGTGTAATGGGCGGTGGAAGGAAAATGAAAGGAGGAAAATAGGTTTTGAGGGTAAATCCGTCAATCCACTGTGGGATTATCAACCGGCAGGCAAAAGGAGGAGGACAAGAGCGTAATTTCACTGTTCTGTACTGTTATGCACTGTAGCTGAAACGCCGAAAACCTAAAAAAAAAGGGGGGAAAATCACTGTTCAAAACTGTAGAAAGAACAGTAATTTTCCCCTTTCCTTTAGTATATAGTTATAAAAAGAAGAGAGAGAGAGAGCCAGAACAGTAGAGAGAGAGAGAGAAGCGAAACATATTTAGAGAGAAAATGGAGTATCATAAGCGACGATGGAGGGTAGAAAAGAAAGAAGAAAAGAGGGTTTCCGAGATCGAAACTTCCAAGAAGGACATAGAGAGAGACAGAACGGCTGAGAGAGAGAAAACCAGGGAAAAAAAATAGAGAGAGAAACTAAAACAGTGAATGGGCGGCAGAAGAGGGAAGGGGAAGAGGAAATAGGGTTTCGGGGGCAATTTCGTCCGTTCACTATAGAAACAGTGACCGGCAGTGAAGAAACCAAGGGCCATTCGGTCCGCACGGCATTTTGGTGGCAAAGCCGTCCATTCACTGCAGCGTTCCCACCCAGTAGGCACAATTATAAGGGCAAAAGAGTAATTGCACTGTGCGGAACTGTGCATTATTGTAGATGGGCCTGCGAAAACAAAAAAAAAAAGCAAAAAATACTGTTTGTTACTGTTTCAAGAACAGTAAAAACTGGGTTTACTTTAATATAGTAGTATAATTAGAGGGAATGCCACTAAAATGAGGTGATTGATTTTTGCCGCTGCCTTGAAAACTCTTGTAGAAAATACCATTAGGATGATGTCATTAATAAATTATTCACAAAAATATTTAATAATTGTCTTATTTTTTTCCTCTCTCTCTCCTCTCCTCCTTCTGGAATCTCTCTTCCCTCTCTCCCTCTCTCTTTCCTCACACTCGGGCCCCCTTATTCCACACGCTGCTGCAGCCGCCGGCGGTTTTCGATCCCAAGCCGTCTTCGTCATAGCCACCGGAGCCAGATCTCCACTCCTCCCGAACGCCGGCACGGAGATCGGACTCAGAGCATCTCAGATCGTCATCATCGCACAGATCTGACCGTCGGCGACTTCCTCTGATAGTCGTCTAGCGTTAGAGTTTCGATCGGATCTGCTCCCGTTGCGTCTTCGCCGGAGATCGGATCTGCTCGCGTCGAGATCTTCGCCTCCACAGCGTGTTGATCATCACCGCCGGTCCGATCGGCGTTGGAGAAGACGAACCGGTGGCGTTAGTACCTTGGCCGCGTTGAGGACATCGCCGGAGAGTCACGACGGAGTTGCGAATCCAAGCTCCGAGGGATTGCATTTTTTGCTTTTTTTAATTTTTTTATATTAAGATTTACTGGTTTAGTGGTTTTGGTATATCATTTATGGTGTTTTGATTGATTATGTAATTTGGATGAATATTTATAATTTTTGTTTATTTTATAATTTTATTTATTCAAATTTATCTTTAGTGGTTCGTGGATTTATGATTTTGGTTGAATTTTAATTGTGTGTTAATGAATATTTTGCTGTCATAATGATAAATTTTTTAAATTTTATTTTTGTATTCCAACGACAGAATTTGAAAAACATGTGGAATCGAAGGTTTTCGATTGGTAATTAGATAGTTATCAGTTGATAACTATTTGAAAATTAATTGGTAACTAATTGGTTATCTGTCGGTGATCGATAACCAACTGATTATCATTTGGTAACCTCTAATAGTGGAGATTATCGATTGAAAACCTGTCAACATTCGGTAACTATTTAATTATTATTTGGTAACTAACTAATTACCCGTCTATGATGACGGTTATCGATTGAAAATTCACTGACAATTGACAATCAACCGTTTATCATTTGATAACAATTGGTTACTTGTTGGTGGTTGGTGGTTACGATCGGAAACACGTTGATGGTCGGTAACCAACTGGTTACCATTTGATAACCTAAGTGATTACTATCAATAACATTTCTTGCAAGAGTTTTTCTTATGTGTCAAAACTCAATCCAAGGCATGATTTTGTGACATTTGTCAAAACCTCCCTTAAAAGAGCCTTTTATAAGGCTCCTTATAAGTCGACAATGAAAGAAGACCAATTCTCGTAAGGAGTTTCTTGTTTCTAAATAAAACTTGCTTGAAAACCAACAATATTAAGAAACCATTTTGGACGACCAAGACAAGGCATACTTGCTCTTTTAGTATTTGTTTGGAAATAAATGATAAAAGATCATTTTATTATACTTAACTCTTTTTTTTTTTTTTTTTTCTTTTTTCCATCTGTTTTAACTAAAATTTTGATAGAATGTTTGGAAACAAATATGCCTTGTCTTTTTTCCATCAAGACAAGGCATATTTGTTTTAACTAAAGTAGTGCTGAATTCAAAGTTTAATAAATAGAGTAAAAGTTTTTAAAGTTTTTAAAGTTCAAGTGGTAAGTGAGAGTGATCATAAAATTCAGGTGGTGTGGATAAGAAAAATTCTTTATTGTTTTAATTTTAGGATTTTATATTGGGTGTTTGGTGAATAAGTTTAGTTTAAAATTTTTAAGTTTCAATAGTAATTTTTTAGAAAAGACAAAAAACTTTTTCAGAAAAAGACAAAAATTATGATAAAAAAAGTACAATTTAGTTCAAATCGAACTTACAACCACACAGGGCCTAAGAGCCTTTCATTTTGCCTTAACTACATAGAGACCTTAAAATTGAAACATTTTTACATCAACGTCCAAGATGTTTCCACAAAAATTATAGGAACATCCCTCGGTTAGTGAAACCTAAGATAAAAAGTGTAGTTGACAGTTAAATGTTTCTTAAATAACGAAAATACCCCTACCTGTCCCTACATCATGAAACAATCGTAGCTACATTTAAGAATAAAAACAACGTTTTAAAAAATATATATTGTTATTTTTGCATACTCGTAATTATAACTTGCACTCTAATTGTAAAATAATAACATTATCAAAGACTAAAATTAATACATTAAGTAGATCAACGGCTAAAAGTATCTGGATATTTTGGTCAATTTACGCCATAAGTTAACAAGATTAGAGTAAGAAGGTGTTTGCATAAGATACTTCGATCAAAAGAGTGTCTCTAAAATTTAAGAGAATTATATAGGATATAGTGAAATACAAATTAATTGCGAAACATATAAGTTATTGATATAAATTTTAATAATATAAAGGGTTTTATATAATAAGTTCATAAAATAATTTAAAAAAAAAAGTCAAGCACAAGATTGATTTATGTAGTTTTACGAAACAATTTGTCTTGTTTTTTAAACCATCTAATTATCATTAAATTTATAATATGTATATCTTGACACTTTTATCCTTTGAACTTTTCACAAATTGATAAGTTGCCAACTGAATTTTTAATTTTAATAAATTACTTCTAAATTTAATAAAATATTGCAAATTGTCCCCAATTGACTATTGGAAAAATGGGTTTTAAACCATTTTGAGGAGCTATGAGGTCAAATTTGAGTGGGACCCACTTAGTAAAATAAACGGGTCTCTGTGGATTTTCATTCTCTATCACGAGGAGGTCGAAATCATATATTCATACATTCAAAATGATATTCGGGCTCAAAGAAGAAGCTCTTCAACAATGTTGTTGCCAATTCTGTTAAGGTTAATATGGTGGAGCATGGTCAACGCTTGAAGAACAAGAAGTTCAACAAGACAGGGTCCAAATTGGGACCTAAAGGTGGAGTTTCTAAAAAATAGAAATTCCAAAGAAAGTGTTCCAATTGTGTCAAAATGGGTCACAAGTCGGCAGATTGTAGACTTCCAAAAAGAAACAAGAAGAAAGAGGCCCATGTGGTGGAAGCCATAACTCAAGAGGTGTCTGATATCAGTTTATCAACTGTGGTTTTTGAAGTCAATATGATGGATTCCAACCTAAAGGAGTGGTGGCTTGATACTGCTGTCACTCGTTATATCTGTTCTGAAAGAGCTGCATTTGCTGACCTAGTTCTTTTGAAAACTGGGGATAAGCTATTTATGGACAATTCTGCAACTTCTGAGATCAAGGGTCAAGGGACTGTATTCCTGAAGATGACGTCCGGGAAGGAAATGAAGCTGCACAATGTGCTGTATGTGCCTGATATCCGGAATGTAATAACTGAATTTTTCAACGATACGATTTCTTGTAGAGAATTTCAAGTTGAACCATGAAGGCATCTATGCAAAATTCTGATTAGGGTTTTTGTTTAATTTTATGAGCTCTTATGACCTTATAAGACTCAATAATGAATTGCTTAGTGAAGCAAATAGCCTTTTTGGGTGAAAAGAAAAAAGAAAATCCATGATTTTAAGTTGGTCAAAGTTTGACCAAGAAAGTCAAAGTTAACAAAAAAAGTCAAAGGTTGACTAAAAATGGTCAAAGGGTTGACCATACAGATATATGATGAGCAGTATGGAAAATATACTGCGAAAACCATTTTTACGAGCAAGATGATATGAATAAGAATTAAAACCACCATAGAAAAATCAAGCACACTAAGTAGGATTAAAGGGCAAAAGGGCTTTAAGAAATAAGAAAAATTTTATACAGTCCAGTTTTACACAGATAAATTTTGGATTGCAGTATGACATAACAGTATTGTGTATTAGTGAGCACAGTACTAGAAATATCTGTGTTGGCATTAAAGTGGACTACTTTTTGAGGAAAAAGCCAAACAAGCCTTAATTAGGCTTATGTCATCAACTTTTTATTTATGACATCATTAATGCATTAATCAAGCTTAGAAAGAAATCTTGGAGAGTTCTAGATGGTGAGGTGGCCGGCCATTGAGGGGCTCATTGGCAAATAATTTTGCTCCAAGGGTTTTTAAGCACAAGTTGAACAAAAAATAAATGAAAAGGAATTCTCTTTTTTCACCTATAAATAGGCCACAAGGTGGGGGCGGTTTTTGGTCCAAGAAATTGGGAAAAATCAGCCAAACTCTTGCAATTTTCTCTCTCAAAATTCCGGACATCAAGTGTGAGCAAAAACAAAGGAAAAAATTTTGTAAACCAAAGGGAAAAAGAGTGGGTGGTGGTCGATTTTTCTCTAGCACCAACAAGCCAAGGTTTTGAAAATTTTGTGCTCTTTTTCTAGGCCTAGGGCCAGCTGTGAGGAAGAGAAAAAGTGAGAAGAATTGATAGTGGAGTGGTCGGTTTTTGGGTTGAAGCAAGCACCAAGAGATCAACAAAAATTTTGGTACCAATTAGTGGAACAAGAACCGGTTTGGAGGAGTTCTAGAGGGGGAGATTTGAAAGCCAAACCCTAACCCAATGTTGAGCTAAATCAAGGTAATTTTCCCTAGACTTCAAACTCTTTAAATTGAGCATTCACTTTGAAATTGTAAGAGCATAAGCTCAATTTAATTTTGTGCCCAAGTTTAGAAATTAGGGTTTGTGCTTGATTTAGGTTAAGGGTGGTTTGATTTATGATTTGCATGCTTGCTCTAATTTTCATGATTTGCATGCTAAATGTTTGATATGTTGTATATCCCCAATTATGTTCAAGCATGATGAAGAATATGGTATGTTAGGTTGTTAGAATAGAACTAGAATGTTTGGTTTAATTTTGTGCAACCTAGAGCCATGCAAACTTTGGTTGATCCAAAGTCAATTAGGGTTTGCATGGAGTTGATGGAAATTGTGTTTAAAGAAACCTTACGTTAGAAAAGCGCTGCATGATTGAATTCTAGGCTCCCGCGTGTTTGGTTGAGTTAGATTACGCGATTAGGACGTAAAATAAACTTCAAACAGGAAAATTGCCAGGTTCGGGTGGAAACTGACCAGTTTTCTTGAAAGTTGGTTTTGAGGCCTTTAGAAGCCGAATTTGAGAAAGCTTAAAACATGAAACTTGTTCAGAATAGTTTTTCCTATGGGGCAATATAGACAATTTTCTAAAATGAGACTCCAATGGCCTCGGTTTTTATGAAAATCCGAGACTGACCGTGCCCAGTTTTCATGCACGGCCAGTTGCGTTCAACGGGGTAAACGAAAGGGTTAAAGGCAGAACTGGATTTTTCATAAAACATAAAAGTTCTAGAATTTTTCGATATATAAAATTTTCATGAAGACAACTTTTTCAAATTCTGCTCAGATTTTTAAATAAAACTGTGTTTCTAAAAACTGTGCAGGAAACAGTAAATTCCTGTACATGATTTTCTGAAAACAATACAGAAAAATGGTATTTTGCTCAAAAACTGATAATTTGACTATGTGGACTGTTCCAAAGGCAGTTCCAATACTTAATAGCTTTTTCAAATACCTTTTTAAGAAACCCAAGTTTTTATGAGCTGAATAAAAAGGGTTTTTGTGAAAAATGTGGTAAAACACCAAGTTTTTCTAGAGAAAAACAAGGGGAACTATAGACCTAAGTTGGTTTAAGTTGGGTAGAATAAATGATAACCAATAGTAATCAAGCAGGATACTCGAATTTTAGAACTGGGTCCAAAGCCCAAGATTATCAATAGTTACCCAATAGGATCCAACGTAATTAGGCCTTAGTAACCCAATAAGTGTTGACCAAGGTTAGGTCACACCTAGGGTTACCCAATGTAACCCAACATGATACCAAGTTAATAATGGGCTATGACCTAATATTGGTAGCATTAAACACTAGGGTTACTTCTAGTAACCCAATAAATTATCATGTGTTATGAATGGGACATATAACTAGGATTATGTGTGAATGTTGGATATGTTACCAGCATCCTATGATGATCAAGAACTTATACCTATGTCCTTTAATATAGTAGGAGGTGACCTGCATTTGCATCCTAGTCGGGAGTAGCCACATATTAGACATAGCAATCAAGGTAAGTACAACTCTGCCTACAGCATAGGCTTTTGTTGTGATGCTTACCTAAGTATGTTTAATGGATGCCATGTTGCATGTTATGTTGTTTGCTATGTTGTATGGTATGTGATATGTCAAGTTTGTGGTTGATGTCTAATATGATGTATGCTACGCTATGTGATATGCAAAGTTAAGGTATGCTTATGTTAAGTCATATGAAATATTAAGATCATGGCTATGTTATGATGAAAGTATATCATGGATATGATACGGGGCATGTTATGTTAGAATATGATTATGTATGTGTGACATCATGAAACATGTTCACCAATTATTAAGTTCAGAACAAGATCAAGTATGAGTTCATGAAAAGCAAGTATGATGGCAAGCGAGCTTGCCTGTGTCGTTCCAACCCGCGTTAGGTCGGGTTGGACTATGGTTTGAGTTGGAAATAGACTGGCCGCCCCAACCACTCCATAGTTGCAAGCCCGGTGCGGACATTTATGTAAGGGGCCCATAAGCAAGATAAGATAAGATAAGATATGAATCATGTTATGAAGGGATAAATAAGCATAATGAAGCATAAACGGCTCATGCATGATTAAGTACGTTATGTCATTATGTTATGAGATGTTATGTTGTTATGCCATTGTGTTATATTTGTGTATCGCGATATATAAGTTGTACTTACTGAGCGAAAGCTCACGTCTTACGTCTATGCTGTAGGTAAGCAACTTATGAGCAACCATTGATACAAGATGGAGGAGCGTGGCAGAGCAACTGTGAAATGTGGGAATGTCGACCGCTACGCGTTTTGTTTTATGAATATTTTATTTGACGTTAGAACATCGTTATTTACTTATTGTTTATACGCTCGACAAACATCTTTATTTATTTATTGCCTATACGTTAATACCCTTGTATAAAAAAACTTTTCCGCTAATTACGCTAAGTAAATAAGTACGTTATTTATGTATGTATGTATGGTAAAGGCCTGTGCTAGGCGGGTCGTTACACGGAAGAATCTTATTTCCGGAACAATGATGAGCTTGCATGGCTTCAAGATGGTTTTTGAGGCCCAGAAAATAGTTTTGTCCAAATATGGAATGTATGTGGGGAAGGGTTATGTGAAAGATGGGATGTAGAAAATGAATGTAATTGTTGTTAAGCCCAAATCCATTAATAAGAATAAAAAGTCTTCCGCTTATATGCTCGAGTCTTTTAACTTATGGCATGATAGATTAGGACATGTTAATTTTGATACATTATGTAGATTAATTAACTTGGATCATATACCCGCTTTTGAAATTGATTGAAAACATAAGTATGAAACTTGTGTAGAGGCAAAACAAACAAAGTTATAACATCCCATCTTTGAGGAACTAGCTTTGCAGGAAAAAAAAAAAAAGAGAGAAATATTTTTATTATCTAGTAAGCAGTTGATTGATGTAAGTATACCTTCTACTATATCACTTGAACAATATTATGTTTTGAAACATGTTTTCAATTATGCTATTTATTATTGTTTTTCATTATTGATTCGAAAAGATTTAAAGAAGTTATTTTATGTATGGTGTTTAATCTCATACTTATTAGAATAAACTCAGATAACGATTAAAGGGCCAAATCCTTGAGAAAGATAGTCCCCAAAAAAGGAGCTATAAAGAAAAGTAAAAGGGTTATAATAGCACGTGATTAACATCGTACTAGAGGGCCCTAAGCTAAAGTTAGAGAGAAGTATTTTAATGTGGAAAAGTTATATGATATACTTGTTGAGTTTTTTGCTCATATAGTTCTTGTGATGCAGTTTGCAGGTCAGCAAGATTAAGAGGTTGACTGATCCAGTGGTTTCAGAGTTCCATGACCAAATTAGAGATTTGATTTTTTTTTATATGAGGTTTTTAGTTAGTTAATGTTCTTTTCGAACTGCTAGTTAGGAAGGGGCATCACATTATGGTATCAGAGCAATTATGTTTTTGGTGATATAGATAGAGTGTCATGAGACTAATAACTCAGTCAGCTTCATTTTTTTTTACAACAGTAGGACCATTGAATATCGAGGACGAAATTTTTTATTAGAGGGGGAGAATGTAACATCCCATCTTTGAGGAACTAGCTTTGTAGAAAAAAAAAAAATAGAGAAAAATATTTCTATTATCTAGTAAGCAGTTGATTGATGTAAGTATATCTTCCACTACATCACTTGAACAGTATTGTATTTTGAAACATGTTTTCAATTATGCTATTTATTATTGTTTTTTAAGATTAATTCGAAGAGATTCAAAGAAATTATTTTATGTATGATGCTTAATCTCATGCTTATTAGAATCAACTCAGATAAAAGATTAAAGGGCCATATACTTGAGGAAGAGAATTCCAAGAAAGCGGCCATAAAGGAAAGTAAAAGGGTTTTAATAGCACGTGATTAACATCGTACTAGAGGGCCCTAAGCTAAAATTAGAAAGAAGTATTTTAATGTGAAAAAATTATATAATATAATTGCTGAGCTTTTTGCTCATATAGTTATTGTGATGCAGTTTGCAGGTCAATAAGATTAAGAAGTTGACTGATCCATTAGTTTCAGAGTTCCATGACCAAATTAGAGATTCGATTTTTTTTATATGAGGTTTTTAGTTAGTTAACGTTCTTTTCGAACTGCTAGCTAGAGAAGGGCGTTACATTATGGTATCAGAGTAATTATGTTTTCGGTGATATAGATAGAGTGTCATGAGACTAATAACTCAGTCAGCTTCATTTTTTTTTACGATAGTAGAACCATTGAATTTCGAGGACGAAATTTTTTATTAGAGGGGGAGAATGTAACATCCCATCTTTGAGGAACTAGCTTTGTAGAAAAAAAATAGAGAAAAATATTTCTATTATCTAGTAAGCAGTTGATTGATGTAAGTATATCTTCCATTGCATCACTTGAACAGTATTATGTTTTGAAACATGTTTTCAATTATGCTATTTATTATTATTTTCTATGATTGATTCGAAGAGATTCAAAGAAATTATTTTATGTATGGTACTTAATCTCATGCTTATTAGAATCAACTCAGATAAAAGATTAAAGGGCCAAATACTTGAGGAAGAGAATTCCAAGAAATGGGCCATAAAGGAAAGTAAAATGGTTCGAATAGCACGTGATTAACATCGTACTAGAGGGCCCTAAGCTAAAATTAGAGAGAAGTATTTTGATGTGAAAAAGTAATATGATATACTTGCTGAGCTTTTTGCTCATATAATTCTTGTGATGCAGTTTGCAGGTCAGTAAGATTAAGAGGTTAACTAATCCAGTGGTTTCTGAGTTCCATGACCAAATTAGAGATTTGATTTTTTTTTTTATATGAGGTTATTAGTTAGTTAACGTTCTTTTCGAACTGTTAGCTCGAGAGGGGCATTACACAAACAATTAAAACGAATATTGAACTACTTGAATTAATGCATAACGATGTTTGTGACTTAAAGTTTGTTCAAACAAGAGGTGGTAACAAACATTTTATCACTTTCATCGATGATAGCATAAAATATTGCTATGTGTATTTGCTTAAAAGCAAAGATGAGGCTATAGAGAAATTTGTTTTTTATAAGCAAGAAGTTGAGAATCAACTTAATCAGAAAATTAAGATAGTAAGAAGTGACCGTGGTAGTGAATATGTGGAACCACCAAGTTTTGTGCACAACATGGTATTATTCATGAGGTCACGTCACCTTATTCTCCTCAATCAAATGGTGTGACTGAACACAAAAATCGTACCTTAAAAGATATGATAAATGCAATGTTGTTATGACGCCCCGAACCACCCACCTAACACCTACGCGGGTCCGATCGCGCGGATGCGGGGCGCCGGAACCGTCACCTTCATACATAACTTACTATACTTTGAAAATGCGGAATATTTTTTTTTTTTGAAACTTCTTTCGAACATCGTTTTAAAACTTTCTTTGAACTTCATAATTTGGATT
This sequence comes from Ficus microcarpa, assembly GCA_025413485.1. Classification (NCBI taxonomy): domain Eukaryota; kingdom Viridiplantae; phylum Streptophyta; class Magnoliopsida; order Rosales; family Moraceae; genus Ficus; species Ficus microcarpa. The sequence continues at coordinate 29,836,305 of CM046376.1, forward strand.
TCATTTTAAAATCTTGACTTGAAACCCAATCACTAAAATTGTGCATCGTACTTTGAAACATTTCATACATAACTTGGCTTGATACTTAAACATACATAAAAACTTCATAACTTAAACAATATGTGGAAAATATTGCGTAGTGGTATCCCACACCGCCCTTCACTTGCTGCATCGTCTCCAAGCCCACCAAGTAAAGCTACAGGCTTTTTATCTCTACCTGCAGTATGGAATATATCTGATGAGCTGACGTTCAGCAAGTACAAACGCGATCTCACAAAACATTTTCATTTAAACATCTTGAAACATACTCATCATAAAACATATGCATGAACCATTTATGACCATTTATGCATTTCCTTTTAACTTGTACTTATCTTTCATATGGACCCCATAGTGTACGTACCCTTAACATATAGCGCGCCTCTAGATACAGTTAGGGTTTGCAAGGTCCCTAACTGCTCTAGGAAAACATAAGTGATTACACCCTCCCGCATCAACGAGAGGGCGAATCCATAACTTTAACATAAAAATCCTCCACCTTGGGGGAGGTTGGTACGACACTTTACTTGTGTATTTTTACCAAGTGGTTTATCATTAGTGAACATACCTTATGATGTCACAAAATCATAATTTATAATACACATGACATATTTTAACATAATATGGCCGCTTTAAAACATGGCATCGTTAAAGTATGGCATTCTTTAAAACTTGAAGTTCTTTAAATCATGGCCTCATTAAAACATGATACATTTAAAACATAGCATTTTCATATTTGAACATACATTAATATTTATCCATACCACAGGTGAGGTTTGTACTTACCTTAAGTCCTACGCTCTTGACGTAACATTCCTCGCGATATCTCAACAGGTTCCTATTCCTGTTTCAAAGAAGGTGTAAGATAAGATTAACTTATCTGACCATAAATCGTGACATATGATGTTGGTATCCTGACCAACATCTATGAGCAATCCTAGATGTGTGTGTTGTATGTCCCCTCTAATATCTCTTGTAAACCTGATTGGTTACTTTCTTCTTCTTGGGCTTATGCTTTACTTTGTCTTGGTTCATAATCCATTGTGTTATTATCTCTTCAATAACCCTAGGTTTTAGCCCATTTCATTAATCTTGGTATCCTTTAGGGTTATATTGGGTAACCCTAAAGTCAACTCTTGGTTAATCCAAGTCAACATGTGGTCAACTAAGGTCAACCCCCTTTTGGGTCTAACGTTGGGCTTTGGGCTTAGCCCCGTAACTCGGATATAATTCCAGTTACCATTCGTAGTCGGCTTGTTTATCCATTTTTACCTTAAAACTCCTTTTCTTGATTTTTGGAAAGCATTATATAATTATCTTCCAAAAACCCATTAATTTACTTGTAAAAACTCTTACTTCATAAATCTTGAAAATACTTGGCTAAAATCATCCTTTTCTTTACTTCTTGGAAAAATGTGGAATTTCAATTCTAAACCTTAAAAATCCCACTCTCTTCTTGAAAAATCTCATTTTCCTTTAACTTATGGAAAATCCCATTTTTCTTCAACTTGGACACTTTGGGTGAATAATCCCAAAACTCTTGTAAAAATTCATTTTCTTAAAACGGAACTTCATAAAATTATTACGGACTGAAAATCGCCATTGGAACGGTTTTCGTAGTCAAAATAACGGGTTAGAACACTTTACACATTTTTTTTAACACACTTTGTACAACTTTGGTGCTTGGATTTTTGGATTCCCTGAGCACCCTTCGTAAAACCAACCCAGTTTAAAAATCGGCTCATAATCTGAAAAACTTATCTTCATAAAAGTTGTAGCTATCGAAAAATGCTAAAACTTTTATGTTTTACGTAAAATCCAGTTCGGCCTAGATCAGTACCAGTTTTCGTTTGAAACTGGCTGATCCTGAAAAACGGAGTGAAAACTGACCCCAGGGATCAGCCACGGGTTTTCATAAAAACGAAGGCCTTTGGAGCCTTATTTCGAGATTATGTTCACGATGCTCTCTAGTAAAAGTTGTTTTGAGCAACTTTCGTGTTTTAACTTTTAACCCATTCGGCCTCTAAGGGCCTGATATTTCCACTTTCCCAAAACTGGCCAGTTTTGACTCCGAAATGGCAGTTTCGGTTGTTAATCCGGTTTTACATCCTAGTTCGCGGATTCTAACTCGACCGATCACATCGGGGGCCTATACACTAAACAAGCAACGTATCTAACGTCCCATGCATTCATTCTTGCCCATCCATCACACCTATGCAGCCCACACAAGCCGAAAACCTAAGACTTGGCTGCATGGTGTCTTGCTCTTGCATCCATTAAACTAGCATCACATTCATCTTTTTTCTTCAACCAAATCAGCCACTGCCTTAGGGCTGATTTGTGACCAAAATTTAGGGGACTTTACCAACACATCTAGCATGCATCCTAACCATTTTCAATCATAAAAATCATGCAAGCAACATCATAAAATAAGCCAACCAAACCCTAATTCCTATCAAGCACATAAAATCAAGGGCTGAAAATAAACTTGGACTTATGTCCTTACAAATCCATCTTGAATCACCATAAACATACTTATCTTGAGCTTAAATCCAAGATTGGTTCAAGAAATTACCTTAACCCAAGTTAGGGTTTGAAAATCCCAAAACTTCCTTTGGTTCCTCCTTGGTTTGGTGGCTCACGGATTTTGCAAGAAAAAAAAGGAATCCAAGAAACTTTTGTTAGCTCTTTCTTGCTCATCAAAACCAAACCTTATAAGAAGAGAAATCCAAGTTTCTGCTCACCTTTTCCTTCTCTCAAAGCCCACGGTTTTGGCTACATGGAGCACCAAAAATCTTTCCTCTTGGCTCTCATCAAGAACCGAACTTCATGCATGGTTGTACCCCAAAAATTTTTTCCAGATTTTCATCTCCTTTTGGCTCACCACAACCCACGGTTTTGTGCCCAAAAATGGGTCTCCATGGCTCACAAAATCTCTCTCCTTTCTCCCCTAGAACAGCCGAACAACACAAGCCTCATCCTTTAGCATTTTTTTTTTTTTTTCAGATTTCTCCTCTCTTTCTCTCCCTCTCTTCCCACGGTTTTTGAGCAGCAATTTTGGCAGAGTTTTGCTACATTTCTTCAATAAAAATGTGGGTTTTCTAGAAGGGTATTTATAGAGGAAAATGGGGAGCCTTGGGTGGTCCTTGGCTGCCAAAAGTTAAGGGGAGCAAGGGAGGGTTGTTGTTCACATCTTTTCCTCCTTAAATCATGGCTTTATGTCATGTCTTCCTTGTGCTTATTGCTGCCGAACTTGGGAAGGGAAAAAGCAAGAGTTTTGGCTCATTCTTTTAATAAAAGAGCATGGGGAATGGGGGGTTTTCTTTGATGGACAAGATGGCTAGGAGTTGATGGTGCCTTGTCCTTAATTTAAGGCTTATGTCTCCCTCCTTCTTGCTCTAGCTGCTGCCGGTTTTGGGGATGGGAAAGCAGCCCCACACAAGTTTGATTTAGGCTAGTGGAGGATGAGTCAAAGGCATGGGCATGTGTCCTTGTTTGGTTCACACTTAGTTCACATCTAGTTGAATCTCAAAGGGAACATCATTCCTTAATTTAAGGCTTTATTCTATGTTTGCACATGCTTTTCCTTTGCTTCTTCTTTCCTTGTGCTGCCGACTGTTTGAGGGAGCCAAAGGGGCTGTCTTGGCCGAACCTTAGAGGGAGAATGGGGGGCCTTGGATGCTTGATGAGTTGGCCCTTGATTCATGGCTTTCTCCTTGCCTTTTTGTCCTTGATTTTTCTTTTCTTTCTTTTCTCTTAGTGCAGCCGGATCCTTGGGGAATTGGAGTGATGGCTGCCGAATTCTTTTGGGAGGAAAAGGGGAGTGATTGGACAAGGGTGATGTGGAGGCTCCTAGGCCTTTCCTTTCCCATGCTAGCTCACACTTTTTCCTTGTCCTTTGACTCCTTGAATTAGACTTTGTCCTTGTCTTCCATTTTTCCCTTGTTGCTTGCCGTAAATGAGAGAGCAAAGGGAGGGCTAAATGGTTCTAGAGTCCTTCTAGAATTTTCTTCAAAGCCACCTAAGGCTTGTGATGTGTCACACACATGTGATCATCCCTTAAATCATGGGTTTTGTTTGTCATTTTTCTTCTTCAAAATTAATTCATTCTCCTTTCCTTGGTGTCACACAGATATTAAAATACTGTGCTCCATAATTTGGTCCAAAATTCTTCCATGTAGAAATTGAACCGAAAACTTTCTTTCTCCAATTTTTCGGAGACCTTTTTGCCCTTTAATTTTGATTCGGTGTGCTTGATTTCTAGGGTGGTTTTTACGACTTATTCTTGCTTTCTTGACCATAAAAAGTCTTTGCAGTCTCTTCTTATATTGCATTTCATCATTTTTCGAGGTCAACATTTTTGACCCGTCCTTGGTCAAACTTTGACTTTTTGGTCAACCATTTGACTTTTTCGGTCAAAGTTGACTTTCGTAAAATTTCATCCTTTTTCATTCTTTTTCTTTCCTTTTTGTTCTTTTTGACTCAAAATGCCGTTTATCAACCTTGGCTTTTTTTTCCGAGTCTCATAGCCGATTTAAAAGAAAATTCTAACATTGGCTAATAAAATTACGAATTTCACATGTGATTCATAATTTTTCATGAAAACACCTCATAAACATAACATGCGGACTTCTAATTTCTAATAAAAAAAGAAATCGTAAGTCCATGAAAATGACGGGTATTACAGTTGTTAAGTTCTGGCTTGCCACAGAACATGTGGAGGGAAGTCAATTTGTCAGCTAACTATCTTTTAAATAAGATTCTCCATAAGAAAAAGGATAAACCCCATGTGAATTATGGAAAGGAAGGAAGCCTTCCTACAAATACTTGAAAGTATATGGATGTCTTGCTAAATTGTTGGTACCCGAGCCAAAGAAGATGAGAATAGATCCTAAAATAGTTGATTGCATCTTCATTGGCTATGCCCATAATAGTAGTGCATATCGGTTCCTTATACATGAATCTAAAAACCCTGACATTCACAAGAACACGATAATGGAATCTAGGAACGTATCGTTCTTCGAACATGTATTTCCTTATAATTCCAAGGAAGATGGTCCAAGTTCGTCTAAACGAACGTATGAGATTATTAAAGAAAATAGTCAAGACTTAGATCAAAATTATGAAACTGAAAAAAAAAAAAAAAAAAAAAAGAAGAGCTTAGGTGTGTTGGGATCTATATGTGCCATAAGGATAGAAAATTAATATTAGGGATTTTCTGTAAATACGATATTTTGATATTAATAAAAGGAGGTTATTCATGTTTAATAAGTTGTGTCCTATTTACTTTCATTTGTTGATTGTAGGGTTATTTTGAGCAAACATAAAATACTCCTTGGCTGTTGATAATATGTCGGATTATCATATGTATACAGGGTACACATAGAAGACATGATAATTTGATAACAGTCTAAATAAATAGTTCGCAATCAATGGAATAAGATTTGTGGATCTTATTCATGATAAGATTGTAAAGGTTGTCTGCTTCTTTGGAGGGATGGTTTGTCTTGACCATCGGATAGATTCCAAGTAGAAACTTTAATGTATGCCAGTATTGTGGTATGACATTAGACTAGACCTAAAATGTTAATTGATTCAGTTTAATAATTCCATTTATAAGAATCAATGACGCTTTGATTATCATCCCGCATTAATCTTAATTCTGAAATGATTACTTAAGTTCGTATCCATGACTTATGTACTTTAATGCACTACAGGTGAGACATTGTTAATTCATGGTTAGTATACTTGTGTTTTGGGTACATGACTTATGGATGGAGAAATCAAGATTCATAGATACGGAATCCAGAGCTATCTTAACGATAGTACATGTTATTTACTTAAAAGCATTATTCGGGGATTGAAAGATAGTATAACAAAAACTTGGCCATCGGTTTACTTTGTGTTCTCTGATAGTTTACCAATTGTATGGTTTTACAATTGGTGGTTCTTTCAATGGAGAATAATGGAACTTCAAGTTAAAATGATTGAAAAGGTAAAACGGAAAAAGTCTTTAATTCAATCATGGATAACATATAGGGATTAAGTAAGTGATGAATAAATCATAGAAAAAGCATTACGTGAGAGAGCTTTCATAATACGATATGTAAACAGGAGTTTAGCTTCAAACTTTTAGTGTAATAGTTTTGAAGTTGATAATTGATGAATAATTAATCTGGGATTAATTTTTCACAATTATAGGAATCTCTTTACATATTTCTATCAGGTCCCTCTATTAGCTCATATAGTTCCATATAGCGTTTCGGGATTTGTTCATAATGAAATCGGTAAATTTAAATGGAATTTAGTAATATCTATTAAGACATGGTACTCTCTAACATGCAATCCAGAAAGGATTGGACATGTGAAATTTGTGTAGACAAATAATATGATTTGTCAACATGTGATTGGTTAATTAAATTTTGAAAATAAGATTGTGTTTGAATTATTTAATTTTGGAAAACAAAATTTTTCTCTCATAATTAAAAGAGATGCATGGTTTTTAATTGAGTGGAGGGAAGAAAATTTTGTTTCAAAATTGTTCAAATATATTCCTAATATTAAATTATTAATTGATTTAAATAATGGAGATTATGTGATGGATTTTTCTTTCCTTAAAAGGGGTGCACGGTTTTTGTGAGGAAAGAAAATTTGAAATATTCCATTGATTTAAATTAATTAATATGGTTGATGTTTGTGGAAAATATTTATTCAGATAAATGAATCTTATTTAAATATAAAAAGGTTTAAAAGAAATTTGAATCTAGATAGGACTAGGATTTTTTGACTAGTCTAGATTCTTGATTTAAGATTTGAACCATCAATCAAGATTTAAATTTCTTTGTGGCCGAATTTTTTGAGGCAAAATCTCCCCTTGGAAAAACGTTTTTAGGTTCAATGAATCTAGTCCTAATTTGTATGATTTTTTGGTTTAAAATATTATCCGAAAAAATAATTATTTTTCAAGAAGGAGATAAATTTTGAAAAAGGATTGGAATACTATATAAAGGCTAGGGATTCTTGAAAAATTAATTTTTTGGTGATTCACACAAAAGGCAAAAATGTTTTTTAGGAGTGAGAGAAAAACCAATTAGGGTCTCTTCCACATCATAAAATTCGGCCATACATAAGGAGTGAGAAAAAGAGAGAAAATTCCATTAAATTAAAACTGTGAAGAAGGTTAAACCGAGTGATAATTTTCATAGGAGGTTAACCGGTTCCTGATTTGAAGTTTTGAAGAAAGAACCTGGATTATATTCTTAACGAGGAATATCGGAATTGAGGAGGAGGGATCTAGACTTCGGAACGCATTACCAATCATTTGGATTCATAGAACGTGTGCCCACACACACTCTGAGACGTGAAACTAGAGAATAGTAGAGACGACACGTTAGTCAAATGTTCTAGCAATTCTTGAATCTAAGAAATAAGGTACGCTTGATCATGAATTTAATTTATTGTTATATGCATCATGAGCTTCTTTTCCGAATTGGTATAAAAATTTTAAAACTTTTGTTGCGCCATAACTTTGATATCGGATCCGATTTTTCCAATAAGGCGAAGCAAAAGGGCAAGGATAGAAAAATCATTTGGATTAGATTTTCAGACCTATATGCTAGAGGTTGAATCTCAAACTTATAAATAAGCAATAAGCTCTATGGAGGGTCCTTTATGGAAAGAAGCCATAAAGAATGAAATTAATTCCATCATGCAAAATCATACTTGGGAGTTAGTGGATCTTCCTCTAGGAAGTAAACTATTAGGTTCTAAGTGGATTTTCAAACGGAAAATAAAGGCAGATGGAACAATTTATAAGTATAAGGCCAAACTTGTAGTAAAAGGATATAGACAACGAGAAGGTCTTTATTACTTTGACACATATTCTCTTGTGACGAGAATAACCTCTATAAGAATGATTTTGACGATTGCCTCACTGCAGAATCTTGAAGTCCATCAGATGGATGTAAAGACAACTTTTCTTAATGGAGATCTTGAAGAAGAAATTTATATGGAACAACCCGAGGGTCGTATAACTCCAAAACAAGAAAAGAAAGCCTGCAAATTAGTGAAGTCCTTGTATGGACTTAAGCAAGCTCCAAAACAATGACATAAGAAATTTGATAATGTTATGATGACTAATGGGTTTAAAATCAATGAGTGTGACAAGTGTGTTTATGTTAAGAATACAGAAGATTGATAAGTTATACTCTGTCTGTATGTAGATGACATGCTAATCGTAAGTAGCAATAATCGGATGATCAAATCTATCAAGGATATGTTGAATTCAAGATTTGACATGAAAGACATGGGATTGGCTGATGTAATATTGGAAATTAAAATTATAAGGTCACCTAATGGTCTTTTATTGAGTCAGTCACACTTTGTAGACAAGATACTTAATAAATTCAATAAGATGATTCTAGTTTGGCTAGAATTCCAATTGATTTAAATCAACATCTGTCCAAGAATATAGGAGAAAGTATATCTCAAGTGGAGCATGCTAGAGTGATAAGGAGTCTAATGTACTTAATGAGTTGTACAAGACCAGACATTGCTTTCGCTGTAAGTTATTTGAGCAGGTTTACGAGTAATCCAGGGGCTGACCACTGAAAAGCAATTGTTAGAGTACTCAAGTACTTACAATATACTCATGACTATGGGCTGCACTATATTAGATTTCCTGCTGTTCTAGAAGGATATTCAGATGCGAGCTGGATATCTGATATACAAGATTCTAAGGCCACCAATGGATATGTGTTCACTTTGGGAAATGCAGCAGTATCATGGAAATCTTCTAAACAGACAGTAATAACTAGATCCACGATGGAATATGAGTTTGTAGCTTTAGATAAAAGCAGCGAAGAGGCTGAATGGCTACGACAGTTCTTAGAAGATATTCCAGAATGGCTGAAACCTATGCCTGCAATTTTGCATACATAGTGATAATCAATCTACTATTGGTAGGGCACTGAATGTCATGTATAACGGTAAGTCAAGATACATTCGTCGTCGACACAATACTATTAGACAATTAATCTCAAATGGAATCATAACAACTGACTATCTAAAGTCAAAAGAAAACATTGCGAATCCGTTAACCAAAGGGTTGAATAGAGATCTAGTTGAGAAATTATCAAAGGGAATGGGACTTAAGCCCACGATATAATAGGTCGAAACAGTGGAAACCCCATCAATTGATTGGAGATCCCAAGATCTAGATTCAATGGGATAACTAAACAGTATAGACCTGGTAGAATCACTGTGGGGGTCACCTTCTAGCTCATTCCTATGATGAAAACAGTGATACCCGTACGAGATAGGTTAAGCTATGCTTTTAATGATTCTTAAGCATTGGGAATCCGAGCGGAGTAATGCGGGATACTCTTTATTAAGAAATCACCTTTGTAAGAGAGAAGTGGGGCTGCTTTAAAGAAGAATTGCAAGGGCTCAATTCTTTAAAAACTCTTGCAGAACCAGGACAATATTTACGGCCAAAATGGACATAACCATGAGAACTGAAATTGTGTCAGGAAAATATCTATGTGAGGTATACTATCGTTTACACAAATGGCAGGACAGTGCAAGGACAACTCATCTACTGATTAGCTAGTAAAATAAGTATATTTTCACAAGAGAAGGTTCAAAGGTTAATGCCTACCTATCCTATGTAGATGTTAACTGTAGAACTCTATCACCATGTCGTGTCTTTTGTTTTCCCTCGTCATTGTTCAATTTCATTCATGTGGGGGACTGTTGGAAAAATGGGTTTTAAACCATTTTGAGGAGCTATTTTGAGGTCCAAATTTGAGTGGGACCCACTTAATAAAATTAATTGGTCTTAGTGGGTTTGTGTTCTCTATTGCGAATAGATCGAAATCATATATTCATACACTCAAAATGGTATTTGGGTGTATGAGAAATTGATGCTTATAAGAATTTGCACTTTTGGATTTAGATAAGATTCTGTACCCAAGAGGTTTTCTCACACGCAACGAGGGGTGCAAATCGCGGGCCCCGGTGGGTTAAGGGCCCAATGTATGCGCCTACATGACGTAGGTGACGTGAGTATCAGTCTGTCGAGCTTGCCCTCGTGCGGGCTTTGTTTTGCAAAAAAAAAAAATTTTCTTTTTCCAACATAAATTTTGAATTTTTTTTTTTTTTAGAATATCAACAGTCATCTGTTCATATTCCAAGGATGATTGTTCAAATTCCAAGGGTTAAGAATGGAGTTTAATGGGCAGCATTAGTGCATGATTAATACAAAATTAATCTAAAGACTAATGCATTGCATTAACCCGGATTAAAACCTAATGAATTCTGATTTTGTAACACCTCCTTTTAGAGCCTATAAAAGGAGGCATCCACAAGCTTGAAATCACACACAAAAAGCACATAGCACAAGTTCTCTTTCTCTTGTTTCCTTGTTCTAGCGTTTTCTCTTGTAGTGGTCAGTTTTTGAGTTTGGGTAATAGAGGAAAGGCTTTGGTTTCAAGTTCACCGGGAGCGGTTTTTGATCGTGCTAGACTATTATTGTTCGTCGTTGTATCCTGGGAGACAGACGTCCATTGAAACCTCGTGCACTTACCGGAGGGGACGAATTTGTTTTAAGGAAAGTGTGTCTCATATGCCTTGACTATCTTCATTGTCTGTTGTTTCCTTTGAGTTAATGTTGAATTTCTGTGTAACAATTTTATTTATATTATACTTCAACTTCTTGTTCGTTGTTTATACTCTATATTTTCTAACATTGACAATGTCTATTAAAACTTGTACCAAAAAAGGTCATCACGCACGTAATGCAAGCTTAGTTAAAGGTAAAAGCTGAAATAATAATAATAATAATAATAAGGATAAATTACATGTTTAGTCCTTAAATTTTTTACAAAGTTGCAATTTGTTTCTTAATCATTTTTTTTAGGGTAATAAAGTTCTTAAACTCTTGAAAAGAGTGCAATTTAGTCATATTTACTAACAAAGATTAAAAATTGGATGGATAAGATCACATATATAACACATATAAGTTGAATCATGTAAAATTTTTTTTATTTTAGTTATCTTTAAATAGTAAATCATATGTAATTAAGGTTATATTTTTTCTTAAATTTTTAACATTGGTTAACCCAAAAAAAAAAAAAAAGGAAAAATTTGCATCCTTCTAAAAAATTTATGGATCTTTTAACCTTTAAATAAAAAAAAGATTGGAATCAAATTGCAAATTCTTAAAAGAATCACGAACCAGACAAACAATTTAATCAAATTGTAAGAATTAGGTTTCATTGCGACTGGCCTACGTATGTGTGTGGGATCCCCGTCTAATCTTTTGTCGGTAAAGACACCCAACAAACCACTCTCCACCAACCCGACAGAGGTTTTGACTTTTGAGGCCCCGGTACTTTTTTTCTTCTTCGTGGAAAAAGAGAATCAACTAGTCTAAGCTACAGAGAAACAACAAAACTGTTTTGGGAAAAGTGTTGTCTGAACACGAACAAGTTTGTATTTATCTTCCAAGAAGAAAGAAGTTTGTCTTGTGGTCAAATATAGAGGTGACAATTCATGTTTTCGGATTGTGTCTGTGTTGACTCGTTTATTAATCATTTTCACAATCCGTTTATGTATTATGTTGACCATGAATCTGCGCATAACCCGTTTAAGTTAACACATTAAATAAATAATCAACACAGTTAGATTTATTAAACACGATTAATTTCACACGTTTAATGGGTAGACTACACTTGCTATAAGAATGTTTTAAAAGTAAAGGACTCACCTTGATTCAACTATCACACTAGCTATATCAAAGACTGTTATTTTTCAGTCAAAAAAACAATACCTAGTTTCCAATTTGCAATTTCTATATCTCACAAGCCTTTCATGAGAAGAGACGTGAGCAAAAAACAACATAATATCAACACCAAGGAACAAAAACTCAAAGAACCTTACCAACAAGCACAAATGACACAAAAAAAGGAACGAGACTTAACAAAAATCCTTTTCCGATTTCTTGACCAACAAGGTACGTGATCTTCATTTCAGCTCTCCACTCTGTTTGGAAGGTTGGGTACGAGAGGCAGATCGTCAAGCCAATCGGCGTAAATGCGGTTGATCTTCTTCAGTCCTTTCCACTTTAACAAGCACTTCTTACCCGGCACATCTTCACTAAAACCACCAGCTGCAGTTGTTGCTGTGTTTGGAAGCAAATCGCCAGCACAAACTTGAGGTTTTGCTGGCATGGAGGCGTAATTGATTAGCGCCTCTCCTTCGACTCGTCCAGAAGACACTTGCAACTCTGATATCGGTAAACACTGAAATTAGGAACCTGAGGGATTGCTAAAACTCCTCACAAGCAACTTAAGAAACTGAAAATTTGGAATCATGTTCACCCTCTCTACCACATGAAACAGCAAAAGTAGATTCTTCGACAACAATGTCGGAAATTTCTATACCATTCAGTTAAACTAAACTAGATGAACTTTCATCGACACAAACTTGACTTTATAACACCAGTTTTCCAATGCAGAAGCTCGAAAAGCAAAAGGATTATTTCAAAAAACTTGTTTCTATTTCATCTAGCTTTTTAGTTAATTCTAGACTACTTATGTCACCTAAAATTAGTACTTTTCTTTCTATTAGAACGAGACATAATTCAAACAAGTTCCACAATTTACAAGAAATAACACATATTTAGATCATCTACAAAATCAAAACTGGAACACGAAAATGATCGACTTACTATGTAGAGCAGACTGAGTACCTGCGTGCCCATGAGCAAAGTGACATTTCTCGCCGAACGGGCAATGACCCGTTAACTCCCACTTGTTACACAACTTTGTCTTCCAATACACTGGCTTGATCACATTTGCTCTTGAAGGATCTGAACCAGAGTTCAAAACCAACTTATTGTCTTCACCATTACTAGACCCGCTTCCCTGAATCACTGGCGGTGCCGATGTTCCAATGCTGATCGCCGAGCTCTCCCTAAACCTGCCTGAATCATCTCTATACTTCGACGGATCCTCGTGAAGAAAATTACACCGATCCCCGTACGGACACTCCTCGCCATTGTAATACTTCTTGCAGAGCTTCATCCTGTGGATTATCTTCTGGTCATCGTCCCAATTACCAGAAGAAGTTCGGTCCTCGTCGCGCAAACCGATCAATTCCTGCCAATTAGCAGGGGGCTGCCTAATGTCCTCGATTCCGTGAGCGAAGTTACAACTTTCGCCGTTCCTACACATCCCCATTTTGAATTTGGCACACAAGCGAGTCTTGAAGAATATGTTCGAAACGCCCTTATTAACCGGGGCATTTGGCGGGATCATTCTAGTGTTCAAAGGCGGGTAAGGCGAAGAAGAATTTGATTGGCTTTCTTCCGAAGTTCGGGCTTTTTTGTGGGGAGGGGGTTGTTGATCAAAATCGGAGTTTCGATCTTCGTTGATCATCGAAAATTGAGGCCAGATATTAATGGCATCACTGCCCGGAACATAAGACTGTAAAGATGGCATAAATGGTGGTGAACAAGGATCAGAAAAACTCATGTTTCAGATTTCAGATTCTGATGAACCAAGTTTAACCTTTTGCTTCTCTGTTTAAACACACAAGAAAGAATGGAAACAAGAAATCAGAACACTTGTATGATTAAAAATAAAAAATCTGTGTGAAAAGGAAAACCCAGATTGAATATCAGAGAAAATAGTCACGGTTCAAGGAATTACAAAGAACCCAGATTGGAATTCGGTGTCAAAAAAAAAAAAAAAAAACACTCAACTGAAGAAAATCAAGAAAACCCGGATTGGGGTTTTTGGGAGAAGTCGAAAGAATTTATAGAGCACAATCAAGAAAAATTAAAGAACGGGAATCCCAGATACTAGAGAGAGAGTCTAGGAGAATATGTGTTATTAGTGAAAAAGATGCAAGAGAGAAGGTTTATTTTTAGAGAGAGAGAGAGAGAGAGATAGGAGAGAGAGAGTCAAAACCCTAGCCGCCTAGTGAGAGAGTGATGAAGATGGGGAAAGAAAGAAAGGAAGAAAGTCCCTCAAGGGAGATTTTTCTTTTTCTTTTTTATTTCTATGGAGTCTGAATGGGAAACGGAAACGCTACCGTGGAGACGCTAAAGCCCTAAACCCCTAAAGAAACGTCAAAAAGGGGGAGTTTGTAAAATCCCTGTAATCATGGGGCAACTCTCTTTGATGGCACCCTTGCTTTCAGTCTTGACCGGGTTTTGCAATCTTCGTAAAGCTTTAGGTTTATTGGGATGGGCCTAAAAGAGGCCCACTAAATCCTCCCCTCCAAGTTGAACTTCCATTACACCACATCCCAATTTAGGGCTCAACCTCGGTTAAAAATCATCGGTTTCGGTCGATTTCAATTTCAAATCGAAGTAATCGGTTTTTGGATTAGAAAACCGATGATCGATTCGTAATGTGATTTTTTTTTTTTTCAGTTTTTTGAACTTCAGTTTTGGTTATTTCCAATCAGTTTGGGTCGGTTTTTACATCATATATAGCAAATTAAAAAAAACTACAAGCACTTGAATTGCTGATGTGCATTTAACATATTGTGCATAAATCAAAATATGCACTTGGCTTCAGCGGCACAACAGAGAAAGAGTAGAGGGACCTAGAGTTAGGAGGTGGGAGTCAGGGAGGACTGGCCATGGGGGAGTTGAGGTGAGACTTGGGAGTCATGGTTCTAAGAGTGAAAGGGGGCAAAATAATGGCGTGAAAGAAATGACTACATTTATTTATTTATTTATTGTTTTTATAAATGTTAAAAAAATTGGGTTTATAATAAAAAAAAATTATTGTTTAATATATTTGGTGGAGGTCGGTTTTAGTTTGAAACCAAAATCCATAATCAGAATCGAAAACCGAGCCGCTTAAGTGGATTTCGGTTTGGTTTTTGACTGAATGGTTTCAGTTTTCAATTTTCAGTTTGTTTCAGTTAGTTGTCAATTGGTTTCGGTTTTCTAATTTTCCTAAATAGTCCTACATGTCATAGAATTAACTGTAGTAAATAGTATTTTTATAAAAATAATTGAAGTAAAAAGTAGATTTTAAAAAGATTCGGAGTAAATAGCATATTTAATAGGTAAATGAAAAATTACTTGTTAAAATGCTATTTACACTAAATAATTTAAAAATCTACCATTTACTTCAATTTTTCTAAAAAACTGATATTTACTTCTTTCTCCCTAAAATTTGAGTTTGTCTTGATTTTTGGCAAAACTTATAAAACTCTAGTAAAATGTGTAAAGAGACGTATTTGATGAAATAGTAAATCAAATCAAGAAGATCAAATTACTCTATTCCCCCCCCCTCCCATTTTCTCTCGCTTCCCCAACAATCCTAGCTAGGGGTGGCAATACGGGTTGCTACACGATGACACAATTCGAAAACGACACGAATTTCACGGGTTCGGGTTAGAAAAAATAGGGGTCGGGTCAATTTCGGGTCACCCCAAATTGACACAGAAAAGAACTAGTCGTGTTTGGGTTGGACCCGCAGAACCCGAACACGACACGTTTTTTTTTGTGTCAATTTCGGGTCAATGTTCGTGTTAATTTCGTGTCAATTTTCGTGTCAGTTTCGTGTCAATTTTGTGTCAATTTCGTGTCATTTTTTAATTTCAGATCAATTTCGTGTCAATTTCGGGTTGATATCGTGTCGCGGGTTGAATTTCGTATCATGTGTCAATTTCGGGTTGTTCATGTTGCGTGTCAATTTTGTGTCGCGGGTCAAGTTCGGTTCGTGTCGTGTGAACCCGTTATGGGTTCGTATAGTGTCCGTGTCACGATTTCGTGTCGTTTTCGGGTCGCGGGTCGTGTTCGGGTCTGGAGAAAAAAATTTCGACACAGCTCTAACACGACACGAACCTGACATGCGACATGAATTGCCACCTCTAGTCTTAGCCCCCTCTTGATCCCCCAAATGTAGAACTGGAATGGACTATGTCTCTTTCCCCCCACTGGACCGGACCACCATTGCCATGCGGTTGGATCTCAATGGTGGGGGTAGATCTACCCACGACTTTCTCTCCCTCTTTCTTTCTACTGGATTAGACTACCGTAACGTGTGGCCACAACATGGCAGATCTCCCCACATGTAGAGGAAATCCATGGGTTTGTGACGAGGAGATTTTTATGGAGATGATTCTCTTTCGTTTGAAGCTAGCATCAGGATTGTTGCAACCTCGTGGTTGCTTCACTGAATTCTTGTGATATGTGATTAATTTTTGTATTACTTTTTCAATAGTCCGATGATAAAATTAGAAAAATTCAACTTGGCAGTTAGTGGTCAGTAACTAGTAGTATCCTACCAAAAGAGCTGGTTTCCAATTGATATCCTGTAGGCGGAGGTGATTACTTGTCAGTAACTAGTCGATATCCTGTCGGTGCAGTTGGTTAATTACCTTTTGGTAACATGCCAATAGTGGTGGTTACTAGTCAATATCCTGTTGGATACCAAATGTTAAATTTGGAACCAATCGATGACTTTCTAGTATCATTAGGGAAATTGGCAATTATCATCATGGATACCGACTCTTAATTTAAACTTATAAGTGATAATTAATGTTAGGGTAATTATTTGCGACAATTTATTTTTGTTTTTGAAAAAGAGTAGTTGTATTTGCAACCAAAAATTTTGTAAATACCCCTGATGGGGCTCTTTTGTGGTAACCGTACTAACGTAAAGGGTCAATGTTTGTGGCCTACTTTGGTTGATCCAGCTAGCATCTAGTTGGAGTCAAGGGAATATGCCGCCAGAGGTACCGCGAGCTATGTTGGGATGTCGAACACCCGAACAACTAGTTAGTGTGTTCATAGTGCTCTCTTGCAAGCCACAATATTGGCCTCAGCTGGGACGAGCTAAATTTGGATGACCCTGAGGAAGATGGTTCTAAGGGTGGCAACATCGGTTATGATTTTGGCCCCGTGTGGATGAAGACTTCTCTATAAAGGGGATCTTGAGATGACCATATGGCATGGGAGAGGAACATAAATTGTTCGTGAAGAGATGTTTTTGGTGAGTGGAATGTTTGCTTGATGCTTAGTATGCGGGTTTAGACCTGTGGTCTTGTTATAAGTACTGAGTGAGGGCTGAAATGTATAGTGCCTAAAAGGTGGCTCTGTAGTTCAGGTGTTCTGCCGTCACCGGAATGATATAGTTAGAGAGAGTCCTCCCTCTTAGTCGTGAGTGGTTAATGAAATGTGAGGCATATGATCACTAAGAGTATTTAAAAGGCTAACGGTGGTATATTCTAGAGTAGGAATGAATGGTATTGAAGTGATTGTATACTTTGGAACGCCTATTCTAGAAGTTCTTCGCCGTTAGAGTTGTCACCGGAAGTCATGATGTATTGGAAAGGGTTTCCTTTCTTGACCATTTATGGTAAGTGAGGAATTGGTGAGGGAAATGCTACCCTTGTGATTGTGGTTGTGATGGTTCCATGCTTCAGGTGCACCTCTGTCAAGGAGTCACCTGAGGTAGATAGGGTCTCCTCTTTTAGCCATGAATGGTGAATAAAAAGTGAGGGAGATGATTGCTATCAATGATGAGAAGGTTGAAGGATACGATGGCTTTTGATTGCTTGTTTTGGAGTGTAAATAGTGGGGGTATTTATAGGCTACTAATGAGTTAGGTTACAATTAAGTGATTTTAGTTTGGTTGGAAGAGTTTCCCTTTGAAGCTCACAGTTAAGGAGTCTTTTTTGTGACGCCCCGAACCACCCACCTGACACCCACGCGGGGCCGACCACGCGGATGCGGGGCGCTGGAACCGTCACCTTCATACATAACTTACTATACTTGAAAATGCGGAATAAATTTTTTTTTTTTTTTGAAACTTCTTTTGACCATCGTTTAAAACTTTCTTTGAACTTCATAATTTGGGTTTCATTTTAAATTGAAACCCATACACTAAAATTGTGCATCGTACTTTGAACATTTTATACATAATTAACTTCATACTTAACATACATGAAAAACTTCATAACTTAAACAATATGCGGAAAATATTGCGTAGTGGTATCCCACACCGCCCTTCACTCGCTGCATCATCTCCAAGCCCACCAAGTAAAGCTACAAGCATTTTATCTCTACCTGCAGTATGGAATATATCTGATGAGCTGACGCTCAGCAAGTACAAACGTGATCTCACAAAACATTTTCATTTAACATCTTGAAAACATACTTCATCATAAAACATATGCATGAACTATTGATGTCCATTTATGCATTTCCTTTTAACTTGTACTTATCTTTCATATGGGCCCCATAATATACGTACCCTTAACATATAGCGCGCCTCTAGATACAGTTAGGGTTTGCAAGGTCCCTAACTGCTCTAGGAAAACATGAGTGATTACACCCTCCCACATCAACGAGAGGGCGAATCCATAACTTTAACATAAAAATCCTCCACCTTGGGGGAGGTTGGTACGACACTTTACTTGTGTATTTTTACCAAGTGGCTTATCATTAGTGAACATACCTTATGATATCACAAAATCATAACTTATAATGCACATGACATATTTTAACATAACATGGCCGCTTTAAAACATGACATCGTTAAAATATGACATTCTTTAAAATTCCTTAAATTATGGCCTCATTAAAACATAATAGCTTTAAAACATAGCATCTTAAAAAGCATAGCATTTAAACATAGCATTTAAACATAGCATTTCATATTTGAACATACATTATTATTTTTCCATACCACAGGTGAGGTTTGTACTTACCTTAGGTCTTATGCTCTTGACGTAACATTTCTCGCGATATCTCAACAGGTTCCTATTCCTGTTTCAATCAAAGGAGGTGTAAGATAAGGTTAACTTATCTTACCATAAATCGCGACATATGATGTTGGTATCCTAACCAACATCTATGAGCAATCCTAGATGTGTATGTTGTATGTCCCCTCTAATATCTCTTGTAAACCTGATTGGTTACTTCCTTCATCTTGGGCTTATACTTTACTTTTTCTTGGTTCATAATCCATTGGGTTATTATCTCTTCAATAACCCTAGGTATTAGCCTATTTCATAAATCTTGGTATCCTTTAGGGTTATATTGGGTAACCCTAAAGGTTAAACTTTTGGTCAACCCAAGTCAACATGTGGTCAACTAAGGTCAACCCTCATTGGGTTAAACGTTGGGCTATGGGCTTAGCCCAGTAACTCGGATATAATTCCGGTTACCGTTCGCAGTCGGCTTGATTACCCATTTTTACCTTAAAACTCCTTTTCTTTATTTTTAGAAAACATTATATAATTATCTTCCAAAAATCCATTTATTTACTTGTAAAAACTCTTATGTTATAAATCTTGGAAATACTTGGCTAAAATCATCCTTTTCTTTACTTCTTGGAAAAACGTGGAATTTCAATTCCAAACCTTAAAATTCCACTTCTCTTCTTAACTTGAAAAATCTCATTTTCCTTTAATTTATAGAAAATTCCATTTTTCTTCTTAACTTGAACACTTTGGGTGAAAAATCCCAAAAACTCTTTTCTTGTCTCGTAAAAATTCATTTTCTTAAAACGGGACTTCATAAAATCATTAAGGACTGAAAATCACCATTGGAACGGTTTTCGTAGTCAAAATAACATTTTAGAGACACTTTACATTTTTCTAGAAAACGTTTTTGTAAACCATAGTGCTGGAAATTCTCGGATTCCCTGAGCACTCTTCGTAAAACCAACCCAGTTTAAAAATCGGCTCATAGTCTGAAAAACTTGTCTTCACGAAAGTTGTAGCTATCGAAAAATGCTAAAACTTTCATGTTTTGCATAAAACCCAATTCTGACTAGATCAGTACCAGTTTTCATTTGAATGTGGCTGATCCTGAAAAACGGAGTGAAAACTGGCCACAGGGATCAGCCACGGGTTTTCATAAAAATGAAGACCTTTGGAGCCTTATTTTGAGATTCTGTTTGCGTTGCTCTCTAGTAAAAGTTGTTTTGAGCAACTTTCATGTTTTAACTTTTACCCCGTTCGGCCTCTAAGGACCTGATATTTTCACTTTCCCGAAACTGGCTAGTTTCGTAACCGAAATGGCTGTTTCGGTTACTTAATCCGGTTTTACGTCCTAGTTCGCGGATTCTAACTCGACCGATCACATCGGGAGCTTAAACATTATACAAGCAACGTATCTAACATCCCATACATTCATTCTTGCCCATCCATCACGCCCATGCAGCCCACACAAGCCGAAAACCTAAGACTTGGCTGCATGGTGTCTTGCTCTTGCATCCATTATCAAGCATCACATACATCTTTTTCCATCAACCAAATCAGCCACTGCCTTAGGGCTGATTTGTGACCAAAATTTAGGGGACTTAAATAACACATCTAGCATGCATCCTAGCCATTTTTCAAGCATAAAAATCATGCAAGCAACATCATAAAATAAGCCAATCAAACACTAATCCCTATCAAGCACATACACCAAATCAAGGGCTGAAAAATAAACTTGGACTTATGTCCTTACAAATCCAACTTGAATCATAAGAAAATGCTTAATCTTGAGCTTAACTTCTAGCTTGGTTCAAGAAATTACCTTAACCCAAGTTAGGGTTTTGAAAATCCCTTTTTCTCCTTGGTTCCATGGCTCACGGTTTTTGGCTCCTCCAAGGGATCCGAATCCTCCTTCATGGCTCACGGATTTTTTTTGCCAGAAAATAGAAATCCAAGAACTTTTTGTTAGTTCTTTCTAGCTCATCAAAACCGGGCCTTATAAGATGAAAAATCCAAGTTTTCTGTTACCTTTTTCCTTTCCCCATGCCCACGGATTTTTGGCTCCATTAGAGCACCAAAATCTTCTCTTGGTTCCTCTTGCTAGAACCGAACTCATCACATGGCTCACCCACGGATTTGGCTCCCAAAATTCCAGATTTTCTCCTCATCTTTTCCTTTCCTCTTCCCACGGTTTTGTGCCCTAAATCCCATGGAAATTTTCTCACTTTTTCTCTTGCTCACTCCCTTGCAAAACCGAGCTCCAATGGGATGAAAATCCCAAGAAATCTCTTGGCTCACTCTCTCTTTCTCCTCTCCTCTTGTTGCCGACCCTTGAAGAGAAAAAGGAGCAAGAGTTCTTCTTGGTTCACAAATGAGAATGAGAGGGTTTCTTGGGGGACAAGAGGAGACCTTAGTTGTCTTGCTTTTCTCCTCAAAAATTGGCTTTATGTCAAGTCTATTCCATCTCTTAGCTGGCCGAACATCCAAGGGAGAAAAGGAGGTTGCTTGCTGCCGAATGTGAAGGAGAAAGAGAGGGGGACATGCAGCAGATTTTGTGGAGGAAAATGGGGAAAAGCTTTGCTTGCATTTGTGGTTTTGGTTGACCAACTTTTCTCCTTAATTTAAGGCTTTATCACATGCTTTGTGGCTCTCCTTTTCCTTGTCCTTGAGCTGCCGAAACTTAGGGGGAGAATGGGAAAGGTTGGTCGAATTTTTATTGAAGAAAAGAGGGAGTAGTTGGCTAAAGGAAAAGGTGATGTGGTGGTTGGTTACTTTTCCTGGATTTATAGCTTTATGCCTTGTCTTTCTTTTCCATCTTTTCTCATGCTTTTCTTTGTCCTTCTTTCCTTGTGGCTTGCCGAATTTTGTTGGAGGGGAATGGGAGTGATGGTCGAACCTTAATGGAGTGGAAAAGAGCTCCATTTCTTTACTTTAACTAGCTCACATTTAGTTCCCATTTAGTTGGATCTCAAATGGGACATCATCCCTTAAATCATGGCTTTGTTCCATGCTTTTTCTTTTCTTGTGATTGCCGACCATCAAGGGGGAGGATGGGGGCTGTTGATGGCTGAAAATTAGGAGAGCCAAGTGGCACTT
The DNA here is from genome assembly GCA_025413485.1 of Ficus microcarpa. Taxonomy (NCBI): domain Eukaryota; kingdom Viridiplantae; phylum Streptophyta; class Magnoliopsida; order Rosales; family Moraceae; genus Ficus; species Ficus microcarpa. The sequence goes on from CM046376.1 coordinate 29,858,178, forward strand.
AATTGGTGCAAGGGAAGTGAGGTTGATGTCTTTTTCCACTAACTCCCACAATGCCTTTTATGGCCATTTTTGTTCTTCAAATTAATTCATTCCCTTTCCTTGTGTCACACAGATATTAAAATACTGTGCTCCATAATTTGGTCCAAAATTCTTCCTCGTAAAAATTGAACCGAAAACTTTCTTTCTCCAATTTTTCGGAGACCTTTTTGCCCTTTAAATCTTGATTCGGTGTGCTTGATTTCTAGGGTAGTTTTTACGGTTTATTTTTGCTTTCTGACCATAGAAAGCTTTTTGCAGTCTCTTCTTACACTGCATTTCATCATTTTTCGGGGTCAACATTTTTGACCCGTCCTTGGTCAAACTTTGACTTTTTCGGTCAAGGTTGACTTTTTTGGTCAAACCTTTGACTTTCTTAACATTTCATCCTTTTTCATTCTTTTTCTTTCCTTTTCGTTCTTTTTGACTCAAAATGCCGTTTACCAACCTCGGTATTTTTTTTTTCGAGTCTCGTAGTCGGTTTAAAGAAAATTCTAACCTTAGCTAATAAAATTACGAATTTCACATGTGATTCATAATTTTTCATGAAATATCATAAAAACACATCATGCGGACTTCTAATTTCTAATAAAAAGAGAAATCTTAAGTCTTTGAAAATTCCGGGTATTACATTTTTGGCCGTAGTTACTTAATGTTTCAAATATAGGAAGCTCCAGAGGTTGGAAAAATTCCCTCTTATGAGATTTGAATCTAATCGAAGTGGGTTTTCTTGGTAAGAGACACCTATAAAAGTAGTTGGGTGGCAGTTCTACTACCTTGGGTGAACGTTTCTTAGGTGGTCCATAGGTGAAAAACATTTTTAGTAGGAGATGTTTTGCCTGAACAGTGAATATTTGATAATTACAGCAAAATATTATTAAACTCTTATCCAAAGGAAAAAGAGAAGATATTGTGGGAATATTCCTTGGGCTTTTATGGGGTTTAACGGGCTTTTGTAGGCTTTACTTAGACTAAGGAATTAGATTTTAGTATTTTCGAGTAGTTTTAAGGTTCTCCACAACCCATGTGTTGGAAATGCCCTAAGAGTTAAAGACATTTTAGTTGTATTTCATTTAATTTGAATTGATTAATAATATATTTACGGTTTTTTCGTTACATATTTACTATACTATCCTGATCTAGATTTACATATTAAAGTAAATGTAAGCAAATATGGTTTATTGACTACTTGATGTTTAAACTGTTAGAATGTTGCATATAATAGATTTTTGTATGCGAGAAGACAACATTTTAAAGTAAGTAGTCTAAATTTATAGTCCGTAGTCTGTGAAGTTATAGTGAGCATCCAACTCATACGAAGACTGTTATGTTGTGCCAATTGGGGAGATGATTTATCTTGACCATCTGGAGCGAGCCCACTTCCAAATAGAGACATAGACACATTGTCTAGTGATGGTGACATATTGGACTGGAATTAATTTATAAGTCTGCTCAATTAGATTAATTCACTTTTGATGTTCATTATGCAATAACCTTAATCCTAAGTAAGTAAATGACTTCATGTTTATGACTTATGTATGTTGATGTTACAAAGGCTAAAGCGTCTCGTAGTAGTAAGCTATTAGATTGGTTCGTTAGGTATATGACTTATATTCGATGTGAGCTTTGCTTAAAGATATGTAATCATAGCTCTCATAAATAGTAAATGTTATCCTTTTAACATCATTATACAGGATGTGAAAATGCATGATACCTCGGGTTGTTTGCTGGATAAATGATTAATTATTCATTTTGGGTGAATAATCATTTTCCTATTGGATGTATAATGGATCTTTACGATAGCATGATCAAAATATTAAACGGACTTTGATTTTAAGTTGATCATGGATTTCATATGAGAGTATTGCATATATGACAAAGTTAATAGACTGCGGCTACACATTGGCTTACGTAACACGGTATTTAATTGGAAGTACAGTTTCAGGTTTATAGTGGTGTGACTCTGAAACTAATAACTATGTACTTAATTTATTTGCTTTAGAATAATTAATTACATAGATTATTGGAGCCCATATTATATATGTCTAATTGGTCCTTTCACTATCTCAATATAATTCTTTAACGGATGGTAATCAATTGTGATATTCATTATGGCTTTTATTCTTAAACTTAGTGGAGAGAAAAATCCGAAACGCTTCTCACGAGGTGTAGGTGTTTTTTCTGCTAAGGGTAGAATGAGAATTTCATTTTATTTAATCAATTGGATAAATATTTATTTTGGATAAATATTTATTTAAAGATAAGATTTGAATTTGAATTAATTATGTTTATCTTTTGTGATAAATATGAGATTAATTTAAATTAAGAGATATGGATAAATTAAATATTTGGATAATTAATTTAAATATTTACATAATCTAATTTAAATAAATATTTTAAATTAAAAATGATAATTCTCCTATTTGGATTTGGAATTGAAACAAAATATTATCTTTGTCTAACTTGTGCAAATGTTTTGTTATGAGTATAAGGGAAATAACATATTTTCTCCTTTTTGATTTTATTTGGATAATTATTATATAATTATTTAATTCAAATAAAGTTACCATGATTTTAATTTGAATTTAAATTAGAGTTATGCAACATTATCCATGAAGATAAAATCATAAGATAATTGGAGATAAAAATTTGAATCAAATTTTGAATCTCTTAGATCTATTGTGGGCAATTTTTCTGTTTCCCGAGCAAGAAAAAAAAAACGCAAATTAGGGAAGGAGGAGAACGAAAAATCTTTTAAAGTGTCATATTCGAATTCAAATTCCACCAAGTCTATTCACTATAAATAAAACCATATGAGCTCCTATTTTATTTAGACCACAGACTCTACAGTGAGCGAGTTTATTATTATTATTCTCCCATTACAGTAATTATAAATTGCAAGAGTTCTAGGTGATTGGAAGGAGAAAGCCTTGTACGAATACTAAGCAAGAGACCTAGTGCCCACACATTCTACCGTCCAGGAATTGGAGAATTGTAGAGAAGGCTAGTTGGTTGAAGCTCTCTTTAATCACATTCTCCGGCATTCCTGCTATTTTGTCTCAAAATCCGTGGATTGTAGAATAATTTCTTATATATGACAACATAAATTAATATTATCTTAAGAAATTTTTTTTTAAATTCTGCTATGTAAATTGCCCTCTTTTTTGTAAAAGTATTAGAGCCAATTCATGATTAGGCCATATATATATATATATATATATATATATATATATATATATATTAGACAATCTAATTTTCTCCATAAACTGTGTTTGGATTTAATATTTTTAAGAGAGTGGCATTGTATGGTTACTATTATGTTGTTATCAAGGATTATGTATGATATATTTGGTTATTTTAATTTTATTATAAGCATACTCAATTTTTCCAGTCATGGTTCTTTAGAATTTAGAAAAATTATATCTAGAATTTTTCATGTAACCATGGGAGCAGTTAATTATCACCGTAATTTTCAAATGGATTTTTTTCTTTCTTTGAATATTCAGAAAACTTGTACACAGGAAACAATGTGGTTTTTTTTTTTTTTTTTTTTTTTTGTGTAATTTATTCATGAAGAGATGAAGATTGAAGACTTTAATTTATTTTTTCCCAAAAAATTTGTTTTTTATTTAACTTTTGATATTGGACAAATTAATATGTGAAAGTCTTAATTCAATTAGGCTTTCATAATTAAAACCCTAATTGGAAAATTATAATAATGCACAAAATCAGTTTGCGGGCTGGGCGAAGAATGGGTGCTAGCGTGTGGACTTAGATCGCAGATTGGGGGCAGCTGCGGGCTTTGTGCATGTATAGTGCCTCGCAGGCTAGGGCTTGCGGGGTGGCATTGCCCAATGTTTAATCCGAGAGGGTTGGGCGAGCTCCTCATGTCCAGTGTCAAATTTTAAATTTAAATTTATTTTTATATAATTTTAATTAAATTTAAAATTACATATAATTATACATGAGATTTAAAATTGCTTAAAATTTTAATTTTTCGGGATTTAAATTTTAAGGAATTTGTGGAATGAAAAATAAAATGGTGGAGATGTATGTAGATGGATATGCAAAGATGAAGCAAAATGTAAGACCTAAAGAATGCTTTTGATATAATTTTGTAATTTTTTTTTCTAGGTTGGGACCATGGCTAGGTAATTTATGTTTTCGTCATTTATTTATTTATTCTATATTTTGTCATGAATAGACGAATATGTTTGATGGATGTTTGTTGTACATATTTGATAACATGTCATATAGGATAGATAAAAGCCGCTCATTCTATATTAATCATACATGTCATTAAAAACTTGTATCATTTTAAAATATTGAGTAGGAAAGGGTTTCAAACAAAACTCACGGTCTCCGTTATTAATCCATGTGTGAAAGCATGGTAATACCTCACGTCAGTTTTGCCCTCACCACGCCTCTTGGTAGGTGTTTATTGCCGGTATACTAGGTTGGATCTCCTATCATGAAAAACTTGTCGAGAATGTTCTATTTGGGACCATCCATCAATGGCTTAAATAGCACATGGATCAAATTTTGTAAACAATGGTTACACACTCAAGATTAATTTAATTATTAACTTTTCCTAGAAGCTCTGTTAATTAAATTGATGGTCAAATAAATGGTTATTAATATATGTCTTAACCTTAGAGGATTTAAGGTAACATATATTAATTGGACGGGGTCCATCTTTTTGGCTATTTGTTTCGTGATCACCCCTTGGTGGCTCAGAGTAACAGATGCTAAAAATTACCATTGCAATGTTTCATGTTTTTTCTAAGTTTTTCATGTAGGAACATATTTATGTTTAATTTGCTAAGTCTTTTCTTTATATTTGCTTGTGCATTGATGTGATGATCATATTTATTTATTTTCAGTTCAAAATGTCATTAACACCTCTGATTTCAGTTCTTATTGAAAACAAATTAAATGACGATAATTATAAAGACTAGAAAAGAAACTTGCTAATAGTTCTCAGTTGTGAGAGATATAAGTTCATACTAAACAAACGTTGCTCACTTGGGCCACTTTCTGATGCACCTCATGAAGAGGTCCCTATCATGTTTACTTGTTGGAGAGAATCCAATGAGATAACTTGATGCTACATTTTGGCTAGCATGATGAATGCTTTACAAAACAACATGAAACCTATCAAGTTGCTAGGGAGATCATACATAACTTAGAGGACATGTTCAAAGGCCAAGAAAAATTGGCTCGATAGTACGCTATTACAAGTATTATGAACTTTAAGTAAATAGTGGGTACTCCAATAAAGAATCATATGCTTATACTTAAGGGTTTCTTTGCTGGAGCTGTCGAAAATGGAGTGGAGTTGGACTACAACACCAAATTAAGATGGTGTTTAAAACTCTTTCAAATGATTTAGTTGGCTTTAAGGGTGCATATAACCTGAGTAACAAAGAGTTAGGACTCACTGAGCTCATAAGGCAATTGCAAGCTTATGAGTTTATGATCAATGATGGTGTATCAGTCCCATCCAAGGGAAAGGCCAACTTAGCTATTTCTACATCTTCTGGTCCTTTGGGGAACAAGGAAAAGACACAAAAGCAAAATAAGCAAGGGGCGTCTAGCTCTTTTATTCCTCCTATTTCTGACTGGAAGAAAAAAAAGAACAAGAAGCTTAAAGACCCTAAGAAGTCAAGATGCTTCCATTGTGGCAAGGTTGGTCACTTTTAGAAGACTTGCAATGAGTTCCTAACAGCCAAGGGCAAGGAAGGTAAGGATCTTCTTTACTTAGAAGCTTGTTTGGTGGAAGAGTCAAAAGACACTAGGGTCATTGATTCGGGAGTCACTAATCATGTTTGTGTTTCTTTGTAGGGGTTCAAGGAAATGAGAAGTCTACATGATTGAAGCTTCTCGTTTCGAACATGGAATGGTAGCTTGGCGTTAGCGAAAGAAGTAGGAGACGTGCATTTTTACTTTGATGAATTTAGTTTCATTTTAATGAAAGACTATTTTTATGTTCCTAACTTTAAGAGGAACTTTATTTCATTGCTTGTTTAATTAAAGATTCTTATCCAATTTCATTTAATAAAAAAGTAGTTATTAGCAAAAACAAGTATTTCATCTATTATGGTTGCATGGATAGTAATTTTTATTTTATCAAACCTAAGATGCACTCACTGCTTAACACTGAATTAATTGATAACTCTAAAAGGTTAAAAACTTATCACTCTAACAAGGCATATCTTTGGTATTTAAGACTTGGTCATATTAATCAAGAAAGGATTCAAAGATTGATAAAAGACGGTCCTTTGGATACTTTACAGGAGGTACGTCTTCCACAATATAAATCTTGCCTTCAGGGAAAAATGACTAAGAGGTCTTTTAGTGCTAAAGGTACTAGGGTCAATGATCTACTAGAGATAGTGTACATCAACATATGTGGCCTCATGAATGTCGAGGCGCGTGAAGGGTTCGAGTACTATGTCACATTCGTAAATGACTACTCGAGATATGGATATACATACCTAATATACCATAAGAGCGAAACCTTTGATAAATTCAAAGAGTATAGTGTGGAAGTGGAGAAGCAATTGAGTAAATACATAAAGACATTTTGATCCGATCGAGGTGGTGAATATCTTTCCGATGAATTTCTAGGACATCTTGTAGAGAATGTGATTTTATCCTAACTGACTATACTGGAAACTCCATAACAAAATGGTGTAGCTGAGAGGAGAAATAGAACCTTGTTGAATATTGTACGATCCATGTTGAGTTATTCAACTCTACCATTATCTTTTTTGGGACATTCACTATAGACAACTTGCTACATTCTAAACCAAGTTCCAACTAAATGAACTCCTAAGACTCCATACGAGTTGTGGCGTGGCAAGAAGCCCTCCCTTGGTCATATAATATGGGGTTGCCTGACACTTTTATTGGATAGGGATGTGAAGAAGTTAGAATCTTGTTCGGAATTATGCATGTTTATCGAGTATCCTAAGGGAACTAAATGAGGTATATTTTATAACCTGAAGGAACAAAAGTTAATGTTTCAACTCATGCGACTTTTCTTAAGGAAAGTAATATGAATGACTTTAAGCCTCGAACTAAAAAGGAGCTAAAGGAATTATCGGGTGATAAAATTGCTCCATAAGTTTCGGTATTGGACCCTAGTCCAGGTTTTAGTGAAAGACTCGCAAACGATCAAAAATCTAGGAAGCTTTGACATAGTGGGAGAGTTTGTAAGAAACCAAGTTTCTTCATGTATGATACTGAAGTTTACCAAGCTAACGCTCATGAACATGATGATCACTCTATTACGTATGGTGAAGCTGTGAATGATGTTGATGCTAAGCTCTAGAAACAGGCCATGAACAATGAGATGGATTTAATGAATCCCAATTCCTTATGGGAACTTGTAGACCTACCTGAGGGGATAAAGCTCATTAGGTGCAAGTGGGTTCACAAGAGAAAAAGGAATGCCTAAGGGAAAGTTAAAACTTTCAAGGCGAGACTTGTAGCAAAGGGATACATGCAAAAGGCCGGCGTTTACTATGACAAAACATTTTCCTTGTTATGATGCTAAAGTCTATTCTCATTCTTCTTT
>CM046376.1:29865895-29878232 GCA_025413485.1 Ficus microcarpa
CCATTGTTGCGGCTCTCGATTATGAGATCTAACAAATAGATGTCAAGACGTCATTCTTGAATGGTCATCTTAATGAGAGTATCTATATGATATAGCCCAACGAGTTCATAGTGAAAGGCCAAGAGAAGAAAGTTTTCAAGTTGCTTAGATCCATTTATGGATTAAAGCAAGCATCCTACTTATGGTAACAAAGATTTGATCATGCGATCAAGACCTTTGGTTTTGAGCACAATGTTGATGAACTTTGTGTTTATAACCATACAAAGGATGGCAAGGTGGTTTTTCTAGTTTTCTATGTTAATGATATACTACTCATTGGGAATGATGTCGGGAGTTTATCATGAGTCAAACTTTAGTTGTCTCAATAGTTTGACTTGAAGGACTTGGGAGAAGCTAATTATGTTCTAGGAATTCGTCTTTTTAAGAAATCGAAGGAGCATAATGATAGCTTTGTTGCAAGCTTTATACATGGATAAAATAATTGAAAAGTTTGCAATGCAAGAGGCAAAGAAAGGTACTCAACCTTATTTTGCCTGTTTGATTCTTTTATTGGATGACTGTCCCAAGACATTAGAAGAAAGAGAGCATATGAGTAAGGTCCCTTATGCATTAGCTATGGGTAGTCTCATGTACACTATGTTTTGCACTCGCCTGGATATTTGTTATGCAGTGGGTATAGTGAGTCGATATTAGTCGAACAACAGTTCCAAGCATTGGCAAGTCATGAAGCATATACTCAAGTATCTTAAGAGAACGACGAACAATATCCTGGTATGATCTGGAGGGGGCCTAACACCTATCAGATATAGGGATTCAGACTTCCAAACTTGTAGCAAATCGAGGAAATCAATTTCAGGATCTGTTTTCTTACTTGGAGGAGGCGTCATTGTGTGATAAAGTGTGAAACAAGGTTGCATTGTTGACTCTATGATATAAGCAGAGTATATGGTTGTGGCTGAGGCTTCTAAAGAAGCAGTTTGGCTCTATAAGTTCTTTGAATACCTTGAAGTCATTTCAGGTGTTGACAAGGCTATAACACTTTATTGTGATAACAGTGCGGTTATTGCCAATACAAAGGAATTGAGGCACCATAAAAGGACCAAACACATGGATCAGAAATACCATATAATTAGAGAGTACGTGAAGAATGGACTAGTGGATGTATGTGAGATTGTGTCTGATGACAACATTACTAATCCCTTTACTAAGACTTTGGCGGCTAGAAGCTTTGAAAGGCACGTAGAGGTGATGGGGACGCGAGACATGACACATTTACTAGCTTAGGGCAAGTAGGCAATTATTGGGAATGCCCTAAGAGTGAAAGACATTTTAGTTGTATTTTATTTATTTTGAACTAATTAATAATATATTTGAAGTTTTTTTCATTACATTTTTCTATACTATCCTCATCTAGATTTACATGTTAAAGTAAATATAAGCAAATATGGCTTATTGACTACTTGATGTTTAAACTGTTAGAATATTGTATGCAATAGAATTTTGTATCCGAGAAGACAACATTCTAAATTAAGTAGTTTAAATCTATAGTTTGTAGTCTATGGGGTTAGAGTGGGCATCTAACTTATATGAAGACAATTATGTTGTCTAAAACCAATTGGGGAGATGGTTTATCTTGACCATCTGAAGCGAGCTGACTCTCAAGTAGAGATATAGATATATTGTCTAGTGGTGGTCTTATAACTAATCTATAAGTCCGCTTGATTAGCTTAATTCACTTTTGATGTTTATTATATAATAACCTTAACCCTGAGTAAGTAAATGACTTCATGTTTATGACTTGTGTACTTTGATGTTCCAAATGCTAAAGCATCTCGAGTAGTAAGCTATTAGACCGGTTCGTTGTGTACATGACTCATATTCCACATGAGCTTTGCTTATAGCTATGGAATTATAGCCCTCATAAAGAGTAAATATTATCTTCTTAATGGCATTATACAGGATATGAAAATGGATGAAGCGTCGGGTCGTTTGCTGGGCAAATGACTAATATTCACTTTGGGTGAATAATCATTTACCTATTAGATGTATAATGGATTTTTAAGATAATATAATCAAAATGTTGAACGGATTTTGACTTTAAGTTGATCATGGATATCATATGATAAGGTCATTGGACTGCGGCTACACACTAGCTTTCGTGACACGTATATAATTGGGAGTACAGTTTCATGTTTATAGTGGTGTGACTCTGAAATTAATAATTATGTAATTAATTTATTTGGTATAAGATAATAAATTACATAAATTATTTGAGCCCATATTATATATGTCCAATTGGTCTTTTTACTAGCTCAATATAATTCTTTAATGGTTGGTAATCAATTAGAATATTCATTATGACTTTAATTCTTAAACTGAAGAGAAAAAATCTAGAACACCTCCCACAAAGTGTAGGCGTTTTTCTATTAAGGGTAGAATGGGAATTTTATTTCACTTAATTAATTGGATAAATATTTAGTTTGGGTAAATATTTATTTGGAGATGAGATTTGAAATTTGAATTAATTATGTTTATCTTTTGTGGTAAATATGAGATTAATTTAAATTAAAAGGTATGGATAAATTAATTATATGGATAATTAATTTCAATATCTAGATAGTTTTATTTGAATAAATATTTTAAATTAAATATGGTAATTCTCATATTTGGATTTGAAATTGAAACAAAATATTATCGTAGTGTACCTTGTTTAAACGTTTTTTATGAGGATAAAGGAAAGAAAAGATTTCTCCTTATTGATTTTATTTGGATAATTATTAAGTAATTATTTAATTGAAATAAAATTGTCATGATTTTATTTTGAATTTAAATTGGAGTTATGAAACATTATCTATGGAGATAAAATCATAAGCTAATTGGAGATAAAAATTTGAATCAAATTTTGAATCTTCTGGACCTATTGTGGGTGATTTTTCTGTCTCTAGGAGAAAAAACGCAGATTGGGGAAGGAAGAGAGAGAAAAATCTTTTTCTAGTGTCTTATTTGAATTTAAATTTCACTCAGCTCATTCACTATATATATAACCGTAGGGACTCTTATTTTATTTAGACCATAGACTTTAAGATGAGCGAGCTTATTATTATTCTCCCATTATAGTAATAATAAGCTGTAAGAGTTCTAGGTGGTTTGAAGGAAAAAGCCTTGCATGAATACTGATTGAGAGACCAAGTGTCCACACACTCTATCGTCCGGGAACTATAGAATAGCAAAAAAAAGCTAGTTGGTTGAAGCTCTCTATGATCACATCCTTCGGCATTCCTCTTGTCTTCTCTTAAGGTACATATATTGTAGAATAATTTATTGTATATGGCAACATGAGTTAGTAGATTTTAAGAAAAAATTTTTAAAAATTCGTCGTGTGAATTACCCATTTTCCTACACCATATTATTATAATTCCTCAGACTCAATGCCTTCTAAGTCGGTAGAGAGTCCAATTGAACCAAATAAATGGGCCACATTATGTTCCTTGACCTTTTAAATCATAACGCACTCAAAAATCCCTAAAACGTGGCTTGGGTCTACTTACCGCTTTTAGTCCACATTGCAAGATGTGGATTAGATTTGAGCCGTGTCAAATTTCGGGTATCAACAACCCCCAACTAATTAATGCTTTCTTACTAAAGACTTAAAAATCTTTATTTTTATGGATATTATTTTCATATTACACAATTAACCCCTCGTTCTCTTCACCGGCATTTTGATTTTAACTTTACTTTAAACTTTTTTTTTTTTAAATAAACCTTTTAAAATAAGTTACATGCTAAATATTGAGCCCTAATCAATTATTTTTCTAAACTTAAAGATTTCAATTTTTGTTTATTCAAAAAGGCCAAGATTCTAATATATTAATCCTATGAAGATCGCTTCAAATATAATTATGCATATATGTTATTGTGAGGAAAAGAAATCTGGGAGTTCTAGAAAATACTTATAACAAATGCAGAATGTGGGACAGAAGAAGAAACATAGTGGAGAAGAAGGTATAGGGGAGAATTAGAAGAAGAAGAAGAAGAAGACGAAGAAGAGGAAGAAGCAGTCGGAGAAACAAAGAACAAACAAAGAACAAATGATTGTTTAAAAAGGGGGAGTAATTATTTTGTTGGTGGGTGAAAATATAATAAAAACGATAATTTAGATGTACGCTTATGCTTCTTAATAATTAAATGGGTGTAATAAGCAATAAATAAAATATAATATCAAAATGGGTTTTTGTTTTCATTTCTTTAAAAAATGGTTTTTTTTTCTCTCTTCATAGATAATGTGGGTATGCATGATTTTTATTAGGTTTTAAAGCAAATTTTTTTTAATGGAAGGTTTCTAATTTTATTTAAGGATAAAATTGTTGTAATTATAAATTAGATTTTTGTGTGGACATTCATAAATTTTGAGGTGCAAATATAATCGCTCTTCAAAAATCAATCGAGTAATGAATTCTTGTAAAGAGATCACTTCCATAGGAGGATAGAGAAAATTTGGTGAATAACCATGTTTTGAGTACTTCCTTATAATTTTGTCCACTTTAACATTAATTTTAGTGTTATAAAATAATAAAATTATCAATTTTAATATTATAGTAAACATAAATGTACGGATGTGTCAAATTTATGACACTCATGCATATAACCCCATAGGATAATGCTCGAATATGGGCTTTTGTAGGATAACCCATTAATCAAGCATGTTACTGACTGAGATTTGGGTGAATAAGAGAGAGGGTGACTTAGGATTGTCCTTCAAAGACCATATTTTTAGATTATTATCTCAGTTATAATAGATTCTTTTTTTTTTTTTTTTTTTAACTTCCAATTGAACAAGTATGTAGAGGTAAAAAAATCCAAACAAATATTTAGAAAGGGTAAAAAAATTATAAACATATCTATTTGAGAAACTGTTTCTTAGATGAACACCAATTTTAGAGTATTTGAATTCAAATGTGTCACTTTCAAGAAAAATTAAGTCAAAGACATTACAATGTTAAATACGAATCACTAAACTTTAAAAATGATATATACCCTACTTAACGCTTATTGGTTCTCTAGCCTCTTTTTTTCAAATCCTTCCCGCTCCATAAGGTTATGGTATTGAAATCCAAGATTACATTGCCATCTCATCTGCGGTGGCGAGTTGCTCTCAAAGATCGTTGAGGGGCTGCCAAAGGAGGACATCGCCAGAGTCTACTTCAGCAGTTAATCTTTGTCATTCATTTCAGCCACAATTGCAACGTTTATCACCGTGATTTGAAGCCAAAGTAGTTGATCTCTGTCTACGACTTCAGCCTCAACGCCTTCTTTGATCGTCTTAGACATCCTCAAGCCACCGTAGTTATTGATGCTTTAGGTCTTTGTGGCCTCCTAGCCCAAAGCCCACGTCACGAGCTCAATTGAGCCTCACATCATGATTTTGATTTAAAACACGAATGGCGATTCCGGCTTCTATGATTCCACACCTGGAACCGCAGGTGTGGTACATTTGTGTGTGCTCTAGCATTTTTGGTATGCACTTGACTACTAAAAGGGGAATCATCTCTCCAGCAAGCAAATTTGTTGCACAACTCTTTAATTTCATCTAGTAGATTACCGATATTAATCTAGTATCACTTGAGCAATCGACACTAATGATTGAATTTATGTTGATTTTGAGAATTAATCTAGTAGATTACTGGTACTAATTTACCATAGTACTAGACGATTGGTGTAACACCCTCCTCCTATTAAACTTAATTAAACTTTGATAGAGTTACACTTACCAGCTATCTGGTATACGTATAATCTAGGAAAATTTGAACTTTTCTTTTTCTTCATCCATGCTTGATTTAGAACAATAAAATATGCTTACACATTCCATATGGAAAAAACAACATCTCAAAACTTATGCTTAAATACTTCATCACTACTTAGCAGTGACGGAGTCGGATCATAAATTTTTCAAGGGAAGCATGAATGAAACAAAAAATTTGAAACAAAAATACAACAGTAGAATCTTTTATAGTTGTTCATTGACTCGTATCTTTGTTTTGTTCTTGTTTTTTTTCCTTCTACTAAATAAACTGAGCTTATAACAGAGTTTAATTTATTTTAAATGTGAGTACACATAAAAAATAAAAAAATTAACATAGGTAAAATTTAAAGTTTTCTTCAAAAATTATGTAACTCTTGTAATAAAAAAAAATAAGGGGCAAATAAAGGATAATATGGTGAAATATTTTGTCATTGGGGGAAAATATAGAATTCCTCAAATTTAGGGGTTAAAAACACCTACCAACTCACTATTTTGCTTTATCTTTTCTTCTTTTTACCACCTACAAACACAAGCTAAATCTAGTACGCTATGAAGTTCAGCAGGTAGAGAATGTTGTGCTCAGATTTTACCTCAACTAATAATTTTGTAACTCTTTGTGCCATTTAACGGTTCATTTGTGTGACAATTCTAACTGTTCTGATAGCAATACATGATATGTAGACGTGCAAACACAAACATAGCAGAATTAAAATCAACTAATCACTTTACTGAAAATGCATCACATAAAACTTTTTTTTTTTCCCCTATTTGTGTTGTATGAAGTTTCTACTTACCTGGATTCATTTGTTTTAACTGAAAATTCTTTAACTCAGTGGTCGTCAACTGTCTTTTTTACATAGATATCATGATATTATTATACGATTCTTGTAACTAAAAGTTCTAATTTATTCAAATCTACTCTACTAAACTGTTCTCTTTTTCTTGTGTTGTTAAAATCCAGGTATTGCTCAATTAAAAGTTCATCTTTAACCATACTCAACTAAACTGTTAAATTTTTTGAGCATTCTAGCTCTCTGAAAGTCTCTCCTTTTATTTTATTTTATTTTTCTTCCGTACACCTTTAAAGAGATTTCTAGAAATCATATGTAAGCTTGAATATACACTTTTTTTTTTTTTTTTTAATTTTTTAACTTTCTTTTATGTTTCGTATTATGGATTGAAGTGGCATTCCATTACTAACTTGAATATTGCTCTATTAGATTAAACCAAGTCCTGAGCCAAAAAAAAAAAAAAAAAAAAAACACACACACACACATTGAGGAAACTAAGTGCCCGTTTGGATTAATTATAGGTTGTATTTAAATGTTCATTTAAACTGAGTGTTTGTATTTGAATGTAGAATTAGAGTTATGTAATCAAATAAAGCGTGTGTTTAAATAGTTTTTGTTAAAGTTGTAAAGGTAGAAAAATAAGTGTAATACAGATTTTTACAAAACAAATGAAAATTTGGATTTGGATTTGAGTTAAATGATTGTGAAATAATAAAAACATCTCAATGCATTTGAATGCTCGGCATTTAACTAAACATAATTTGTAATATGAAGTTAAAAAATTATTATTGAAGATGATGATCCAAACGGGTGCTAATCAATTGAGAGAGATTCTTTCTCTCTCTAAGTTGTCTGAAAGAAAAGAGTGAAAGGGCAAAGAAAAGAAACTCATCTTCACCTATTTGCTTGTTATTTATATAATACATCAAATCATTCATAACTAATCAAACCTCTGTTGAACTTGTAAATTCTTGATTTGTGCGGACCAAAGATCGAGTAAACTCTCTTTATGCAGTTTCCATTCATTCACATCTTATGGCATGTTTACTTCCTATGAGTGGGAATGAGAATTAGGACCTGTTTGACAGAGTTTTTACTTTTGCTGCTAACCGGTAGAAGAAGAGAAGTAAAAGTTGTGGATTCTCAGTAAATATTTGAAATCAAAGAGCTTTTGTAGTCAAAATGATCTCTATAGTATTCTAATAATATTATTGAAAATGTTAAATGAAGTTTATAATATATAATTTAAATTTAATTTTAAGTTTTAAAGTCTACTCAGAAAAGTTTTTGCCAGAAACCACATTTTTTGACTTTGATAGGAAGCACTTCTGGAGACGAGAACTCTTTTAATAAATCATCCAAACACTTCCAGAACTTGCTTTTGCATATGGGAAGCCAAAAACTGTGATGTCTTAGAAATTCATAAGCTTGATTAATGAATTATTATTATGGATTTTCTTCATTAATATGCTTTTAATGAATTATTTTGATGAATATCAAATTTCAAGATCATGACTTATAATATATGAATCATCGGTGTGATGATGTCGATGATTTAACAATATTGAGTTTCTCTATTTAAATGAGAAATTTTAAATGCATAAAATATGAGACGAACGACATAAAAATTCATACGAAAAATTAATTATGTCGTGTTAGAGGGACAACGATAATTTTTCGGAATGATCCCAATTTTTTATTAGTAGGTCGATTTAATGATCTTAGTACTTAATTTGATCATATTAATAGTCAAGTTTTGAGAGCATGATTGGGAATTAATGTGTCACATGGATAGAAAATGAATTATTAGTATTTACTCTTAGGAAATCCAAAGGTGGAAGATTTATCAAAAATTATGCTTGATTTGAAATCAATGGTGTAGATTTGATACTAGAGAATCCTAGGCAAATCAATGGCCAAACCCTGGATGATAAATGACCAATGAGAACTTAGGGTAAGGATTGGTGTGATAGAAGATCCAATGGATGAGAATAAAGATGACAACTTTGGATCAAGGGTGGAAATTGAAAAAAAGAAAAACCAAAAAAAAAAAAGGGGAAGCGAAGGGGGGATCTGGATTTTTGGTTCAAGAAACAAGAAGAAAATTGAACAAATGAGTGAAAGGGAAAGTGGTGTATGCATGCAACCACATGTAAGAGATGGCATGGTTTATTTTGGCAAGTTGACCCAAGGAAGATACAAGTAAAAGTGACCTCTTGTCTCCACCTTGTTGAACCAAAATTTTCACTCCAAACCTTCCCAAAAGTGCCGGCCATAGAAGGGCTGATTCAGCCAAATATTTTTCAATTTCACCCCTCAAAAGACAGCTCTCCTTAAGGTAAAAGTTGGCTGAAAATAAGCCTCTAACTTTTCATTTTGTTCTCACACAAGTTAAGCTCAAAAACTCTAGCTCTCTAGCCACCACCAAGCTCAAAACAAAAAGAAGAAAGACCAACATTACTCTCCATCTCCAACACTCCTCAAGCACCATCCTCCATCCATTTTCAAGCCCTAAGGAACCCTGTCACCAAGATCGAAGAAGTGTGAGACAGTGTTAGATGACGTTCTACTAGAGGTAACTTAGTGGTATTTTTCGTGTTTTAGTCATTTTTGGAGAACTAAAGCATGATGTTTAGTTATGATCTTAATGTTAGACTTTTCTTACCTAGGAAAAATTTTTGAGAAGAACTTGGGAGGTTCGAGATCTTGAAGGATCCCCGGAGCATTTCGGTAAGATTTATGAACTTTGTTGAACATTGTAGTTGTTGTGGTAATATAGTATGCATTAGAAGCTTTGGTATGAAAAATAAATTATATATTAAGATTCTACATAGGATAAGCTTCATTTTAGGCTTTGGAATCACTTGATTTTCTTTTATATGTCTAAAGTTATGTGCCCTTGAAATTGTGACACAAAACTAAAGAGAAAATGAACCTCCGAGACAGCATACCCATGGGTTTGTTATACTCAGAACCCTTTAGACTCAAAATTTTGGATTATAAGTTAGAGAAATAAAAACTAGATTCTTTAAGCTTTCTAACAAGGTATCATATGCCTTGAATGGATATATGTGCAATTTTTGGTGAATTTTACAAGTTTGGTCTACGAACTGAAAATCCTTGCTGGAACCGGGTACTAGCAACGGGTTTTGTTGATTTTGAGTTGGCAAACTAGAACGTTTAATAAAACTGTTTTTATTATACAAAATAGACATTATAAGCTTTCTAATGACATATCTTTTGTCTTATTTGGACTTGTAAGTAAAATGTTATGATTTTTCTAATCTTACCCATGAATCTGGACTTGTGGTATAAATGTGGGACCAATAGTAACAAAACCTAATTTATGGTATGAAATTGTCAAGCACTAAAGGAAATAACCTTATCACTGTAAAGTAGACATCTCAAGCTTCAAAATGAGATATCATGTGTTTAAAACGGATATGTACATGAATTTTAATAAATCCCTTAAGATTGTATTGAAATCTGGAAATCCTAGATTTTACCATAAGACACTTAAGAAAACATCTACATTAATATTTGAAATGCTTGAAATCTGAGGAAACAAATTATAAAGACAGAAACTAAATGTTTCAAGCTTTCCAACAAGCCATCAAGTGTCCAAAATGGAATTATACTCAAATCTAAATAAATCTTACAAGTTAAAATCCTATACCGATAAAACGATTAAACATTAAAATGTGACATAAGAGTAAGTCATAACATATGAATATATTTAGTTATGAAATGAGTTGATTTTAAGTGTATGATCTAATGATTTGAAAAACCCTAACTTTATAAAGTTGAATCACAAGTTTTAATGGGCTAAGATAAAATACACTAGAGCGTTACTAGGCCTATACCATAAGATTACCTTGGCCCAACTAAATGAACATAACTAAGGGAATTGAACTAGCCCAATAATAAAAGAGAGGTATACCCTTAGGTGACTCCTTATTACCTTGATTGATTAATTAATTAATTAATACATAACCAAATGTAATTTAATAAAGGAATTAATTAATTAATTATAAGAGTTAATATATGATAATCAAGATTATTATGTTAAATAATTACATAATTATAATACATGATTAATTATAAATTAATTAATTATTGATCTAATCATCAAAATAATTAGGGATGGTTAACTAGAGATTAATTAAACATTAATTATTAGATTAATCAAATTATTAATATTAGAAATAATAATTATTAATTATTATATGAGAAAGAATATTTAAGTAACATAATTAAATTATTAACACTCTAATTATTATAAAGTCAACTAAAATTATATAATTTAATTACTCAATTAAATAAAGTAATAATTAACTATTAACTAATTAATTAATTAATTAATTAATTAATCAATTGATTAATTAATCAATTAAAATAATTAATTAAATTAAATTAATTAAATAATAATTAGTAGAAATTTATTTTAACACTTAATAATTAATAAAAATTAATTGTTAAGGTTAATTTGATATAAATAAATTAAGTTCACTATAGTTTATAAAATAATTGAATAATTGAATAATTGAATAAAGTAATATAACCATGATTTTATTTAATAATGAGATATTATTAAATGAGGACAATTTCTCAAATCTGCATAGTAGGAGATACAACTCCGGAAGCTTAAGCACATAAGACAAGTAAGTACAAACCTCACCTACAGTATGAAACAAAATGTTTTCTTTGTTGATATTCTACGTTTGCTATGACTTGACTTGATGATGTGATGAGTATATAAATTATATGTATTGTTTTGATTAAGTATTTGATGTGCATAAATTCTCTTGCACTGATATGATTGACATGCCTCACAGATATGTATGCCGTAACGATAGATGCATAGTGACATATAAACCTATACATTGTCGCAAATAATAAGAATGAGGCTAATGAAATATAGGATTAAGTGTCGTACCAACCTCCAATTAGTGAGAGGATATGATAAGAATGAAAGTTATAAGATATGACCTTGGAGGCTGTTAGAGAGTCGCTCCCCTAACTCCCCATTGATTGCGTGCATATGGGTATGACATGGAGGCCCTTAAGTAGACAAAATATGTATATAATGAAGCATAATTGAACACACATGATCACATGCATTTCGAACATTCTTGATATCACATGTGATGATATGACTTTATGAAAATGTTTTGTGAGATATTGTTTGTACTTGTTGAGCGAAAGCTCATATGTGTGTGTTCGTGCTGTAGGTAACGCGGGTAAACAGCCCGCTACTTAGATAATTTCATGGACGGGCGGAGCTGTGCAGAGGCGATGAAAGAAGGGAGTGGGATACCACCATGAATTTAATTTCCGCATTTAGACTTACTAAATTATTTTGTAACGACTAAATTTATAATTATGTTCCAATGTCTTGGTACTACTAAATTAGTATGAATACTTTACGAGAAACAGACTTTAGACTCTTTCGTTTTAATCAACATGAAGTTATAGTTTTTTAAAAATTATTTAAACACGAATTTAAATAGGATAATTAATTACTAGAGGTTTTTAACTTCCACAGTTAAAAATTTTAATAATTCTAATTTTTATAGTATGAATTGTTGGAAAAATCGGATCCGGTATTGGAGTTACGGCGCAGCGGAAGTTTTAAAAATTTTATGCCGTTTCCGGAAAAGAAGCTCATGATGCATATAACAATAAATTAATTCATGATCACGCGTACCTTATTTCTTGGATTCCGGAATTGCTAGAGCGTTTGACC